>VSDK01018565.1:288721-339257 GCA_009767595.1 Symbiodinium kawagutii | reverse complement strand
GTCATCGTCGTCGTCGTCGTCGTCGTCGTCGTCGTCGTCGTCGTCGTCGTCGTCGTCGTCGTCGTCGTCGTCCTCGTCGTCGTCGTCGTCGTCGTGTCGTCGTCGTCGTCATCATCATCATCATCATCAAATAGTGTCTTACCAAGAGTGTCACAGAAGGAATTTCTTACCAAGAGAGTCTCACCAAGAGAGTCTCACCGAGAGTGCCGCCCAAGAGTATCACTCCAAGAGTGTTTTCCTAAGAGTATATTACCAAGACAGTGGCTCCAAGAGTGTCTTACCAATTGTGTTTCCCAAGGAGCTTCTTACCAGGAGTATCTTAGAAGGAGTGTGATTCCCAAGAGTGTGTTCCCAAGAGTGTCACAGAAGGAGTTGCTTACCAAGAGTCCAAGAGTGTCACAGGAGGAAAGTGTCTTACCCAGATCCCCCCTCTGTCAATTTCTTCTCCCTTCGAAACATCCGCAACTCCGTTGGCGTGCAATACTCGTAGGCTCGTTCGTTTGTGTGCTGATATTAAAATGAAATGATTCTACTGCGGTACTTTGATCTTTGATGTAAAAGAATGCTGTCAGTGAGTGAGCCTTTGCATGTTTCTCACTTCGCATGTCCAGCATGTCAAGAAACCATGTGCTGATGCGTTGTGATATCGGCTCAGGGAACCCTTTTGCCACGTGGCTTTCCAGGTCACTACCTGAGCTACTGTGTGTTGCCTGCGCCATAGGTCGCAGCTGCTACCGGTTGTGAGAAGCCGGGACTACGTTCGTGAGGATCGTAGAAAAGGTGCTGACAGAGAGTTGCGCATCGGTTGGAAAGGCAAGCTTGTTTGTTCATTTCAAATTGGGGCAAACACCACAGCTGAATTCGTTTCTTCGAATCTTCGTTACCAATCTCGCATTGAGATTGGTAGCGGAGCCTTGGGGCTAGCTATCACTGGCACTCCGCGGTACTGGGGCATTAGTTCTCAGTGTTGGTCGTGTGGGGTAGCAATCATTGCAGTGAATCTGGTTGACGACACCCGCCATGGATTCCACGAAAGAAGAGCGTCATATCAAGTGCGCCTGGAATGGTGATGTCTCCACCTTTCCAGATTATGTGAGACGTGTGAGGTTGGCATTCTCGAAGACAAAGAAGAAACAGAGAAAACACTTAGCCTCAGATCTTGTCAGTCAGTTGACAGGACGTGCTTGGGTGGTAACCCAAGAAATCAGTCATGAACGTCTGGTGGAAGCTGAGGGAGCCAAGTACCTTGTCCAGCTCTTAGAAGAACATCTTGCTTGGGTACCTGTTCCAGATGCAGGATCGCGAGCAGAAGAAATACTGGTCAAGTTACGAGTCCATCCGGCATGAGCATGAGTACTTGGTGTTCAACGGTAAGAGAATCATATAGACAATTCCAAAGAGCTTTGAAACGTGCAGCTCCGAAGGTGCCAAGCAATCCTCCCTCTCCTGAGTCTCCTAGTTCTCTGAAAGCAGCTTCAGTCACTTCTCCAACTTCCAGGTCCAGCCATGGCGGAAGAAGAAGAAGCTAGGTTGTCAGAGAGAGAACGAGAAGAACTGGAAGCCTTCTATCCCTCGAAAGGAAAAGGGAAATCTCGCAAAGCATGGTCCCCTCGCTCCTCTTCCTCCGATGACTCTGACATGGGATGATATGGATTCTAGTCTTCCAGAAGTCCTTCCAACGGAACTCCTTGGATGGCTTATGTTGGAAGTAGTTCGCCATCCCAGCAAAGCAAAGGTTGAACATCTTCGCCTCTATTGGCAACTCGCTGAAAGCTGATGATGTTGAGAGAGGTTTGAGAGGAGCCGAAGAAGAGTTGAGACTCCACGAAAGAGACAGTGATCAAAGAAAAGGGAAAGGAGGATCCAAGGGGAAACATAAGATGTCCTTTTGGGTTGAACATGATGGTGAATGTGGCCTTCTCGCCTTCGATGAGAAGGAAGGGCAAGAGTGGCTGGAAGACAACCAAGTCCACCGGGCAGGCCGAGACATCAAATCCGTCTATGCCTCCTCCAGTGGTGAACCGCTTCATGCTCGAGAGCAGCCCATGTTTCCGGAGAACCAAGGTTTCTGGCATCAAGATGAAGATGGTGGTTTCACTTATTGGTCTCAAGCAGCTGATGGGGAATACTACTGCAAAGATGCACAGGGCGTGTTCTGGGCTTGGGCTTCCCAAGAGGAAGACAATGCATGGTGGTCAGCAACGCCTGAGGAGCAAAAGGACCTTGCTGATGCATGTGCCACTTATGAGAATAAGGTTCGTTCTTTTGCTGAATCGCGAGCTCTTTTGAAACACCAGAATCGTAGCAGAGGTTTCTTTCCACCCAGGGCAAGGGCAAGACCAAGGCCAAGGGGAACTTCAAAGGCAAGGGCAAGTCTAAAACTCTTCCTTCCTCTTCCTCTACCTTCATGGCCGAGAAAGATGCTGATAGTTTTGCTGCGGTTGGTACTCCTGGTTTTAGTGGTTGTTTCATTTGCAAGAGTCCCAATCATGATTTCAAAAGCTGTCCCAACTGATCCAAGAACTCCTCAGCCAAGGGATCAGGTAAAGTCTACATTGTTTCAGATGTTTCCGACATTGACAACATTGTCACAGACAACTCCCTGCAGTGGAATGAGATCCCTCATATCTTCTCCTCCAAGGTCATGCAGCCGGAGCTCAAAGGCTTCGGAGCCCTAGACACTGGGGCCACGGAGGCAGTGGGTTCTTTGGAAGCTCTGGAATACATCCATCAACGTCGCGCTGAATTGCTAGGGCATGGAGATCACATTTCAGTAGTACCAGGTCCCAGGAAGATGATTCGCTTTGGCAATGGCTCAATGCAAACTTCAGAGTCCTTTATCCATTTGAAGCAGTCGGTAGGCCCACATGTCATTGACTTGGGAGTTTACACGTTGGACACTCATGGAGTACCCTTGCTGATAGGTGTTCGCACTCTGGAACGTTTGGGGGCAATCGTTGACACGCAGCAGAGCATCTTAGTCTTGAAGATGGTGGATCCGCGACTTGTGATTCCTCTGAGGCGATCGAAGAATGGGCATCTGCTCATCGACTTGTGCTCGAACTGGCTCACTGGAGGTGCGCGGGTTATCTACAGCGCAGAGTTGGAGATGGATGAGAAGTCAGAGAAGGTTTTTGTTGTGGAAGATTGCGCTCGTTTTCAGCACTTCTCTTCTCCTTCTTCAGCATCTTCACGTTCCTCGATCCCTTGCTCTTCACGTTCTTCACATGCGCTTCCCGCTTCTTGCTTTCCCAACATGATCGAGGAATTGCGCATGTCCATGAATGTGAAGAACTTACATGTAGAAGATAGTGTATATGATGCTGTGGAGATTTGTCCTATATATCCAGTTTTCGATGGTGAAGAAGATTTGCGTGAATACCATGAAGTTCCATTTCAAGTGGATGAGCATGTTCTTGGTGAACAAGTTTCAACAATGGCAATGACGGTTCAAGAAGACCTTCAGCTAGGCATGAGCTTGCGACTTCTCGCTCTGTTAGCAACCGCAAAATTTGCTGCTCTCCACTCTCATGGCGTCTGCAGCCGGCAAGAAAACCATGGGGTATGCAAAGGCCCAGAAGCAGATGGCCACCATCGAGACTTCGGTGGGGCAATTCGAAGTGTCGAGCCAAATTGGACGCGGGTCCAGCGCGGGCTCGAATGGTGCAGCGGTGTGAGTGACATGTCGCAAATGCCAGTTGTCTCTTGTACATCCCAACATTCGGTTCCACGGGACTTGATCGGACCACTTCCCGAGGACACCAAGAGCAAGGTCAACGAATTGGGGAACGATGCGCCCTACCATGTTCAGCTGAAGCGCAAGTCCATTGGCCTCGATGCCGCAGAGGTCTCAGAAGCTGGAGAACACTCGTTGTCAAAGGGGCAATTCCAGAAGAAGAAGGTGGAGCCCAAGGCGAAGCCAGTGACAAAACCTCCAGAAGTGGTGGACCCCGAGGGGATGAATGCGACTCCCGGAAGGAAGTTGAGCCGCGAGCGCGAAGTGGCGGCAGAAGAGCAGGAGTACCAGGGACGAAGTTCGGAGCGTTCATGGACGCCTGTAGCGGAACCTCCATTGTCACCCCCTTGAAAGGATGTATCCCTGCTGACTTCATTCAACGAAATGATTAAGATTCAAATGATGGTGCTATGACATTGGAAGATTCTGTGATGGTCGATGAGGATGCGATGTCGGAAGAAGAACCTCCTAAGCCGACGGACTTCTCAGCTCCAGATCTGATGACAGATGCTGGCGCCCAAGAAGCTATCAGGTTGATCCAGAAACAAAAGCCCAAGTTCCTGTGGGTTTCTCTGCCATGTGGAGCTACCTCTCCTTTGCAGCATCTGAATGAGTTGACTCCAGAAGGATGGGCCAAAAGTCAGAAGCGACGAGCAAAGTCAAAGCGAATGGCACGGAACGGCATTCGTGTCATGGAAGCCCACCTTTGCCAAGGAGGAGAACTCATACAAGAATGGCCTATGTTGAACGATGCTTGGAAGTTTCCCTCAGTGATTGAGTTGTGGAATGCACTGGCTCAATTTGGCCGTTTTGAAGATGTTCTGCTGGACGGATGCATGTATGGGTTGAAAAATGATCAAGGCTTTTCGCTTCGCAAGCCTTGGCGACTTCGATGTTCAAAACCTGGTCTCCTGACTTCTTTAAGTAAAATATGTGATGGACGTCGTCAACATGCTCCCACTATGGGTGTTTCTGTGGCTCGCAAAATTGCCTTGTATACACCAGAACTCTGCAGAGCGGTTTGTCAGTGTCTTCGAATTGACTTGGACCATCCAAGAGTTTTTGGGGCGATTGAAGTGAATGTTCAGAGAGGGGCCCAAAACATTGACAACCTAGGAATTGAGTCATCTCGCAGACGCAGCATGGAAGCTTCATCGTCTCTGTGGACATCCAAGCAATCGCGCGCTCATGAAGACGCTTGCTGCTCGTGGTGCAGATGCAAACTGCTGGCGGTGGTGGAGCAATTGCGATGCCAAGAATGTCTGGAAGGAACTATGTCCAAACCATCTCCGAAAGTTTCCTTGCGCAAAGAGGAGGTTCTATTGAGAACTTTGCAGATGGACCCCTTTGTCTTGAAACAAGGAAATTGGACCTACCATTTCCTCTTGATGTTGGATGAAGCTTCGGGTTTTTCGGTGGTTCAGGAGATTATCCATCATGAGGATGAAGAACATGAGAACTTGAGCTCTTCACAGGTCTTAGAAACTCTCCTGCGATGTTGGTTTCAATACTTTGGAACTCCAGCTCGGATTCGTTGTGATCTGGAGGGCGCCTTTCGGGGAGAACTCCTGGAGAACTTTTGCAAGAGCCGTGACGTTGATCTTACCTTTGTCCCGGCAGAGCGCCGTGAAGCCACAGGAGATGTTGAGAGAACAGTTGGAGAACTCAAGAACAAGATGATTGCTCACCTTCGAAATCATGGTGAAGCTGAACCTCATCAAGCAGCCTATGAAATGTGTGCAGCCCACAACCGAATTGGTCGTGTGGGCGGATACTCTCCAAGTCAACGGGCGTTTGGCAAAGGCTTTGAAGAGCGCAACGATGGGCTGGCAACTTGGAGCGTAGCAGGAGATCCAACACCCTTGATGCACCAGAACCTCAAGGCTCGTTTGGATGCAGAAACTTCGTATCGAAAGCTTCAAGCTCAAGCAAAGATCAGTCGTGCTTTGAATGCAAAACCAAGCCGTGCAACCCAGTTCATTCCAGGACATATGGTTTACTATCAAAGGAAGAAACTTTGAAAGGACACGACTGCCCATGCAGAGTTGGATCTAGCTCGAGGTTCTCACTTTCGATGGTTTGGGCCTGCTCGTGTTCTTGCTGCTGAAACTCGAGTTGTTGAAGATGGTTTGGTTCGGACAATGGGCAATGTGGTTTGGGTAGTGGCTCAAGGACGTTTGAAACGAGCGCATTCAACCCAGCTTCGACATGCGTCAGAAAGAGAGAAACTCGTTGCTGAAGCCACGCATGCTCCAACTTTGCCGTGGACCTTTTCCGCTTTGGGTGGCTTGATGGAGAGGGGACAGTTCGAAGATTTGACCCAAGAACAGGTGCAAGATTTTCGCCGGAGCCGACATGCCGGAAGAAGTCGAAGCCGAGGACCTCCAGTTCGGAGAGAACCTACTCCTCAGTTCCAGCAGCGCTTGATCAAGACATGAGTTCAGCCTTGTCCGAAGTTAAAGATGAAGCTCTTGATGTGAACCGCCTCCTTCATGACCCCAGATACTTGCCCAGCAAAAGACTTCTTGCTTCGGAAGGGTCTTCGTCTTTGGGTTTCCGAAGAGCTCGGCAACTCCATGAGAGGGGTGAGAGACCCCAGCGTGTGATTGCTGGTCACGAATCAGAAGTAGCAGAGGGTCTACTGTGGCTCCAAGATGATGATCAGGGCTTTGTCTTGAGTGTGATCATTGACATGCCTGAAGACGAAGCTGCCTGGAAGAAAATCTTGAAGAATCCAGGACGTTTTGTCACGAAGTCAGTCCAGAAGGGTGCCGAAGTTTTGCGACGCAAGAAGCCAAGAACATGGAAGTTTCTTCGTGGATCTCACAGAAAGTATGTGAACGTTTCAAAGGATCAGTGCCCGCCTCACGTTTGATGCGGTGCCAGATGGGTCTTTGTCTTGAAGGCTGTGGATGGTGATCCAACCAAGGTGAAGTGCAAAGCCCGTATAGTGCAATTGGGCTGCAGTGACCCAGATCTTGGTTCTTTGTCAACTCAAAAAGATCCAGAGGTTTGGTTCTTGGCTTTTCTTCCCTCAAGAAGTGGAGAGTTGGGAAACTGGATGCCAAGTCTGCGTTTCTACAAGGTTCTGAATCCCAACGGGATAAAGATATCTTCATCAGCCCCGTGGCAGAGCTTGCCAAGGAGCTCGGATGTTTCCAATCCGAGGCTGCCAGAATGCTCAAGGCAGCATATGGTTTGGTATCAGCCCCGAGAAAATGGTATGGTGAAGTACATACGGTTGCCTCTCAGACCTGTGGTACGTGAGAAGACTTGCCACAGACCCATGTGTCTGGGTGCTCCAGCACCCTGACACCAAAGCCACACTTGGCCATTTTGCGGCGCATGTTGACGACTTCCTGATTTCCGAACAGGAAGATGAGCCGCTATGGATTGCTGCAGTGAACGCCTTTGAAAAGAGCGTTACTTTCAGCCCATGGGAGTATCTACCCTTCTCCCTCTGTGCCGTGGGTGTGAGTCAGGGTGCAGACTGGAGTTTCCAACTAGAGCGCCGCACCTTTTGTGAAAAACTTCGTCAAATCGACTTGGGACCTCAACCTGAAATGGTTCTCCATCAGATTAACGAATTGTGTCGGGAAGTTCACCAACAAAGATTCCTTTCAGTTGGAACTCGCCGACTGGGTGCTACCTTTGAGAATGAGATTGGCTTCGTGTGCTTCACCGATGCTGCAGTTGGAAATCGCCCTGATTTTTCCCCCACTGTGGTGGACACATAGTGGGTATGGTGCATGTGTCCTTCATCAATGGTGAGAAAGGTTTCTTCAACCCTATCAGCTGGCGATCCCACAAGCTAGCCAGGGTTGCCCGTTCTTCCCTCGGTGCAGAAGTGCAATCGTTCGCAGAGGGCGAACAGGAATTGATGTTTGTGAGAGCTGAGTGGGCTGAGTTGATAGGAAGACCCCTTGACCTGCTGAGACTTGAAGAGACCACGAAGACGGTCCCAGCTGCCTTGGTCGTGGATGCCAAGTCATTAAATGCCTGCATCCAGAAGGGCGATCCTGCATCCACTGGTTTCTCCATGCAGGAGAAACATATTTCATTAGTGTTGATGGCTGTGAGTGAACATTTGAATGGCCAGCAAACCAAGCTACTTTGGGTATCCTCAGATGCTCAACTCAGTGATTCACTCACCCAAATTTCCGCCAGCGAGATGATGGCGCGATTTCTCCGATGGCATCAAGCATGGGTGATCAAGTACGATCCAGAGTTCATGCCTGCCAAGAAAAAGAGGAAGTTGAACTCTCCTGCGCATCAAGAAGAGGATGTGCCGGATCCTATGCAAAATCTTTCTTGGCGTGATCTGTTCCGACAAGTGAGTTTTCGTGCTCTCGTGAAGAGTATCCGGGGCGCGTCAGTGAGTGAGCCTTTGCGTGTTTTTCATTTCGCATGTCCAGCATGTCAAGAAACCATGTGCTGATGCGTTGTGGTATCGGCTCAGGGAACCCTTTTGCCACGTGACTTTCCAGGTCACTACCTGAGCTACTGTGTGTTGCCTGCGCCATAGGTCGCAGCTGCTACCGGTTGTGAGAAGCCGGGACTACGTTCGTGAGGATCGTAAAAAAGGTGCTGACAGAGAGTTGTGCATCGGGTGTGAAAGGCAAGCTTGTTTGTTCATTTCGAATTGGGGCAAACGCCAAAGCTGAATTCGTTTCTTCGGGTCTTCGTTACCAATCTTGCATTGAGAAATGCTGGTGTGCACATGTGCTCGGGTTTCCATGCAAAGGTGTCACGCATGTGTTTCAATGACCGGGCCTCGAACATAACTTGCAGTTGTGAGGACGCAGCCTGAACTCAGTGGAGTTCCTGTAGAGCCCCCGCCGGCATCCGTAGCAATTCCCGGGGTTGTGGATTTTGAGGATTGAGTCAACTGACTTTTCAGCTGTACGGACGTCCAGCCCCTCTTGCTTCAAACTTCACGCGGTCATTTTTTCGTGCACATGCACCTGGTGCAGTTTCCTCACAAAAAACCAGAGTGGGAAGGGTAGAAGCCGTGCCAACATTTTGGAAGGTTGTGTAGCGTACCATGGCCTAGATTTTCAAAGTTGTATTTGATTTGTTTGAAAAACTAAAGTGTACAGGGCTGTGCTGTTCTGGTACGCGTTGTTTTTGGAACATTTTCCAATTCAACCTGATTCAACCACAGGGATCCACTGTGCCACGGATTTTCGACCAAAGTTTTCTTGTGGTTTTCAGGCAATAAACAGCCGAGTGCAATTGTGCAAGTTCGAAGCAGTTGTGGGTCAGACTCGGTCTTATGCAATGTCCATCAGCTGCAAGCGGATGAAGAAAAGGACCTGTAGACGTGGGCAGAAGCCGTGGCACGTTTTACCACACCCGACATATTTCCGGTGCTTGAAAGGCATCATTTTCGGAGAACTAGCCTTCGCGTACTTTGACGGTTCGTGCCAATTGTTCCAGTCTCAACAAGGCATTCCAGGATTCCATGGCAAATTTCCCTGCCTGGTCTGATCCAACACTTGATATGTACACCAGAAACTAGAAACCATAAAGTATCCTCGGTGATGCCCAAGATGAACATACTGACCTGGAAAGGATAAAGTTCAAATAGGAATTGGAATCCGTTGCTTCAGTTCTTCACGTTATTTTGGACATGTGCAATGTTGAAATGCGATGCAGACCAGAGTGGTTGTATGACACAAGTTTTCCTGCAAACTCACTATTTCAATTTGCCACGGAGTGAGCGCCAACTGCGCTTTGCTTGGCTGTCAATGCCTCCTTTGAGCTCTAGTCATTTGGCAGGATTTACCAAATATTTTCGAGAACTGGCCTTCGACGCATTCATTTTTTCTGATGTGCAATGGATGTCATGTTTCACAGAAAGAAGTCGAATTTGTTTGGATTTTGAGAGCAAAACAGTGCATTGTCATGATTGACCTTTCGCCTTCAGATGCGTCCTCACATCCGTACAGTATATTTTTGTTTGCTTGCCAATGTTTGCCAATGGTCCACTGCCATATTGGCATTCCATGGCAAGTTTCCCCGCCTGTCCTGATGCAGATAGCCAAAAGTTCAGACGAGCTACGCTCAAAATTTCGGTTATCATATTGAGTATTCGGAGGGTCGTAGGGTCTCAGAAGGTGATTGAAAGTCGAAAAACGACAATACACTCACAAAAAGACGATAATACACTGACATACCAAAACTTGAACAAACGAGAATACACTCACCAAATTCAGATGACCTTGAGCCAAACATGACATTTTGAGCGTCGCTCTCAAACCGGGACACTAAAACCAGAAAGTATCCTCGGTGAGGCTCAAGATGAACATACTGGAAAAATAAAGTTCAAATAGGAATTGGAATCAGTTGCTTCAGTTCTTCACGTTATTTTGGACATGTGCAATGTTGAAACCTGATGCAAACCAGTGGTTGTATGACATAAGTTTTCCTGCAAACTCACCATTTCCATTGGAAATTCACCATTTCAATTACAGGCACGGAGTAAGCGCTAATTGCGCTTTACTTGGCTGCCAACGTGTCCTTTAAGCCAAGGACATTTTGCAGATTTTTTTTCTACAAGCAGGATGCAAGCAATGGTTTGCCTTTGCCATGTCAGCTCGAAGACGTGAGCTTTGAGGTTTGCGCCGTCGTCCAGTATGCGTCCTCTTGCAGTCAAACGAAAAGGAAAAACAAGAGGAACATCTGATATACTTTGCAGTCGAGTCATGAATATACATGTATTCTTTTCATCCTTACACCGTATTCTGCATCCTTGTTTTTCCTTACTGCATTCTTTTGCTATTGGGTGAAAAAAGCACACATGCACACCTCATGCGTTGTCAAAACGGATCCCACAAGTGTGCTGCTTGGAAGCTTGAACTTGGCTCGAGCTTCCAAAGGAACCCTGTATGGAGCAAGCACATGTAAATAAATTAATACATAATTAAACAAATATAAGCTTATAAACATGTAGCTATGAGTATCTACATAACCCATGTAATCAAATATACATTTACTTCATTTACTTATGTAACCTATTTACATGGGTTATATACCTATGTGTGTGTGTGTATATATGTATATATATGGCCGTGGGTTTGACTAGTCCACAAAGCGATGTTGCTCGTAAGACAAAGTTTTCCTTCAGACGAGTGTTTGGACACTTGTCGAAGAGAAACCAATGCAAAAAAATATTGGTCCTGGATCACGTCTAACTTTGGCTGCAAAGTCAACCTAAACCTTCAACCCCAAAATTGAAGACTCATGCAACATTTTGAAGTCTTCGATTTTGATGGCGGCTGGGAGATGCAGGGGCCTCGCAGCAGGTGAAGAAAGACCGATTCAATCCGTGTTTCGATTCTGCTGCGAACACTGAAATGGTTACACTTGATTTTGGACATGGCGGCTGAATCTCACAAAGTTGTTTGGATTTGTCTTGACGTCCGTGTCTGTGATTTGGGACTCTAGATAGACAAATCCAGATAGATTTCTCAGATTTCTCAAAGTTCTTTTTTTCTCGTTTTGGTGGTTTCAATCCTCAGTGCTTCTCTCCAGGTGATGTCCCCCGAGACAGAGAAGTCGCAGAAGTGCTCAGCGCTAAGATTTGCTTAGAAGATGAAAGAAGCGCGAGGTAGGAAGTGCATCTTGTGATGGAAAGTTTTTTTTTTCTTCTCTCTCTCTCTCTCCCTCCCTCTCTCTTTCTATTCTAATCTATCATATACTACTGTATGCTATTCTATTCTATTCCATTCCATTCCATTCGATTCCATTCCATTCCATTCCATTCGATTCCTTTCCCTTCCATTCTCTTCTCTTCTGTTCTGTTCTGTTCTATTCTATTCACTTCTCTTCTGTTCTGTTCTGTTCTATTCTATTCTCTTCTCTTCTCTTCTGTTCTGTTCTGTTCTATTCTATTCTATGCTATTCTATTCTATTCTATGCTATTCTATTCTATTCGATTCGATTCGATTGGATTTGATTCGATTCGACTCTTCTATTCTATTCTATTCTATTTTATTTTACTCTAATCTACTCTATTCTATTCTATTTTATTTTACTCTAATCTATTCTATTCGATTCGATTTTATTCTATTCTATTCTATTCTATTCCATTCGATTCTATTCCATTCTATTCTATTCTATTTGATTTTACTCTATTCTATTCTATTCGATTCGATTCGATCCTATTCTATTCTATTCCATTCGATTCTATTCTATTCTATTTTATTTTTCTCTAATCAATTCTCTTCGATGCGATTCTATTCTATTCTATTCTACTCTATGCTATTCTGTTCTATTCTGTTCTATTCGATGCTATTCTATTCTATTCTATTCTCTGCCATTCTATTCTATTCTATTTTCCATTCTATTCTATTCGATTCGATCCGATTCGATCCTATTCCATTCTATTCTATTCCATTCTATTCTATTCGATTCGATTCGATTCGATCCTATTCTATTCCATTCCATTCTATTCTATTCTATTCTATGCTTTTCTATTCTATTCTATCTTATTTTACTCTATTCTATTCTATTCTATTCCATTCGATTCTATTCTATTCTATTTTACTTTATTCTATTCTATTCTATTCCATTCGATTCTATTCTATTCTATTCTATTCTATTTTACTTTACTCTATTCTATCCTATTCTATTCGATTCGATCCTGTTCTATTCTATTCTATTCTTTTCTATTGGATTCGATTCGATCCGATCCTATTCTATTCTATGCTATTCTATTCCATTCTATTCTATTCTATTCTACTCTATTCTATTTTATTTTACTCTATTCTATTCTATTCGATTCGATTCGATCCTATTCTATTCTATTCCATTCGATTCTATTCTATTTTGTTCTATTTTATTTTACTCTAATCTATTCTATTTTAATCTATTTTATTTTACTCAAATCTATTCTATTCGATTTGATTCTATGCTATTCTATTCTATTCTATTCTATTCGAAGCTACTCTATTCTATTCTATTCTATTGTATTCTATTCTCTGCTATTCTATTCTATTCTATTCCATTCTATTCTATTCTATTCGATTCGATTCGATCCTATTCTATTCTATGCTATTCTATTCTATTCGGTTCGATTTGATCCTATTCTATTCCATTCTATTCTATTCTATTCTATGCTATTCTATTCTATTCTATTTTCCATTTTATTCTATTCTATTCGATTCGATTCGATTCGATCATATTCTATTCTATTCGATTCGATTCGATTCGATCATATTCTATTCTATTCGATTCGATTCGATTCGATCATATTCTATTCTATTCGATTCGATTCGATTCGATCATATTCTATTCTATACTATTCTCTTCTATGCTATTCTATTCTTTTCTATGTGCAGAAATCGGGTTCCAGGGTTTGTGGCTTGCTTTCTTCTGGGTTGGCAACTCACGAGGGGAACGGTGCACGTTGTGTATGAACACTTGGAATTCCACAGCTGGCAGAGCCGCTGCTCTTTGAAAACGGGAACCTTTCCTGCCAGCGTCCGCTTTCACGTACGCATGTCATGCAAGCCCTCGGCGCTGAGCTGCCAAAAAATCGATGGGGTGATGGGGTTGTCTGGGTTAGTGGAGCTGTTGGGGATCTCACGCAATCTTTTGGGGCTGAGTTGAAAATATTTTCTTTTGTGTTTTCCTCTTAGGTTACCGATGTAAGCAATGAACTGCGCATTGATGTCAGAGGTTGCTTGAAAACAGATCTCAGTGGAGTGGAGGAGTTGTACTTCCGAATTCCCTGAGTGCACAAACATTGTTCAAGAAGCAAAACAGAAAAGATGGGAATAGGAAGAAATGGTATTCTTCAAAAATTTGCATTCAGATAAAGAAACAATACATTAACACTGGAATAAGAGGACCTGCTTTGAACACAAGGTACCGCAGAGCATCCGGTCCTGCGTCTAAATAATCTAAATACGGAGGAGTATTTTTTTTGGCATCCTTTTTATGGCATCTTTTTTTCCCTCCCCCTTCGTCCCTTGGGTTTTGGCTTGTAGCTTTCTGGCTTTTGGATTTTTGGTCTTTTTAGGCCTTTTGGCTTCCGAATTTTTGGCTTTTGGCTTTTCGGCTTTTTGGTTTTGCTTTCTGTTTTTTGGCTTTCTTATTGTTCATTTTTTATTACCGTATTCTATCATATATGTGCATATTTCATGGATACCATTCATCAGTGTTATTATCTTATTCTTTTCTATTGGTCTAATTTCATTTTCAGCAGCAATAGTACTTTTGATTCTTCATTCTTTGTTCTTATTAGCAACAGCAACAAGAACGACCAATAACCATGCTCCATTCAACCTCAAGTATTGTGCGTTACGCCCAACCCCCCTCCCGCTTTTCAAGGGGCCCACACCGCGCTGCAAACAACAACAACAACAACAACAACAACAACAACAACAACAACAACAACCCCCATCAACCTTAAAAAAACCCAAAGCAAAAGCGCAAAAACCCTGAGCCCATAAAACATAAAACCATGAACCTGAAATATATTACAAAAACGTCAAACCATGATCTCTTAAAGCATACACCTAACAATCAGCAACCTAAACAGATAAAACGATAGGAAGACCCTAAAAAACAAAAATCCAAGAGTCCAACACTCCCTTCAACCATCAACCAACAAATCCTAAACCTAAAAGCATGAACCTCAAAACCATATTCCCATCAAGCATACAACCATAATCCTAAAAACATAAATCTAAATCCTAAAACTGCACTTTAAACACCTTAAACCATACACCCTAAATCAAAAAAACCCACACCTCACCGTCCACCCTAAAAGTACATACCTGAAAAGACATAGCTTAAAAGGAAGGGGCTTCGCAACCTTAAAACCCAAATTATATCTCCATACCCTAAATGCTTTAAAACATGTACCCTCAAACCGTTGCATAATCCACATTAAACCATCAACTCTGCAACCGTAGACACTAAAGTCTTATGCCTAACAGCATAAACCACAAACCTTAACACCAGAAACACATCAATCCTAAAATCCTAAAAGCATACACACGAAAGCCCTGAGCCTACAATCATAACCCATAAACCTAATATCATAAACACTCCCACCCTAAAACCATGAATCTGAAATCTCAACCAAAAACTTCAGACATAAACCCCACCATAGATCGAAAAACATCTAAACGCAAAACCATAGACCCTCAACCCCTAAAACCAAAAATCCAAATACCATCAACCCTCAAACCATAAACCAAAAAACTTAAACACTTAAACCATAAACCCTCACCCCTAAAAACATAAATCCTAACACAGTCAACCCTAAAACCATAAACCCTGTAGGCCCATCGACCCTCAAACCATAGTCCTAAAACATAAATCCTAAAACCTGAAATCATAAACTCATAAACCCAAAAACCATCAACCCTAAAACCATCAGCCCCAAAACCATAAAAGCTAAAAGCATAAACTTTAAAACCACACGCCCTAGTGAAACCAACCGCCCAAAACAATTTTAGGCAGCTTTTGACACTTGACCTTTGTTTGGTGCGAAACGGTTGCAAAAGGACGTTTCAAAATAGCAATTTGATCCCAGTTTTTGACACTGCACTTTCGTTTGTTGCGAAAGGGTCGCGGGGGACGTTTCAAAATCACGATTTTACATTTTACCTGACTTTTTGTCACTTGACTTTCGTTTTGTGCAAAAGGGTCGCAGTGGACATCGAAAAAATCAATGAAAACCAAAGGATAGCCGCCCCAAGACTAAACAAAAATGATGCAAGAAACATGAGTTGTCAAAAAATCCGCACCCATTTGTTGCAGGCGTTTGGAATTTGTGTGGCTGCGGAGTGTAGGGAACTCACTGGGCGGGGATGTGAGAGTGTAGGGACCTCACTGGTCGTGGATGTGATTCGGGGAGGTGGCCTGCCCCGGCCGATGCGCTTCCCGCTAGGCCAACAAGCAGAGCGGCTAAGTTGGCTCCAGGCAACGTGCGAAGCTGAAAAGGAGAGAACTTGGAAGCTGAGAAATTGGAAAGAGCAAAGAGAAGGAGAATAGAGCGAATAAAGAGGAGAAATGGAAGGAAAATAAAGAGAGAATATAAAGAGAATAAAGAGAACGTAGAATGGAAGAATGGAAGAAGAAGGAAGAGAGAATAGAGAGAACAACATTGAATAGAGAGTAGGAGAGAGGGCGTACGTATGACACGCGAAATGTAGCAAATATCCGTATACCTCACCAATCTTAAATGATGATTTTGCACACCTGGGTTGTCGCTGATTTTGAGAACAGACAGATCTACTGAGAACAGACTAATTCACCATGATGTGTTCAAATCACAAACTCACATTGAAAGATCTTTTGGCCGTTGCCGCAGTGCAATTTGCAAAGTGTTGGCGATTGTTGGGAAAAAAGGTAAGCAGGGTGATGATGTCAGTGTTTCACATGTTCACGTGCATTGATTTCGCATGATTTTGCGAAACCTATCTCAACACATAGCAAAGGCTAGGCACAGAAGGATTTCAGCACCTAATTTTTATGTGCGTAGTTGTAAGTATTGAGCTTCCACGTGGACGGGCGCTGCAATCGCTATGGCAATGGCTGCGCGGGCAACTTCAGGGACGTTGGCCTCAAGCCGACGGCAGAGCCAAAGTATCTTGATCCAACTATCACTGAGTATCACTGTGTCATTTTCTCTTCACACAACACATGATTATGCGATTTTTGTATATTTTTGTGTGTTTGTGTGTATGGTTGTGTGTATGTTTGTGTGGGTGAGAGTCCATTTGATTGCAAGATTGAAAACTGTCAGATTTGTTTGCGTCAGCCAGCCAATGCTCCACCAACACGCACACATATACATCTATATACATGGGTACACATGTCTATGCAGTATCATGTGCAACTGTTTTACTTCTTTCTGGATGTAACACTGTTCGCACAGTGTCGGGCCGCTTGCTTCCTTTGAGACAACCATTTCCAGCTGCCTCTCATGCATTGTCAAAGACTGCACAGACTGTGAACATAGAATCATCACACGCATGAAAATGTAGAAGTACATAGAAGATCATAGAAGTACCCATAGTATTTTTTCATGTAACATCATAGAAGTCTCCAGAGTTTGGTACCCGAAGTACCCATATGTTGGTGCACAGAGCATTTGATGCTTCGAATATGTTGGGATGTTCCGCTCGCGGTGAGGTAGTCCCAAGGCGAAGCCGAAAGCCAAGAGCAGCCTGGCCCCTGGCAGACCAAGTCTTGGTCGGCCCAAGGTCTGGAGGGATTTCTGTGAAACTTCCAAAGTTTTCAAACTCCAAATTCTTTAAAGATTTCATTTCATTTCTTAAAAGATTTCATTTCATTTCAATTTCATTCTTTTTTCTTTGTTTCTTCTTCAAGCGCTTTCTTAATTCCTTAATTTGAGGTTGTGATTTAAGCTAATCAGTATAGGAACTGGCAATCTTGTCAGATGGGTAGCTGCAGATCAAGCTGAAGGACACAGGCTGCGGAAATTGCCAGGCACGACCACAAGCTGCACCACCAGCGCCATCAGCGCCCCGCAAAGACAGCAGCACTCAGACTGAGCTCCGCCTGCCGTGGCCCAACCGCGACAAAGAGTTCTGGTGAAAGTTGAGACGTTCAAAGAAAGAATTGAGACATCCAAAGAAAGAAATTCATTCATGTTTGGCATTCATTCAAAGACGTTCTACATGTCAGTTGTAGATTTTTACTGCGTTACAAAAGAATCATATGTCATATGAGCAGAAAAGCGTGCATTTATGTGTGCTTGTAAAGCAGCCCTTGCCAAGCAGCCCTTACTAAGGTCCATGTCTTTGCGGTCGGTGATGAGATCTGGGAAATCCGAGAAATCTGAGAGATCAGACCTGCTGGAGATGGAGGATCCGATCCGAGCAGTGCTAGTTTCCTTTAATGCAAAAAGCATTTCAGATGCAAAGCGGACAGAATTTGGGAAGAATGTTGTTTCGAGTTATTTCTTCTACATTTGCTTTTGATCTTGCTGAATTGTGCCAGGATGGAAGTCCAATGCCCTTCCAGCTCAACGTGATGAAGGTAGATTCAGGCAGGGGGAAAGCGGAAACGGAGCGGAAACGGAGACTAAGAAAAACTGAGAAAACAGATCTGAAGAAATCTGAAACAGATCTGTCCATTTTTCTGAGAGATCTGAAAGATCTGAGAGATCTGACAGAACTCCAGGGACCACCTCCGGCACCTCTGACGACCCTCGGACGCCGGTGCGGCGCAACTCCTGGGAACTGAGTTCGTTGGATCCGAGCACGTGGCCGGTGTTTGGCATCACCAACGATGCTTGGCCGGCGAGCTGCGTCAACTTGAGGAGAGAGGACTCTCTAGGCGTAAATTTGACAGACAAAATGAGATCCTTTGCAAACATTTGACAGAGATGCAAATGGTATCTGTAATGATTTTCTGAGTGAATCCAGCAGCAGAGGTGTTGGGAAGGCGGGCTGCAGTTTATCTCCAAACGGGAAGCACCAGTGACGTTCAGTTACCAAACTCTGCAGGGTTTCAACCAGCTCTTTCACGCACCAGCTTTTGATGATTTCAAATTGTGAAGTGGGATCTAGACAGCCACAGGCAGAGGATATTGCTCACTTGTGTTGAACGTAGTCAGGGCCTGCACATCCACCAGCAAAGGTGTTACCAAACATGTTTGTGTTCGCTCAACTAATTTTCATCGGCATTTCCGTTCCTATACTCTTTGACATTGCATTTCATGGATTCTCACGGATCAGATGTTTGTCCCCAGATGGACGATCAAATGTGGTGGGAATTCGTAGCAGCGTTTCCACTTCAGGATGATCGGGTGAAGTTTGATGAAGTTTGATGAAGTTTGATGAAGTTTGATGTTCAGAAGTCGATTTTGTGAAAAGCACAAACTTCAACCGATTCCAAGAAGTCGCTTCTTTCTTAGGAAGGCATCGGTATTACTACCAACGATGGTCAGACCCTGGACGTGGAAAAGTCCGCAGACTTCGGCTTCGATCGATCACTTGACGGGCACCAATTGGCATCCATCCTGGAAGGCATTGAATCAGGCCAGAGATTTCCAGAGATTTCCAGAGATTTCCAGAGATTTCCAGAGATTTCCAGAGATTTGGGACATTTTGGGACGCAATGTCTTCCAAGTTTGACTTCAATTGATGTGATTTCAAGACCAGAAGTGGATAGCAGTAGCCTATCAGCAGCAGAAGAGTGCACCAAATGCAACACCAGATTTTTTTCGAAGAAAAACTTCGCCAAATGCACAAGAGAAGTGAACAGAAGTGCTTCTTTGCCTTTGTTGCAGGCATGCTTGGCGATCAATCTTTCACGTCACCTGGGAGACTCAGCAGTAACGAGCAACGTCGATGTTAGATCTGTGAAATCAGGGACACCGCCAGAAAATGCCACTGAGGAACCGAAACCTGGAGGAAATGTTGGCCAAGGCTGAGGAGCAGAATGAGGGGTTCAGACATCTTTGTTGCCTGGAAAGCAGGGGACAGATTGGGACAGATGAAGTTGACATAAGTTGACTGGGTTGTGACTGGGTTGTGACTGGGTTGTGACTGGGTTGTGACTGGGTTCTTTGGTTCCGAGCAAGAGAAAGTGGAGCGAAATTCCTCATCAACTCTTGAAGTCGATGAATTCCTAAGGAGAATCTGTAGAACTCTTGGAATTCTACAGTTCATGCTCTTTGAACTCGGGAATTCTCAGAAATTCTACAGTTCTGAACTATTCTTGGTTGATTTGTACTCCCTAAGTGTTCTCCCTTCTCGAGGCTGGGATCTCATCGCCTTGGGTCGAGACTTGGACGAAGGTGAGGGCTTTCAGGTGGGGCACAGCTTCACAGCCGAGCTTCACCTCAAAATGATATGAAAACAGATTTTGAGATTCAGAACGATTAAGATCAATGCGCACTCAAGATTTTCAGGTTCTTTCTTGGTTTGGAGCATGAGACTTTTACAAAGTTTCCTTTAGACCCTGCTTCTTCGCTAAAGAGCTGTCAACAAGACATCATCATACGAGTGTCTTTGCATGGCGAAGTGTGTCCCCTCGTCCTCAGCTCAACATGACACAACTTGGAGGAGCACCCCAGTCATGAGCAGCTCCTGGAAGAAGCACGGCGATGTTTGGAGTTGGTACGTGAAAGATTGGATCTTCGAAAGCAGCTGGAGATTAGATCAGAGGTGCAATGCTGACTGCATGGGTGCAAAGCTGCTCAACAAGGGCAGATTTGTGGAGATTTGGTGGTGGGATATGACCCTGGAAACTAAAGTCCCTATGTCTAAGCTTAAAGCCATCTTAGCACGACAACTTTGGTCGAAATTTCCACAGCAGCTGACAGCAAGTGAAGCAGAGACCTTTGGAGCCATTTGGCGCTGTTTCCATTCTGGATTGAAGTCTTCGGAGTTTCTTCAGCTTTTTGTGGATCTTTAAACTCATTCAGAGTTTCTTCATTTTTCGTTTCTTCTTTCTTTTCTTTCTTTTCTTTGCTTTTCTTTGCTTTTTCGTTTCTGAATGAGTTGCCAATGTCTTGAGATTTTCGAGGCAGTTCCCGAGATGGAAGTGCCTGCACCTGAGACCAACATGTCCTTGGTGAGAGGAGGCTTGCACTGGCGTGTTGAGTTGAAGGTGTTTTGAGAAAGATTAGTGTTTCGATCTCCTTGAGATTGGTGAGAAATATCAAGAAGATCATTCTTGAGAGAGATTTGCCTCAAAAGTTTCACCTTTTTGGTGAGCTTCAAAATTCATGTTCTTTGACACCTGAAATTTGTAGTTTAGAGAGTGCATCTCTGACACAGTCCAGGCGAGGACAAAGGCACTGCCAAGTTGTGGGAACCCTTACTGGTAGACACAGACAAGCCAACGGGTTCCTCCAAACATGCGTCACTTCCAAGTGGAGTGCCACCATGTGACATGCCGATAGGATCCTTGAAGCTCATCAATCCGGAACCTCCAGGTATGCAGGGGGTGGACTTTGGGGGGGGTGGTTGGTTGATATGTGCGATGAAACTATGTCCTGCGGTCTTTGAACCAATCTTGCCAAAATTATTGAGAAATGTAGAGATGGAAAGAGGCAGGATGCAGCGCACATCCACATGCAGCAGTGTTGCCCACAACCGAGCAGCCTAAATCTTTGTTGCGGGGTCTCACGTACCCCTGTTTCCAGACTTCAAACGGAGGGGTTACTCACAAGTGTGCGGGACGCACCCACAAGTACTGATGTACTGTAAGAGTGCATGATAATGATTCAGCAACAGCTCCGACCGTCCCAATCAATTCCTTGCAGGTTCGTGCAGGTTGCCATCACGGTCTTTCTCCCCTACGCAGCCAGAAACCAGGTGGGGGGCAAGCCTTTCAGTGCCGCGTTTTTACATTTTGCTACGATCAAGCGGAAAGATGCAAAGAAACAACCATTTTGTTTTCGAAGCACGTGGTGAAGGTTGGAACCCTCAGAGGTGGTAGGTTGTAGTTGGTAGTACAGTACTTGGTGCCTGTTGCAAGGGAGAGAATCCACGGGTGAAATCTGGAGAAGCACACTATTTGAGTAGGGCAAGTGTTTATCATCCACTTGCAAAGCACCTGGTGCTTTGGTGCAGACTTTTTCGGACAAGAACCACAGAAACCAGTTGAATAGATTTGAACATTATGAAACATGTTGAATGCTGAAACTTCGCAGCGATTCCAGGAATTTGGTGGCCAGCTGCTCTGCACCAGCACTGCCCTGGTCTGCCTGCTGCCCTGTGTCGAGAACTGCGCCCTTGACACCACCTCTGATGCCGCTACAAGCTGCACTACCAAACTTCCAGAGAACCTCCTCACCACAGGCGATGCCTCGTTGGTGTTTTCCTATCCTGGTCGTACTGGTGACTTCAGTGGCAGAAAAATACTGTTCCGTTGAGAGACATTGCCTAAAGTTTCAAGGAACAATATCAAACGGTAACTGATACATTGGCCATGTCCTGCATGTTCATCCATATTCACTCATCTCTTCATTCATTTCTTCATTCCCTTCTCCATTCATTTCTTCATTCATGGCTTCGTTCTTTTCATTTTTCTGAAGCCACCTGGACCTTTGAGACCTGGAGGCGATGAGCCGAGTGGGGGATAGCTGCTCCGCACAGGTGGGGTGCGAGTGCTCTGTGGACCTGGCTGTGCTCGATATCTCGTAGATTCTGAGATTTCGAAACCCAACAACTCAGAAGATCAGATCACATCAGATCACATCATATCCATATCGCAACTCAGATCTAGACATACCTTGGGACTTATATAATGGGGCGATTCTGTGAGGGAGATCGCAGATACTGATTTTCACGCCTTCGAGTTGCGAAGTGGCGATGAACTGCTGAGGTGACCCGCTTCTCTTCTGATGGTCCGGTGCACGGCAGCTCCATGCAGTATCCTGTTGAACCCGTGACACGGGCAGCTGGGCCAAAAGAAAGCAGAGATTCAGCTGGGAGAAGTGAAGAACTTCAGGCGTCATCACAGGTTTGAATTTTGGTGGTCTGGGGTTTGAACACTTGGATAACATAGGTCTACATAGGTCTCCTGAGGTCTACCTAATCCAGAAGTCCATGGCATTCCATGGCTACTTTGGAATGATCGCCTGACTCTTGACATGCTCCGACCAAGGGCGTCTCGCCACCTCGTGAGGGGCTGACGACTGTGAGCTTCAGAGGGTACCCTGCGCAGGGGCAACCTGCGGGGCAACCTGGGCGGGCAGTTACTTGGCGTGACTTTTTGGCGTGTCTTTCCTGCCATCGACAAACATCACGATGTTTTCTCGAGATGTTTCGACCTTTCTCCATCTCAAACCGTTGGGATACGCCCAGGCACCGCAATCAGGACTTCCAGCCTTCCCAGTAGTGTGGTGGCCAAGACTTGCTGTGGTGCTCAGGTGCTGGGGTTTGCGGACGCCCAATGAAGCCTATTGGCCTGTTGGTTTTTTGAAGGATTTTAATTCTTTTTTATTTATCAAAAATGTAAAGGAGCACCAACTGCAACCACTGCAAGTGCAGCATTCATGGAGAGGGACTTGGCCACCCACCGGGACGCGAGTGCCCTCCATGGCTACGCGAGTTTGTTGTGCGAGCTCTGAACGTTCCCAGGTTTCTCAGCGCTCTCCAAAATGGATCGGGCCGCGAGCTTGGCCCCCAGCCTCTCCAGCAAGGGAGGGGCCCCTCTGAGTAGCTCTCTCTCTATATTTATATATATATATATATATTGTTATATAATTATACAGTATATACACATTCTATATTCCATATTCTATATTCCATATTCCATATTCCGTATTCGATATTCCATATTACATATTCCATATTCCATATTCTATATTCGATATTCTATATTCTATATTTTTTTCTCTTTCTCTCTCTTTTTCATCTCTTTTCATAATACACAAATTGCATGGAGATGCACACTCTGATTCAATGGATTTTCGTTGGCCTCTGCATATTTCCTGGAGAGTCTGGCATCTCTGGGGAAGGGGTCTCCTATGTCATGAAAGAACTGGTGTGTAGATAGACCTCCACTGCTAGCTCCAAGCATCCTTCGGAATTATGGTCGAAAGTAATAGCTGAGCACAAGTTGCAGTGAATATTCTCATCTTCCTATCCTGGAATTCATAATGCAGTGAAACCATGTTCATGATTTTCATGTATGATATTGATGGTTTGATCTTGATGACACCGGCAGTGCAATGATGACGACGCTGATGATTGTGGCGATGAGGAACAGCATCGCTGTACCATTGAGGTCTTGGATCAGGCGAAGCTCCTGCTACGAAATGCCCAAAGTCGTTCGCATGTCCAGCTTTGAAGGTGTGGAGACATGGTATGGACATGGTATGGATGGTAAGCTGTGCAGAAGCTTTTGTTTTTTCTACAACAGCAAAACTTTGCTATGGGGTCTTTAGCCCAGATAAGCTTTGGTGCGATCCGTGCGGTTTCAACACCAGGTTCCGGACAAGGTTCCAGAGGGAAGGTTCCGGAGGGAAGGTTCCAGCGAAGGGTTCCGGTACAGTTCCAGAGGGTTCTGGTGCAGATAGCCGATGATGTTGGGGAGGGTTCCAGCGCAGATAGCCGATGAGGTTCCGAAAGGTTCCGGTGCAGACACCTGGTGACGTTCCGGAGGGTTCCAGTGAAGGGTTCCCGGTGAAGGGTTCCAGTGAAGGGTTCCGGGTTCCGGTGCAAATGCCTGGCGAAGTTCGGCAGGTTCCGATGCAGATAGCCGATGAAGTTCTGGAGGGTTCCGGTGCAGAGCCTTTGTCATGTTGGGAGGCTTCTACCGGGTTGGGTTCGGAGGGTTCTGGTATTTTGGAGGGTTCCACGTTGAGTCCTATTTGGCGCTAGGTTGAGCCAAAGATATGCCAATTGCCCTAAATACCTCCCGCCAGAGCACTGCAAATATCCTCCAGACCCAGAACATGTCTGCAAACCAGTTTTTTTTCTCACAAGTGACAAAACACAAACACACTTTATCTTCCATGTTTTTTTTGACGATTTTCAAGGTTTAGACACACAGCTAAACACGCGAAATCTGATTATGTTCACAACATAGCAGCAAAAACCGGCTTCACGAAACTACGCTCATTGAAAAACAACATACACACAAAACAATACAACCAATTGAAAACTGCCCCAAATAGCCGACGACAACGGAAATGACGTTCCAAGAGCAAACGGTGCGAGTCGAAAAAAGCTCCCTCCCAGCTAAAGCTACTATAGCGACAAAGCGCTATAGAGACAATATGGAACATTTGTATTGAACGAATTGCACCCCAATGACACGCCATCGCCGCCAAAGCGGTGTGGGCAGATTTGCTGGAGACTCTAAGCTTGGAAACCTTGGAAACCTTGACCTCGACCTGTGCGCAAGGTGCAACCCAGCAATGCTGATCTCCAGAAGCAGCGTGGAATTTGAGGGTTCTGAAACCCCGAGCGCAGAGCCCCAGATTCTCCAGGAGAGGAGGACCTTAGAAGGACACGAAAGGGTAGGACTTGGTTGCGCAAAGCAAGTGTCGAAGTTTTCCACAAGGTCACAATGTGAAGCTATTCACGGAAGTGCCACCACCAGCCACGACATGGATTCTAAGTCTCAGTTGAGGGGTCGGTTGGTCTCCTTCTTTCTTTTGGCGTGTCCCAACCGTTCTTGATGCGTCAGGTGAGACCTGCCCCAGCTGAGTGTCACTTTGAATGTTTCAAAGAGATGCTGATGGGCCACATGGGATCCCAAGTCGGGTACCCACGCTGCTTGAAATCTCAATAGGCTTTGGGCCCCGGTATTTGATTTTTGGACCCATGTGGCTGGGCAAAAATTGTCGAACATCAGCTCTCATTACTGGCTGTTCGCTAGGGAAAGTGGAAGGGAAACATGAAGCGCTTGAAGCGACTGAAGCGACTGAAGCAAGTGTCTCTTCCCCAAGAAATCTCAACTGCTTTCGAGCGCGAGCCACTCCAGCCATGCCCACTTCCCTTCAAGTGCTGGGCCCAGCTGCAGCCGTTCCATCCGTTCCTTGTGCAGTCGCCAGCGTTACAAGGGTGCCAAATTCAAACGCGAGAAGCTGCAGCTTCCAAAGTCACATAAGGTACCATGAGATACCCCGAGATAGCACAAATTTTTGGTTTGCCCTGAAGCGTTAGCTCTCGCCAGCGGGTGCTGCAATCCTTGGAGTTGAACAAAGTGTCCTCTGAGGAGGTCAAAGGACTGCTGTGACTTGCTCAAAGAGAAGCATGGAGCAACTACAGATATTCAGATTTGAATAAATATTATAAATATTACTCTTTAAGATTTGAATCTTCATCCATCTTCACAAACATAATTTTATGCTAGCCCAGTGCAGCTGTTGGAGAGATAGAGGCAGCTTCCCTCGACCCCCAGCAAGACTACCTCGGTCTTCAGTAGTTTTGAACTGTACGACTGAGTTTCTGTGTTGATGCCAAAATGGCAGAAGCACAACCGAACCCAGCTAGTGCTTTTCACAGAGCCAAATTGACTTCCTACGAGATTAAATAAGTGCAATAACACCTGCAATTCTGTAAGACTGGCAAAGGAGGAATTGGATTCCTTTGCATACCAAGATGTATCTCGGGGTGTCAACACAAGAGCAAAAAGGCATCTGGATGGTCCGTTTTTGGGAGGAACATCTCAATCTAAAGTTCCCTATTGCAGGAACTGTTCTTCTTAGACGATCCTTCGAAGCAGCATTGGGGGCAGTTGGAAGCGCTTGATTCCTGACCAGAAATTATATGATTACATGCAACATCATGAACTTAGCAACTGAATGCAACTTTTGACTGGTCAGCAATCAGACCAGGGCTCAGCAGATGGCACTAGCTGGGGTGAAATGGTAGGGTCCCGAGGAGCTTTGGGTGGAAGTCCGCAGTTGATGGAGACATCTACACGAATTTGGAATTAGACATTGCTGCACATTAGACATTGCTGCACAATGGGCAGAGTTTGATCTGGAAAGGTTGGATTCAGAAAGTCTTGGATAGCCGGATGATTCTAGATGCTGATGTCTATACCGTTCTTGTTTGCTGATAAGGGTGAAAAATAGTGAAAGCTGGGGGTGAAAGTAAAGGTCTGTCAGGGTGCTGCTGAAGATACTCAGAATGCTCAGTGTGAGGTGGCTAAGGTGCCAATGTGGGGTCGGTGGTAGCTGCAGTCTGTGGGTCATTACGGGGATGTCTTGCAGGCTGAATCTCTTTGTGTTGTGACGATGGATCTTTTTTGTGATCTGCGTTGGAAGTGATGATGACGCAGATGCGAGCATCATAATCTGAGATTGATATAGGCGGAACTTTTGTCTGTGTCCGCAAATTGGTTGATCAACTTTTTTACTATTGCCGTCTTAAGATGTCTTTACATTCAGGTCTGGAAGTTCAAGCACTGTGACATGCTTTTCCACATCAAGGTGCAATCTTTTCCACACAAATTTCAGGCATAGAATTCCACACCATCTCACAACACAGTTCGAAGTGTCTTCCATTGGAGCTCCTGGGATTGTAAATTCCGCATTTGAAGTGGACCTGATTCAGAGCGTAATCTGAGAACAGAAGCGCTGAAAATGCCACAACTTTGCGCAGGATGCTTCAGGGGGAGTCTCCAATACCTGATGTTTCCATGAAATGACTTAGACTTGGGAGAAACCACCTGCACCAAAATTGAAGTGGGCCAAACCACGGTGCACAATCAGGTTGGGGTGGGTTGTTCATTGGAGTCTTTGGAAATATGAGTGGAAATATCCTCGGAAATGTCATTGGAAATGTCATTGGAAATGCTTGAAACTCGATGGATACCTTGCTGCTGGACACCTTGCCATGTCGAGTTTGAGCATTGCAATGGATGCGTCCCTGGCCTTGGCAGCTCGCGAGACATAGAGGACTCCACGACAGCAAGATTGACATTAGAGGATACTCAGGATTCCAATTAGAGGCACAGGGTTCAGATGCAGCAATAAGCTCATGCAAGCTCGGTATTCAAAATCATGGGTTGAGATAAAGTTGAATTGAAGAGGTACCAAGGTAGAAATGAATGCAGAAGACACAGCACTTGAAGTGTAAACAAAAGAAGCAGACGTTTCTGCACCTTTTGCACGTTTGGGAAGCCATGAGCGGAACCAAGGCATCTTGTCTTTTGAGAGCGAACTGGTCATAGGATCGCTCCGTTCATGGGGTGCTCACCACGGGACACCACGGGACACCCGGGGACCAAAGGACCCGTCGCTTTCAGGTTCGAAGAGGAGCTGTGCAGGAGCCTGGAAGGGTTTCCCACAAATTCACATATTCCCAGGTGCAGAGTCTTAGGAGAGTTCCAAGGAGTTTCCAGATGTTTCCAGAGTTCCTGTGAAGGGTTTTCGACGTTGCATCACGTTGCATCTCCAGTTCGAACCTTTGGTTGTCTTTGAATTCATTTTTCAAGGCTAAAGGTACTCCTCAGATGAGTCCTGACATGTCCTGACTGCTCCATTGCAGCTATCCCTGGGCCCCTCAGATCATTGCTTTCTGCTTGTTGGCGCAATGGCCTCTTTCTCAGTGTGAGGCCTTGAACGTATCCACCATGGGTTGTTTCTTGAACCAATCCGCACATGTCCGGTTGCCATCGGTTGCCTTTGATCCAGGCAAGACTTAAGACTCACATAATCCCACGTGCTTGACGTTTGTTAACCACCAGAAATCGGTCCACCGGAGCGGGTTTTTTCTACCACGAGATCTGAGGTCCTTGACGAAGACGTTCGTAGGCGAGACAAATTTACAGAGCGAACTTTCAGAGTTTGATCTCTCGGGTTTTACGGTTTCACTGGCGTTGTTTGCGCATAGACCCAGCTGCTTGTTGGGAGATCCAACACTCCATTGACCACATTGCTAGGCGCGCCCAATGAAGCACCAACTCCTCAGTTGAGGCCCAGAATGAGTGCCTTCTATTTCCAATGTTGGCGTCGGCCGCCTTTCTTGCTGCAGATCTTTTCAAGATGATGAAAGCTTCTGTCAGGGGTCATCCGTTGCGTGCAGTGTCTGGGGCCTTGGATCCGTTTGTTGTGACGAGTCTTTCCGTTTGCATTTCCTGTTCTTGTTTGACTTCTCTTTGGACAAAGAAGTTGCTTGGGGAGAACACAATGGGGCACGACATCTGTCAAGGCCTGTGAATGCCGGGCTGCTCAGTTCGAGCTTCCATGGCTTGATGCCTCGTCAGATCAGACCGTCCGATTAGGTCCACGGTACCGCACTCATGGTGCATGTTCCTTTGCAAAGATCAACATCGAAGTCCAAAAGGATGATTAAGGTCTTTGAATGTTCACTTATTCCCGAACTCTTCTTTGACCTGTTGCTTATGATTGCATCCACACGGTTGGAAGGTCAGCTGTAGCAGAGGAAGCACTGGCTGCTGAACATGCACACATACTTGTTCTGCAGCTTGCCCTGACTCTGATTTTTCATGGGAATAGGAAGATTTTGAATCATGATCCAGTATGATCCCTCAGCCTTGCACCTGCCATTAACTGCTGTGATCTGGCTCGAAGCGGGTGTGAACGGTCGCAAGCAGAAAGGGAACTCAGGTGCGTCAGGTGCCTCTGCTGTTCCGTTTGAGCTTCTCTGGAGAATGGGAATTCCAAACAGAGGAACTGACCAGCAAGCGTCTAGCAAAGGGTCAACATGGACTTCCATTTGAGTCCCAAGTATTGGCGATTTGGGTGTCAGGATGGCCGCTGTGGCTGTAGATCAACTTTCTCCCGAGCAGAAGGAGCCGCAGTTGTTTCTCAATTGATTAGCACTGCTGAATTTCTGGATACTTTGTCCTCTTGAGATCTCCATCCCAAAAGTTGGGAGACATCCCGGCCAATGGCGAAGGGGGATTCCATTGAGGTTGACCGACGCTGCAGCGCGGCAAACGGACCAAACAGTCAAGAAGTATATCTTCATCAACTTTTGTAGAACAATCCATCAACCTTGGATACCCTGGGTGGACAACCCCACAAGAAATGGTTTTCACTCCGATCCTCAGTGGTTGAGGATACTTTGGAACCAGAGGCAGACTTCCCTTTTTGGCTGTGGGCAACCATAGGGAAACTTGGAATGGAGATACCTTGTTGCTTTTTCACTTCTTAGGATGAAGATTTGGAACCTACTGAACTTATCTCAACCAATTGCTCTTATGCTTAGCTATGCTTTTTCATCCTTTGCTTTCAACGCCGACAGGATGAGACTCTTATGCTTTGTGCTTTCATCTCATGCTTTCAGGACGAGCTGCTGTGCACCTACGCCGCGCTGGTGCTTCATGATGACGGTGCCGAGATCACTCCAGCAGCCATGACCAGCCTCATCAAGGCTCCAAGATACGGGGATTCTGATGGCGCAGCAAACTCGAGGATGACCGTCGCCACACTTATTCTTGTCACTAAAACATGCAAAGAATATTCCAAACACTTGTTATTCTGGGTTCGGTTCACCCTTGCATCCAAAAATGAAGAATTGCACTACCCAGCTACTGTTATTCAAAACGCAAGAACCTGTGACTTCACATCGGCTTCATCTCACAATGTCTCACACAAGCTTCATCTATCTTCATCTTATCTTCGCATGTCCTAGCTGGTTTGGTATCTGGGATTCGTCCATGCTGGCAGGCAGCTGGATGCTCTGTGGAGGCGTACTGGCCCCTTCTGATGGCCCGGGAAACTCAGCCATGACCAGGGAATGATTTCCTGTAGTCATTCCTTTCAGATCTAAGCTGTTTTCAGCTGGGGTAGCTAAGGGGTCTCAGCACATTTAGCTTCTGGGATGATTCGGGGCACCCTCCCGCTGCGTTAACCTGTTCTGGGTTCCGGGAACCTTGGAGTCGTTCCAGGTTGCCTGGGGCAGTCATTCTGGGTTCCCTGGGGCAGCTTCTGCCTGGATCGCTCTTTTCTGGGTACTGGGAACATTGGCAGAACTATGGGATGCCCATTACGGGCTTCTCTTGGGCATCTTTGCCTTGGGTTGTTGTCTTCTGGTTTCCGGGCTCTTGGTTTTCCTGAGGTCCTCTATTAAGGTTTTTCCCCATTTGAGCACCAAAGCAGTTTCATATGCGCCCAGACAACTTGGCAGCTGCATTGTTTTGATTACAAGACATGGAAAGACTAGCGGAACCCGCTGCAAAGGAGAAAACAATTCCATGCTTTTGTGCTTTTGTTCTCTAGCGCTTGGCATTTGTCAAGCGACAAGGTTTGCATGCTTTGCATTTTTTCATTGCGTCAGATTGCAAGCGGTTTTGGCGCTGTTGCGGACCTTATGTGGGCTTGTCATTTTTTCCGATTCCCTTGTTTTGACTTGCCACTCCAACAGCAGGCCACGACACATGGGAGTCCAGGATCCCACATGTCAAGCAACCCGCGTTGGCCACAAAGAGTTGTTGTCGCTACAAGACCCATAGCTATCGCCCCCTTTGCTCACGAGAGACGCTGCAAAAACATGCAGAAACAGCTTGAAACAGCGAGATAGAGAGAGAAAGAGAGAGAGAGAGAGAGAGAGACAGATAGAGAGAGCGAGAGAGAGAGAGAGACAGAGAGAGACATGCGCTTTCTCACGGGTTGGTCCTTTGCGCAGAGACATGTGAGTGGACAGCCAGATTTTGCAGCACACATTTGAAGCTGTGGGATGGCCATACTCATCGGATTCCAGATGTCGATGAGTCATAAACCTATTCAGTGTATATTGATGGTGGGAACACTCCACAAACGAGTTCCGACACTGACCAAAGTCTCACACCTGAAGCCTCATAATTGCAACAAATTGGAGTATCGACTCCAGCATCGGGGTGACGCTGCCACCAAGGGTGGCTGGGTTCTCAGGCTAAGATGATCAACAACGTCGGCATGGAGACCCTCATCAAGCGGGAGACTAAACAGTGGAGCCAAGGAGATGAAAACGACAGCTTGTAATTGGTGCAATTGGTATTCTGACAAGTCCGTGTGATTCATTCCATTTCATTCCCCAGTCCAAGTTTTCTTTTTCTCGCCCCTTGCGGGTAGGCCCTGATTTTTTGCTTAGTTTTTAGTTTCCCAGAATCTTCTTGATGGATCTTGACTGTATCATATCTGATCCTAAAAAGACCAAGTACAAGCAAGAAACATCAAGAAACATCAAGAATCATCAAGAAACATCAAGAAACATCAGACTTTCAATGAAATCATCCGATTCTTGGAAAAGCGAATACGATTCCCAAGGCTGGGCAGCGGTGCTGGTGGTGGCGGTGGCGGCGGCGGCGGTGGTGGTGGTGCCGCTGCAGCTGGAGGTGACGCAGCGGGTGGAGCTACTGAGGAGAAGAAGAAGGCGAGGAAATTCTGAGTTCTTTTTGCACAAGAGATTCCACCTTCCATGAGTTCATTCCATGAGTTCCTTCCATGAGTTCATTCCATGAGTTTTTGGACGGCGATTTTTTCAAGGCTTGCACTCGAGTCAGAGCCAGGTCGAAGAGGAAGAGGAAGAGGATGACATGGAGTTCGACCTCTTCGGGTAGCTGTGATCCCACGAGCTTCTTGGAGGTTTGCGTTCCTTGTGGAGCTTGTCCAAACTATCAAATCATATTAGCTGCTCGAGTGAATAGCTTCTTGTTTCAACTTTCAACGGTGATGAGCGCAATCCGATGTGTTTTGTCTCGTCAGGCCACGGGGAAGCAGACAACTGCTGGATCGCGCGACCGAAAAAAGACCCACTCGGTGCAAGTGTGCAGAGATGCTTTGAGGTTGGAGCATGCCGTGAACACTCCAACAAGCAACAAGCGCGCTGCTTCAGCGGTCATTTTTTTCTTAAGTAGGCGCGACCTTTGCATAGGGAATTCCATATGTTTCCACACTTTTCCAAGGGGAGGCACTCCTCAATCTTCTCTCACAGCGACTCCAAGGTTCAAGCTGCTCGCAGCAGCAGCACGGAAGGAAGTAAGGCACCAGAGATGCTTCGACGCTCCGAAAAGGTTTGTGCATTGAGAGAAGTTTGAAAGATGAAGTAGAAATGCATCGAGAGAAGTTTGCTTTGGAAGTTGACAGTTGATATCGAGAAAAGTAGGTCCATTTGATGATCCATTGAGGACCTCACAAGAACTGAAACGTCATCCATGGTCACTGGGGTGCCTCTTTTGAAGTAGATAGGACTGGGAGAATGGTGCCTCCTTTATGATCCTTTATGTCTCTTTGCTTCTTGTTTCCATATGTTTCTAGTAGAGGTTGATGCAAGCGAGCGGGCTCTTCCCAGTGACCGCTTCAAAGTTCAAAAAGAGGTTAATGCAATTTGATTAAACCTCCTAGGAATTGTGGATCATGCCTTGTGCTACTTTGAGTCAGTATTGTCCTCAAAACTTGTTGGGGAATACTCAGCAGTATTTCTTGATTGTACACGCAATGTCTGCTAGTTAAGTAGTTTCCACATTTGTTCTAGTGTACAAAGAGCGATATAGTTGGTCAGGCGGCAGCGTTGTCACTATTGTCACCTATCTAGCACCTAGTGGAGGTTGTGACTTGCATTAGTACATACCTGCCAGCAGTTGCTTGTTCGAGAGAGTGTGTTTTGGAGAGGATACAGACTGCAAAGATGACCACAGAAACGTGACAATTGTTACCACATCAGCCAACACTTGCTGTATCAGCAATGTCTTTGTTTTTCTTTTGCATATGATCAGCCCTTTCTTACGCTTCCCAAAGCTTGCCGTCCTACGACTTGTGCTGTTTGCAGGCTGCGGCTCTTGGCGGCTTCAGCGGCCACATGTCTCCATCCCCGGAACTCAGAGTTGAGAGGGACAACTGCGACAAATTCTGGGTGCAGTTTCGAGGTCTGAAAGTAACCTCTGGATCTGATCGTAATGATGTGTCTACTGAGTTGAACTTTTTGTCCTCGCAAACTACACTTGCTATCACTTGCTATCACTTGCTATCACTTGCTATCGCTTGCTCCCAAAAAACTGTGGCAAAGTTGAAACAGTGCAGCGCTTTGAGGCCGTGGTCAATGTGGAACTGATGCAGCTCGTGAAGGAGTAAACTCCTTGAGTTCTGGTGAGCACCAACTAGGCAAGTTAAAGCAAGGAAGGAAAATGGGGATGCGAAGTTAAGGGAAAACTGAACAGAAAACTCAAGGGAAGTTAAGATAAGTTAAGGGAACAAGGAAATACCCCGATGAATTGAGTGAACAAGGACGCAACTCGATCCCAAATACTGATAGTCCCTCAGTGCACGTGCTGCATTGACTTGAAGCTCTCACGCTTCGCTGTCTGGCTGAGAGCAGTGAGTGTGAAGACGTTTGAAGTTAACTCGAGTACTTATTCTAAACCTTAGTTTACTTTAGTCTAGTCAAGTCAAAGGCAAGTTTGCAAAGTTTACTGTGTTTAAGTTAGCAAATTTCTGCAAGTTTATGTAAGTTTGAAGCTTAGTTCGTTTTGTATTTCTTGTGATCTTGGTTCCGCGGCTTCCAGGAGCACTGCAGCTGGTGAAGGCCATGGAAGCCTTGAATCCAACCCAGGAGCCCGCCAAGCAGCAAGGCAGGACCGTGGAGGTTTCGCCTCTCACCTTCTCTCACCTTCTCTCACCTTCTCTCACCTTCTCTCCGTCATTCTCACCTTTTCTCACCTTTTCTCACATTTTCTCACCTTTTCTCACCTTCTCTCACCTTCTGCTTTTACAAATTGTGAAATCTCGGAGGGAAAGGTGCAATGGAGCAGCAAATGGAGCAACTCGATGCCACAGATGCCCAAATTTGCATCGTTTTCCTCTACCCTCGAGGTGAAGATGAACATCTACACTATATGAATCTAATGGGCACACGTCTATTATGTACTTGATATAGTTTGAAATACATTTTCTAGCTTGTTTACTTTCTGAATCTTTCGGACGCAGTCGTGTTGATTGCAAAGCAAAGGTTTCGGGCCTAGGCCTAGTTTCTCAAACAATTTTGAAAACTTCAACTCTGCTCCTTGCAGATCTTGATCTTTGCAGGCTTGATTGAAGGAACTTGGCGCTTGATCTTTGCATCGGAGGCGGCCTGGGTCATGCCCAATGACCAGATGGACACCATGCTGTTACTCTCTCAAAGTGTTTTTGGCATTGCACTTATTTCCCATTGAGTCCAACCAATAGGAACAACATGAAAGGAAGGTATGCCCAACTATCCGTATTGTCAGTGTCATTCTTGAAGATTTTAAAGTGTGGGATGCTTCAAATCCTGGACAAAAGTGAAACCCTCGGACTGAGCAGCTTTTCTGCCTTGCAGGACGTGACCCGCTCATCGCCCTTCTTTTGGGGATGGCGGCAGATGTTGAAGGCTAAACTGGTGCCGTTGGTGGCGTTAGGAAGACGGTCTGAGATATGAGTCACTCTGAGTCGGTTGTGTGGCAAACGATATCAGGATGCTAGGCTACCTTGAGGTCTTCGCTGTGCCAAGACATCTCCCTGGCCCGGCCCGGTGACAGGGTGTTCCAGACCCATCACCAATCAGTCGGTCTCTCTTTGGCACTCAGGAGCTGGTCCGACGGGTCACCAAGAACAGCCATGGAACAAACTTGAAAACTTGAAATCTATTCTGAATGAAGTCTATTAGATTTTTTTTCTTAGTGAATCAGGCCGGTCGGTTAGCTTTCCAGCGTGGACCTCTGGAACGCGCGCAGGAGGGAAAAAAGAAAACAAAAACAAAAAAAAAGTGAATTCTATTAATTCTCTTGAATTAGTGGATTAGGGGATTCTATTGCATTCTAGACAATTTGCACTGCTTTAGGCCCAGTTGGCACCTCGCCAACCGTCAGGATCTTTCCGAGTCCATCTTCGCGTTTACTGATGGCCCGGTCCAAAGTTGCCACAAAAGACATCTAAAGACATTAAGCAAAGCACTCAAAGCACCGTCATCTCTACTCATCTTTCTCTGAGGAATTCCACTGAAGAAAATCGGAGAAGCGACGCAGAGTTTGGTCAATGGAAAGATTGTGAATCGCGTCGCAGTTGAGGTGACCGGCTGCAGATTGCACGTGGGACAGATGATGACAAATGTGCCAGAATAACCTAGAGACCTAGCGGCCAGCCTCACATTCATTCACACATCTGCAACGTGCAACATCAAGCATCTAGATGCATCTAGTACGTCTAAGTATGCGAAAAGGGTAAATTCTTTGGGTCACAGAAGGTTTTTCCCTTGCGCCAAATCAGAGCGCCTTTTCTGCCCAGGTGTTTGGTGCTGGGAAGACAATGATGACAACTACTAGCAGGTTCGGGCCTCGCAATCCTTCACTCCGCAGGTCACCAGTCGTTGATGTTGTGCATGCTCTGGTTGTAGTTGTTGGAATGGTCAATGGATTCATCCCAAAGATGGCAGACCAATGTCGTCGCCTGCCCGAATGTTGTGGTACAAAAGCTTTAGGACAGGCGTTCTTCCAAACATACACTTTTTGGGCGCTGACAAGCCAGCTTTGCAACCCCCAAGTCTCCTTTTTTCCCTGTGTAGCCCAGGGGACTCAGCCAATGTAAATAAATAAATGAATAAATAAATAAATAGATAAATAAATAAATAAACATATATATATATATAGATATATATATATATAGATATATATATATAGATATACATATATATATATATATATATATATATACGGCTTTTGCGATCTGGAGCAGCCTCCGGGCTGCCCTTTTCTCCCTGAAACTTTGCAAAGTATGTTTATCTATGGACGAGAAGTGCCAATAGATGAATGCTTGTCCACATTCAGAGACAAACCAGGAAAAAATGGAAAGGCAACGAAACAGAGAGAAATGGAAAGGAATGGAAAGAAATGAAAGGAAGGGAGAGAAGTGGATAGAAATGGGAAGAAATGGAGAGAAACGAGTGGAAAGAAGTGGAAAGATTTCGAAAGATGTCGCGGCAGGGACGAGCCCTCGGCTGATGGCACTGAGTTGGTGATGACGGTGGAGACCACGCAGGCCACAGCTCGGGGGAGAAGGTGCTGTCAGTTGCTCTGAATCTTTGAGGATGTTGTGCTTTGATGTTGGATTCCTGTTGAATGCTGTGGGACGTAGCGCCAGGCAGTGGACAACACTCTTCCGTTCGCGGATCAAGTTGTCTTCCCATCTGAGGTGGGAGCCTTGGGGCTTTGGCACGCACACTGAATCCAAGGACTTCCAACGGATAAGCCGAGATAAGTTGAGATAAGTGATATTTCTCTTTTTGCATTTACACACTTCATATTTTTCTTCCAGGCGGGCAGGGCTGGTCCATATGTATAAGTGATGAGTCTTTCAAACTCAAGGCGCATAAATTCTGTCATTTTGCTTACTTCTCCCGCTTCTTCATGTTACGGCTCGCGCTTCTCATCTTGAGCCTTGGGACCTGCCACTCTGCGCGGTTCGAGAAGAACACGAACTTCCACACAGATCTTCCTCGCAACGTGGTAGAGTGTTCTCACCTGAAACCGCCTCCGGAGTGGGTGAACTTGTCGTATTCATGGTACGACAGGCTAGGCAGAGATTCTATTGATCCCCAGGACCAGTCCAGCGGTTTTTACTATGTGGCCAATGTCCCAGTCGAGAAGTGCGAGGATTACTTCTATTACTTACTATGGCCATGGGTTTCGTCGCCATGCAGGAGCTACAGATCAATGACACTTTGGTTTGTGCTGCTGGTGACTTTCAAGGGAATTCCAACTACTGCAAGAACCAAAAAGAAGAAGTCCTGGTGAACTACAGCAAGGAGCGGGTACCAAAGCTATGTAAGGACCTTCTTTGCGACTTTGCAGCGACAGGTCATTGGAGGGACTATGAACATTGGAACTCACCAACGAGAAAAAAGCAATTTGGAAACAGTATTGGCAGTATTGGCAGTTCCTTTCGGAAATGGTTGGGTCGGGTCACGCCTTGGGAGCGCCATGGCAAGGTCATTTCGAATGGGACCTTAGGCATGAACTTTAAAGATTACAAAGACGAGAAGGTCACTATGGGCTTTGAAGAGGTCTACGAAGCATGTTGGAAAGGACCTGATTTCACCTACAAGCTCCCCAGCTTGGAGGTACTCGACCAAAGCTACAATTTGATCAGCCCTGCTGGGACCTTCAACAAGAAGGTTTGTGGCTGCCCCACTGCGGACAGATGTTGATGACCAGCGAAGTGACTGCGAAGCCTGTCAAACAAATGGCCGCATGCAGCCGGACTCATTTTGTGATGGGATCAGTTCAATTATCTTCTGCCACAGTTTTAGGCAAAACATGTGTTTTCTGAGGAGGGCCTGAACTTAAGTTTTGCTTGCAGCTTGGAAATCGTCAATGATAGATTGGAATAAAAAGAAGTAGAAAGCTTAACTGCTTCCACCCTTTTGGCAACATATGTCTCCCGTTGTATTCGAATTGCACATCCACTGTGAACAGTGCTGGAACCACATGAATCCCAGCTTGCTATGCGTCAAGCCTTGTGGGAACAGACATAGTTGAGTATAGATATCAACATGCACATTGCTGCACATTGCATGAGCATGTGTAGTGTGTATATGTATCAGTATGTGCAAATGGATCAGTGCATGAATCTATGTCTATAGCTATGTATATGTGTATTTACATTTACATTGATATATTTGTACAAACAAGAAATAGGTAAACACATACTTACATATGTATATATGTATATATATATTTACATACATATATGATATATCTATTATGTATGCAATATACAAACATATTTCTATACATTTGAAATCTCATGGTTTTCTCCTGAACCGACCTGGACTTCTCCGCCACGTGCAAATCTGCCAGTCCTTCCTGGGAGAAAACGCCAAAATCCGGGTGCGCATCACGTGACCCGCGTCACGAAGCATGTAAGGACCGTAGAGTGAGCATCGCAGTTCTCGTTCTTTGAAAACAGTGGTAAAAGTGACTCAAAGTAAGTTGCTTTTAAAGTCACTTGCTTTTTGGTTCCTAAGACTTTGATGCTAGGAAGCCTTTGTCAGCTGCACTGGCAACGAAACACATGTCTCTTGATCTCCCAAGGACTGTTGTCCAGTGCTGCCTCAGGTACTTGGACGACGACCTTCGGATTTTCCGAAACGAAGAAGACCAAGTCTTCGTGTACATCAAAGCTTAAGGCTGTCCCGTTCTGAACGACTCCTTTCTGCAACAATTTCCAACACTCCATGATGTCTTTCGAGTTGAATCATAGAAAAAAATGCTGCACGGATGACATTGTGATTCCATGATCTCAATCTCTGTCCTGCTCTGCTGCCGCGAGGATCCCACATCTCCGTTTTCCAGTCTCACCTGTGTTTGAAAGCATCGAAGATTCAGGAAACTGCAAACAACAACTCGGGTCAACAGAATGCAGGAGAGTTGGAAAGGTGGTTTTGAGATGTTTTGAGCATGTCCGAGTCATGAAATCGACTGTGAGAGATACTTCTGAAGTCAAATGTCCCGAGCAAAGGTGCAGCAGGTAGTCCCTTAGAAGAGAAGACATGTCAAGAGAGAGATATGCGTGCATGGCAGATAGGAATCGGACGAAATGCAGTGTTTTTGAATTGTTTGTACTCCGGGACGGTCGAAAGGTAGGGGAAAGTAATCCGTGAAGATTGCACATGGCTATGGCGCACAGCACATTTGCAAGTTAAAACCCTAAAGAAAACTGAGGGCCCCGCGATGTATTTTGATGTTCCAACAAAGACAGGTACTATAGGTATTTACAGAGTTGGAAACAGATAGATAAAGACAGATACAGATAGAGAGACAGTGATACTCAGATAGAGAAGAGGGATAGATAGATGGCGAGATAGATAGATATGGCTGCGGCTCAAAATGGAAAGGCCCAATCTATACCCCGGGCCCACATGCGATCCATACCCCCGATCTATACCAAAACGCAGGTGATCCATATCAATCCATACCTCCAGATCACCGCGTACCGATCCATACCCTTTATTTTGAGCCATGCCCATAGATACAGATACAGATATAGATACAGATATAGATATAGATAGCTAGATAGATAGATAGCACAACTAAAATCGAGACTACATTTAAGTCACAATTTTTGTCTGCTTGATGTACTCTTCTTGACTCTTCTTCTATACTCGTATGGATTGGGTATCCCATTTTACCAAGAATCCTTGGCCAAGTTGAATCTTCGATCTCGCAGTGATGACACTTTTCAGCGCCTCACTTTAGCGTGGCTTGGAGCCCGTTACAGCCAGCCGTGCGCTTGTAGATTTTCTGCCAAAAGTGCAGCAATGGGCCAAGTGATTGGAGCTTGGTCACGTAACGATCGCAAATCCAAGCATACGAATACCCGGTGTCGCAGTTGCCACAAGGCTCAAACAGTCTATTGTTCCACCCTTTGTTTGGAAAGGACACAATGTTTTTGCGTATGCTTCTCGTAACCAGGATTTAGCTTGGCCCTGTTGAACCTTCGGCGATGAGAGCACAGAGACAGGAAAGAAATACGTCGCAACAACCTGTATAGGCGTGTGAGCGACTGGACTCAATAACCTGATTGAACAAAACAGTTTGGCATTGCTAGAAGAATATCACATTCTGTCAGTGGGCACATTCTCAAAGTAAAAAGTTGTGGCAGGCGCCTTCTTTCAAGAGGGTTGCATTTTGTAAACGCATGCTTTTGCAAGGTCTTCGGAGCATCCCTTCTTCGCTCTTTGATGGGATGGTTTTATTCTGTCTTCGCTTCAGCTGCTTTACATCAAGACCTTGGATGGTGAGAGTTCTTCAGTAGTTGAGGGTGAATTTCGAGGAGGTGCGAGCTGCTGGTGAGTTGCTGCTTGATGCCGCTTGACTCTTTTACCATCTTTCAGCGACTCAGGTTTAGAAGTCTGCAATTCTTTCAACACCAAGAAACCAACAAGACACCATAAGGAACCATAAGAAACCGAAGGATCAAGATTTCTCAATGGCAAAGCATTCCAGCGTGAACCTGAGCGAAGGATTCCAATGTCAATCTCCGCGCAACATTTCATCTTTCAAGAAAGTGAAGACAAGGCTTCGGAGCAGCGGATCCGGAGATGCTTTGAATGACAAGCTGTCAAAATGCGGAACTTGGAGACGTTGAATCTCGCCATCTTGAGTCGAATAATTGCAAAGTAAGTCAAGCAGCAAGAAGATTTCTACCCACTGACCCACTTTGGACTTTGGTTTATGACTGTTTCAAATGGCTTTTGCAGATTGATTGGAGTTACCATCTTGCGCCGCTTCGCGGCTAGGGCCGCCCGCACCGTGGAATGCACAGGGCAGGGGGGGTAGGGAAGGAGAGGATAGTTTTGACGTGGCATGTGAGCATGGATGTGTTTTGCAGCCGGTGGGCCATTGGGACCCAATGTTGTGCAAGACGTGCCGCATGTTGGAGCCATGTAAATGCCATCTTGGGCTCTGTTTTGGATGAAGGCTCCACAAAAGTAGTGCAGGGTTCTGTGCAGATCTTGGCCGTTGGAGCCATGGCGGGGCGAGTGGGCTCATGTTGGCCCCATGTTGGGCCGAGTTGGACCTCGCCGAAAAGTCAAACTTGTCAAAAACGAGGGATTCGATGTAGCAAGAAAGGCCCCCCCAAGCTACAGATGGCGTCCGCAAAGACACACTCTGCACGTTCGCTGCGGTCGGATTTCTGGACTCGCACCCTTGGTCCTGAAACGTTCAAATAGCATCCACTCATGTGAGTCTGCACTATACGTTCGTGACGTTGTGGGATCCTTGCATCGAGCCTGGAATTGGACCAGGTCCTTGTGTTTGAGGTTGTGGCTTTCCCGCCAGAACAGGCCAGAATCAGAGTTCAAGGGGCAGGAGGGCCGTTTGTTCCTGAACGAAAACCAGAAAGCGATCTTCTAGAATTGGAAGTGGTCTATTGTAGTTTGTGGCAGTATTTAAAGATTGAGATGAAAAGGGAGTGATGGTAGTAAGGTCTCTTGTGCTCACAAGCATTGGCTGGCTTACAGCCAGAATAAAAGCAACTAGTGTAGGGCCACAGGTTTCATTTTGCTTAATAGGTGACTCCGTTTGGGACTGGTGGGTCCCAGATGGTGCAACGCCCATCTTAGTTTCATGTTGGGAATGATTGTTCTTTTTGTGCGGTGTGGACATCATGTTCAGCCCATCGCAGCATATCATGCTGACAGCAAACAGAAACATGTTGGGCAGACAGTGGCTCTGGCGAAACATTTCTTCAGCCCCTTATGTGAGCCAGTTTTGACCCCTTTTGGAACCCATTTCGGGGAGGTTGCCCTGTCCAAAGCCATGTTGTCAAAACCATTTACAGTTCTAAAATTAAAGCTACCAGATATTACAGGTCTTGAGCCAGTCTCTAAAGCTCCAAAAACCACTTGGGGCTCCATGAGTAGCTTCTTGCGATAGCACATTTCGAGCTCGGCACCTTCGGCCATGGGAGCCCCGTGTTGCGGCTGCTGCTGCTGCTGCTGCTGCTGCTGCTGCTGCTGCTGCTGCTGCTGCTGTTGCTTTGTTGACTCAATCTCGTACCTGCACGACAACTGTCCTGCAGCCGTGTCAACAAAACCATTGAGGCACAGATTGGCCAATGATTTGTGGCATGCTGTGCGCCATCATAGGAGAAACATTGTCTGCTACAGCCCTGTTCTGCAAAAGGTCCACAGTATTTGGTGCCGGAGTGTCTTAAACTTTCAGCTTGTGTCAGCACTAAGCGGTGTTGAGTTGCCACAGGAAAGCGAATCATCAGAAGAAGTTCAGAGGAATATCCTAGCTGCACTTAAGGCGGGTTGAGCTCACCTTTGCGGGGTTTGTTAGCTCCTGAATGAGAGACGCAGCATTTACCATTGGAAACTGTGGGGAATTGCAGCTTGCTTGTACAAAATAGGAACTGTTGTGGAAAATCTCCAGCCTCGAAAAGTTGAAAAGTTGGAAATCGCAAGTCGTTCTGGGAATGCAAACTTGCTCCTTGTTGTGCCCGTTTGTAGCATGTCAGGAGGTGGCTGATTCAGAAAGTGAGGCCGGTCGAGAAAGCCGTCGTGGTGTCCAAAGATTATCACCAGGTTGGCTAAGCTCCCACCATGGAAGTTATTTGGAGCTGCCTGAATCCTTGCTGGAAAGGTCCTGCCACCCCAGAGATGTTAAGTTTGCCCATAACATTCTGATGTAGCTAGAGCCAGAGCTGCGTTGGCTTGCACTAGAAGCCAAGCGCATCTAAGCGGAAACTGTATGTCGGTTCAATGTGTGCTGGATGCCTGGCACAGTTTCTACACATGGTCTTGAAATGTGCAGACTTGACGATGGATACAGTAGCTGCAGGTCAGATTCGAGATGGTTTTTGAACATGTTTCATGTGCGAGATGCTTGCTTGATAAACGTTGAGTTTGAGCATGTTGGCGTTTTGGGCGATATTCCCTTTCCCGAAAGCGCCGAAAACACAGCCATTTGCATCCGAGAAAAGTTGTGAAAGGAGTACGGTTTTTGGTGTGCCTGACTATCGCTGTTTGTGAGACATATTCAGATATTGCCACCTTGGGCTAGATGTTGGGCACATTTTGGCGAATGTCGGGCCCATGTTGGGCATGTTGGGCACGTTTTGCCTCATAATTTGCCGCATCGTCGGATCCATCTTCACATGTCTTCACCACATGTTGGACCTATGTTGGGCGCACATTGAGGTCATGTTGTACCAATCTTGCCGAAATGTAGTTCTCTAGAGCAAAAAAGCCCCCCCCCGGAAGGCTGAAGTTGTACCGGAGACTGTTTCTGGCATCCGCAAAGACACACCCTGCACATCTGGTGCTGGCAGATTTAGGATAAGTTGTGTGCAAGTTGGAAAGACGTAGAAAACTGGATGATACAGACACACACACACACAGATGACACAATCCATTCTTTGCGGGTAGTGGAGTAATCAGTCGTGTCGTTTTTTGGGAACGAGTTTGGATCTGTTTTTATTTCCACAATTTGAAGTTTCTCAAGGACTTATCGCTGGAAGAAAACACAGCTACCATCCCAGGCACGCCGGTGGCCCAGAGCATGGCAAGTGGCTAGGGCAACAGGGCATACAGCTCCAAGGGAGGAAACATGTGCCAAGCTCCGCAGAGATATTCAAGAGCACACGTGGGATTTCATGCGAAGCAACATCATGGTTGATTTGGCACTGAACATTGCAGTGATGGATCCAGAGTTCCGTGAAAGTATGGAAGATCAAGATAGCCGATCAGTTCGGCAAAGTTGTTTGAAGTGAGTAATAAGTAATGAACACCAACGGGTTCTAGTGGATTCTGCATATTCTAGGATTTCTGAAGGCTTGAACTGAAGGCTGGGTCTGATTGGTTGGCTTGGTTGGCTTGGTTGGCTTGTTGCAGGGTGAGGCACTCTGAGCTAGACGTCACTTTGTGATCAAGTCGATCTCAATTCGATCAAGTGGCTGAATCTACCCCTTTTCTCTACTCCTTTTCTTGGATTTGTCTGCGAGGAGAGAGCGCATCCGAAGAGGCCAAGGAGCAAAAGGGAAGCACCCCCGTCCCCACTCACGTCTCGAAGATGTGGCAGGGTTCATAGGCTTAGATTTCCGAGCTAGAATGCTGTACTTCCTCAAGCTGTTTCTCTGGGGATCATTTGGCTGGTGCCCTCAAGCGGTTTAAGCAGTCTCTGTTTCTTTTGGCTTTGGCAAGATGAAGATGACTGGCACGTATCCAATTGAACTTGTTTCAGACATCCGGACGGCTCAGTGGTGTCACTTCAATATGGCTTTGCTACAGTCCATACTGAATGTTGATGGAAGACTATACCACAAAAACTTTTTCTTGGCATGGTATGTGGGGTGACTGGAAGGGACAGGCATTTTCCCGTGTTTTTCTTGTCCAACAAGTAATTCGGAAGCAATTTGTACCTTGGACATGCTGCCCACGGGGCTTGACATGCTATGATTACAACCATGACCTGTGATGCACCTTTTTAAGCCCATCCTTGGACAGCGACAAAAGCAGCAAGGATAGCGGAGCACCTTTACAGACATCCATGAAGCTTTTGCATGCACAAGGCAGGGCCAGTGCCTGGCTGGAGGGTGTTCATGGGGGCCGATTACTGTGGCACCGCTGAATTCTTTTCAAGCGCTCCGATCTGCTGAGTTTCGACTCGAAAATTCTGCACACAGATCCTGGAGATCCTGAAGAGCAGACTAAACGGAACAAAGAGAAGCAAACATACGAAGAGAATCTAAGAGAGGTCTTCATTGAAAGAGTTCAGTTGGCCAAGCTCCATGCTTCATATAGCGTAGTGCTGCTTGACAGATGGTCGTTTGTTTTTCATGGTCTTTTCATCCCTTCAATGAGGTTGCTTACCCTGCTAAGACTGAGACTGATTCCTGATGATTCCTGAATCCAAGCCAGTGCGAAGGAAAGTGCACGCCCTGCCGGTATTTTCGCTTTCGAGAGGCAAAGGGCCACACACACACACACAAAAACAGTAGATTGTTGTTGTAGCAATCTAGAAGCCGTCTGTGCTTTTGGCTTGTTGAGCTTTGAACATCAGTGATGCACTGGTATGCGCTGGTGACTCAATTCTCTCAAAGAGAGAGTGGATGGTCTTGTTGCTCACTTGCAGGGTCATGGTCCCAGTTTCCTAGCAGACCTCAGAGGGCTTTCGCGCCAGGATGGTTGTCGTCAGGGTGATTCATGCTCGTTCTGCCATGAATGTACAGCAGAGGACTCCCAGATTGGCCTTGCCACTTCTCCAAATCTGCCCAGTCAGGCTGTCAACATTAGAAGGACAGCTTTTGATAGGAAACAGTTGGACTCTGAGGACTCTGTATGTTTTCCGTGGAACAGTCTGTACATATCTGTACATGACAGTTGTACGTACATTTCCGTACATATTTCCGCACATATTTCCGCACATATTTCCGCACATATTTCCGCACATATTTCCGCACATATCTGTTCGTTGATGGAGCAGGTCTTTTGCTTTTGTGCTTTCAGCTCTGCTGGGTGGAAGCTTGCAGGAGTCCTTGGCTGGCCAGCGATGGCTGAAGCATCAGCGGCAGCGTGAGAAACGTCGGCAACATCGGCGTCAAGCTTGGCAATAGTGGTCCAACGGATCTTTGGGTGCGGTCCACCCGTATTGCCGGTTGCCACAAGTCTCACACCCTTCCGACACCAAATCTGGATGGTTACAAGTAAGTGCCAACCAGTTGCAGGAAGAGCTTGAGCTTTCTTGGGACGTTGATGAAGACAGCTTTCTGTCCAAAATCCTTGCTGAAACTCTTTGTCCTAAAGGAAGTTCTTCGGCCCCGAAAGGTCCTCGTCGCAATCTCGTGCGAACCTTTTTTGAACAGTCAAATTGAGAGAATTCATATGAAATTTGGGGATCTTTTTGGTCACTTTCAGAGCTGGTGCTGTTCAAAAAAGCAATATCGTCATGGCTGGGTGCTCCAAGTCATGTGTCATGTGCCAGTCATGTGCTTCTTTGGGCCCTCTGAAAAAGGGCGAGAAGCTCCCAGCCACAGACGCACCACTTTTTCAGAGCGCGCTTGTGGTTTGAATCGCGCCTTGCAGCTGTAGAAGCTAGTACTCAAGTGATCTAAAGTGTCGTACCTGACTCGCCAATGCAATCAATACAACAACTGCCAAGGAAAGAACTCGTACACCTCTAGGGTCAAAAAGGTACATCATGGGCAGAGTTCCTCTTGGGAAGTTGTCTCTGAGTTTGTAAGTCTTTTTTAGAGACGCTAGGAATGCGCCGTGAGTTATTTTGAGTTGGGGAGTTGTGACTAGTTGTGAGAATTCATAGCGCTCGTTGTATTGCAGAACGCACCAGGGACCAAACAGAACAGAAAGAAAAATAAAGGAACGACTTCCAGAGGAAGATTTCTGTAGAAGGAAGGGAGGTATTTGTGTTGGAGACTGGTGGTTCTCCGTTCTGTTCTCCTTTTGTTTCACCTCTTTGCCCCCTTTTTCAATGAACGTTTAGGCTTTGCCCCATGATTGCACTTATATAGATAATAGTTAGCAAAACCCTAAGCACCCTGCTATGCTGACCATGACAAGAGCCAAGAGACTGCCTTCGTTCTGAGTGCCTTCACACTCCTTCGCACGGCATAGCCATTTGGCAAACGTACTTTTTATCACGTATTCCTATCGGCCATTCCTCAAGCTCCCTTGTTCTCGCGGGCTTCTCCATTCCGATAGAACCAACAAACATCCCGATCCACAATGCCTTCTGACAGGTACTTTCATGTCATTTTTTCACCTTCAAACGCACTGAACCCTGCGTCCTAGTCCGTCCTCCCATCTTTCCCTCACCTTGTTTTGCCGCACTCGGTTGAACAGCTTCCACTTTCTTGGTTTCAGGGGCAAGATTGGCTCAATCTGAACCCAATTTGCGAGCGAATGAGCTCATCTTCGACCATCTTAGAATCGACACGTCACTTGGGTCGGGGCAAAGGGCAGGACTTGACCTCTCAGTTCTCACGTTGACCAAGGGCAGGGCCAACTTTCAGAGCCTTTCCACTGTCGGTCCTTTTCCAACTTGACTCAAAGCGCCCTGGCCCCATCTCTAGCGCATCCTGGCTGCAAAAACATAGAAATATGTCAACCAAAACAATTGAAACATGATGTTTTTGGGGTAACGACTTCTTCCTCAATTTGCCTCTTTCCCTTTCCACAAAATGTGCAAGGTGTTTGTGGCACCCAAAGTATGCCTTATAAACTTGGTCGAGGGGCAGTTGTGGATATTGTTCTTTGCGATCTTGGACAGCTTTGCATGGCATTTGTTCGAACCAAAAAAGATTGAGATACTTGTGTTCACAGACATTAGAGCCAGATTGTGAAACTTATCTTCAGAAATAAGTCGGATTGATCAACTGATATCCACTGATAAAGTAGAATAAAGTTGGATTCGGAAAGTAAATTTGGATTCAGATTCTAATCGAACTACTGAACTTGCCCCAGGCGCCATGCCTGGCGGGTGACGATCATCTCCCATCAGTTTCTTACCACAGCATTAGTTTAGAATCTGAGCTTCCAACCCTACGGCCTCAGAAGAGTTTCTCCGCTGTTTCCAACGCTGTTTTTCCCAACAGTGAGCAGTTTCCGAGTATGCCAAAATGGTAATTTGCATCTGATGCCGTTCCAAGGAAAAGTCTCCGAGTAGGATGCTGCAAGTTTCCAGTCCACCGTTTCCTTTGCCGAGAATATGTTGTTAAACAAAAATCATTGAAACAAGTCATCGCATTCACGCTTGATGGCTTTGGCCGGCCGCAACCCGGCTAATGATGCATCCTCACCCTCCCAATGTTCTCAGAGTTTGCATCCTTCCAGCGCCCTTGAATCAGTGCGTTGTGCAGAATGAGAAGTGTTTGTAATTATATATTGTGCATGGTTGATGCATATGATCGCCTGGCAGAACGCATTTTCCATCACAGTTGCAAGTTTTCATGCCTGGGTAGGTCCATCTTGAGTCTACGTTGGGACCGTTAGGCCTGTGTTGACATGTTGCATCAATCTTGCCACAATATTTATTCTGTGGTGCTCCCTTTGGCAAACCCTCACACCATCCCCAGCCTCAACATCTGCAGAGTATCGTATCTGCAACCGCACAGTTCGGCCGTGTAATTTCCCATATGACAGCCAACATTGTTTTGACCAGGTTGACCCTTTGCCGGGCCATTTTTGCAAATGGCTCTGTTTGGAAAGTCAAAAACACAGTTTCCATTTGCAAAAACGCCCCGCCAGCTGAAGTGGTTCAGTCTTTCGTTTCATTGCGAATAACATTCTGGACATTCCTTGCCGATATGAACAAACTGACTTAGGAGACTTATGAAGATAAAGATGGCGAAGTAATGATTACGCCACTTTCGAATCTTTTCGATATCCCAACAGGTAGGCAGGCTTCTTGGCCAATGTGCAAACAACCTGGAACCCAACACTTCAGCTTCAAATCCTTGCATTGAGAGATGCATTTGTGAGTCGGGTGATACATGGGGTTCCATGACTCCATGACCCTTGCACATTTCTGAAAAGGCTTACTCGAATAAAGCCGAAAGATCTTCGTAAAAAGTCCAAGGGTAATCTTTTTTCAAGTAAGAGAAATTCTTCTCTTGCGCTGTAGCTCCTGGCATTGCTGAAGGCGGTGAACATGTTGATCCTCGCTGCAAATTGGATTTTAGACACAAGCAAGTCCGGTGGTTGTAGTCACTCAAGGCCATTCAATGAACTTTTTTTTTGGTGCAGCAGAGGTCCACCGATCAAGGAGAGGTCGTACCGGTTGTTGCGACATGCACTTCCGCCTGCACAGAGGGACATGTGTGAAGGGCTCGCTCACAAGGGCAAGACCGTCAGTATTCTGAAGGTGCTCACTCCGTAGTGGATTTCAGCAAATGGACATTTCATCTCTATGCTTTTGTGATTTCAGCAAATTGATATTCTATTAAATTCCAACACATGTCAGTCAATGCTTCAAATCTTTGAAATTGTCCAAAATTCACATGCTCATTTTTCACAGGATCGAGCTGCTGCCTGACTTGAGGCGTGCATCGAAAAAATCTGTTCCGAACAGGTCCCTTTCCTATCCCATACCTAATTCTACAAATATTTACTATTTACAAAATAATTCCAAAAAAAAAAAAAATATATATATATATATGAAATCCTAATTTATTGATAAATAATTGGTAATTCTCTTGATAATTAAGGGTAATGAATTAAACAATATATTATTCTTAAAATTTATAGATTGATAATATAAATTAGAACTAAGAGTATTAAATTAATATAACATAAAAAGAATAATATATATTGATATTATTTTTGATTAATATTGATAATTGTTACTTTAATTTATTAATTTTCTGGATTTTTCCTAGTATTACTAGCAAGAACCAACTTTTTACAACAGCAAGTAAAAGTTAGTTATTAGGTATTAGTTATTGGTTATTAAGTCTTAGTAGGTGGTTATATATTATTGATTCTTCGTTATTAATTACTGGTTCTTTATTGTTGGTTGCTAGTTGTTAAATGTTGGGTATTAATAATTGGGCAGTAGTTATTGGTTGTTGGGTATTAGTTATTGGGTGTTAGTTATTAGGTGTAGGTTATTAGGTATTAGGTTGTTAGGTATTAGGTTGTTAGGTATTAGTTTTTGGTTATTAATTTATTGTTATTAATTAATGGCTATTGGTTATTAGGTATTAATTATGAATTAGTGGTTATTAGTTGCTGCTGCTTCTTGGTAGTCGGTTGTTGTTGGTTTTTAGTTATTGGTTTTTTGTTCTTGGTTGTTGGTTGTTAGTTGTTGGGTGTTGGTTATTGGTTGTTAGTTAATTATTAATTATTGGTTATTTGTTGCTAGTTGCTGCTTGTTGGTTGTTGGAGATTAGTTTTTAGGTATTTGTCTTGGTTCTTGGTTGTTAGTTGTTGGTTGTTAGTTATTCGTTGTTGGTTATTAGTTTTGAATTTTTAATTATTGGATGTTGGTTATTGGTTACAAATTCTTATTTATGAATTGTTAGTTGTTGGGTATTTGTTATTGGTTTTTTAGTGTTGGTTGTTGGTTGTTGGTTGTAGGTTTTGAGTTATTAGGTATTGGTTGTTGGTTGTTAGTTGTTAGGTATTCGTTGTTGGTTTTTAGTGGTCGGTTGTTGGTTGTTTGTTTTTGGTTGTTGGTTGTTAATTATTAATTATTAATTAGTGGGTATTGGTTATTGGCTTTTAATTGTTGGCTGTTGGTTTTTGGTTTTTGGTTTTTGGTGGTCGGGTGTTGGTTGTTGGTTGTTGGTTTTTTTTTATTAATTCTTGGTTGTTTGTTGTTGGTGGTTGGTAATTGAGAATTGGGTGTTGGTTATTGGTTATTAGTATTTGGATGTTGGTTGTTGGGTGTTGGTTTTTAGATATTGATTGATGGTTGTTGGTTGATGGATAATAATTATTGGATATTAATTATTAGTTGTTGGTTGTTGGTTGTCGGTTTTTGGTGGTTGGTTGTTGGATGTTGGTTATTTGTTGGTGATTATTGGTTGTTGGGTGTTGGTTGTTAGTTCTTGGGTGTTGGTTATTGGTTGTTAGTTGTTGGTTATTGGTTATTTGTTGTTGGTTATTGGTTATTGGGTGTTGGTTGTTAGTTTTTGGGCGTTGGTTTTTGGTTGTTAGTTATTGGTTATTGGTTATTTATTTTTAATTATTAATTATTAATTATTAGATATTAATTTTTGGTTATTAATTATTAATTATTAATTATATTTTATTAAAATTTAATTATTTATTATTAATTATATTTAATTAATTTTTAAATATAAATTATTATATATTAAATAAAATTTATTAATTATTAAATAAAAAATAAAAAAAAGTATTTAAATATATATATATATATATAATATTAATTATAATTTTAAAATATTAAAAT
>VSDK01018565.1:263179-283023 GCA_009767595.1 Symbiodinium kawagutii | reverse complement strand
AATTATTATATTTTTATATTTATATTAATTTAATATAATTTAAATATTTAAATATTTTTTTTTTATTATTTAAATTTTTTATATATATTTATAATAATATAAAAATTTTAAATTATATAAAATATTATTTAAATATATAATAATTATTAAAATAATAATTATTATAATTATATATATATATATTAAATTAATTAAAATTAAATTAAATATAAAATAATAAAAATATATTTAAATTAAACTAACAATAAATTTATTTAATTTTATTATTATTTTAATTATATAAAATATTTTTATATAATTTTTTAAATATAAATTTAATAAATATAAATATATTTCTTTTTATATATATATATATATTATTTATATTAAAAAAAAATATATAAATTAAAAATATATAATTTTTAAATATATAAAGTTTAATAAAATAAAAATTAATAAATATAATATATATTAAATTATCTTATTTATATTAAATAATATTGTCAATCGTTGCCGAGCTGGCAAGAAATATAAAATTAATTAATTAGGAATATAGTAGGTATAAATAATCGGCCAATTAATTAATTAAATTAGAATTTATTTTTTTAATATATAAAAATAAATATAAATACCGAATAAAACAAAATAGATTATAATTTAATATATAAATTTATATTCTTGATTACCTGGGTTTGTGCTCTTGATATGTGGGTAGTAGTAGCAGTAGTAGTAGTAGTAGTAGTAGTAATAGTAATTACAGGAAATAATAGTAAAAGGAAAATAAAAAATATAAAAATTGGTAATATATAATAAAAAACCAGCTATCGGGATGCCAATTGATATTATATCGTTACCAGCCTTCGGGATGCCCAGGGCAGTAATTCTATGACAAAAAATCGGCTCGAGTCAAAACGAGTGGTACGGAGGTACACTAAACCTGGGTCCATATGTGCAATACGTATCTTAAACATGTCTATCTTTATTTCAATGTGTTCTTAGTCTTTCTAATTATCAGCTTTATTTCTTAAATTTTATTCGAGTTATCGATTCCGTAGCAGTGAAACCAGAACTAGGTCAAAGTGTCAATTTAATTTACCACAGTTGGAATCGAAGTTGCATGGTAACTACATCACCGAAGAACATGGTTCTATCTCAATTCGATTTCTTCAATTGAAGTTGAAAAATACTTAGGCTATCTTAGGCTAGTGACTTGAAAACACTTAAAGCAGATTCGACGAAGTTCTGTGACACCCTGGCTGCACCGTTGCTGCCGTGCAGCTCAGCTGATCTGAGCACAAAGGAGACACAACGAGAACCCAAAGAATCTGCTTCTGAAACATGTAAACTCTTTACAGTTTTATGGTTAATCTATTCTATCTTTTAAAGATATGTTGACGCGTCTTGAGTCACAGGAAGTGCTGACAAGAAACTGTGACCTTTAGTTGAGGTCTCTTTGCGCACCAATGTATTCTTTCTGTATTTGATGTCAAGAACTCAAAATAACTCAAGTACGTGTACCTGGAATTGCGCATCGATATACTTCCTACAAAAATATTGATCATATCATGACCATATTCCACTATGTTCCACTTGTTTCATGTTATTTCCGGATCCTCTCAAACTGCAAATGGAGCAGCACCAGTGACTTCAAAACGGTGACTTCTCGAGGCCTTGACCGCACAAAGTGATCTCACAAGTCCAACATATTCGCCTGCCAGAAATGGGCCCCTGAACAGTACTGTAGTCCTAGACTCATCCTAGACTTAAGCATAGAAGAACTTCCAAGGAGGACGAGGAGGAGGAGGATCGGATCTTTCTGGTGGCTTCTGTGGAGATCAGAACATGGCAGATCTCGGCAGCGTCAACCAAAGACGCATCGAGCTCTGACACTGCAGTTTTCTGGCGCTCCCTGAGTCACACGTCTGAAGCACCTGCGCCTGTTGTGTTGGCTGCGTCTCCAAGTCTCCCAAGAGATCTACCTGGCAAGTAATGCTCATACACAAATCTGTACGGGGCGGTCTGTTCAGACTCTTCTCTAGGCAAAATACAAAGACAAACTAATCAGACCTGCAATTTCAGGAACACTTTCGAAGAATGTTTCCATCCGATTTGGTTCATTGCCACCTGAAGTTGAAGTTATCAATAGATAATTAGGAATCATTTCCGTGTTTTTTGTTGTGTGCATTTCCATCGGGAAACAAAACAACAGGAATCGCATGTCTTTGCAGTTTGTCAGAACGGAATGACTTTGACATAGCATCATTTGGCATAGGGTAGTATTAGCCTCTGATCAGCATCCAGGTGCACACCCTCGTGCCACCTGCTCTGCTAAGCTTTCAGTCCTGAAAAAAGGATGTCTTGGGGAAACAAAGTTGTGCTGAAGGAGTTCACGAGGTGAAGAGGGTGGAGTTCAATGGAATTTAGAGAGTTTTAATGGGGTGTCCAAATGTATTCATGGCTTGTTGTTTATGGGATTCCTAATGATTCCTATGTAGAGCTGATGAAAGATCCTCAGGTGAAGTCATCGCTGTGTAGCCTCGGCTCCACAAAACATGCCAATAGGGTCTCCAGCAGCATGAGTCGCAGGTGGCTCATCCATTGACCTGAGCGAACCACTTGGCTAAGCACTCTAGGCACCGGCTACTGTTGAGGTTGATGTTGTGTCAGTAGCGTGCTTTTGATCTGTTTTTCGTAGAGATTCCTATTTGCCATAAATGCCTATAAGTTCACATTCTTACCTTCATGGCCTTCTTCTTGACAAAAGGTTGCGCAGTAGGATTGGCCCTCAAAAAAATACAAGAATCACTCTTGACTTGGGACAAATCATTGACTTGCCATGCCATCCTCCTAGAAGTTCTTGAATTTGAGGCGAATGAACGTGACTTCACTCAGACACAGCTTGCTCTAGACAGGACAAAAGGATACCCCAGGAATTTGTAGGTGGGATTGGTTTTGCTTTACACATTCAAGCTGAGCAAATTACAACAAGCTGCAGCAAACAAGCTGCGTTGCACGCCGTTGCTCCGTTGCATCTGAGGGACAGAAGGTCGACCACAGGAGCTTTGGGAACCTCTGGCCTCAGCTTCCAGCTGTTGAGAGTCAGGGCATAGAAGTGCTCAGTTTCCTCCTGTCCAAACTTTTGTGTTTTTTCAGCGGCACTTTTGTAGCTCAAAGTATTCCAAACATTTAAGGAACAACATCTTCTGCCAAGTTCACGCGCAGGATTGAGTCTCAAGTGTTTGTGCAAAGAGAAAAAACTAAAAACAATCCAACGATACAAACAATCCGATGAAATTCCAATGATTGAAATCTGTTGTCGCAAAGCTTTGACGCTGAGGCAACGAGCTCTGGTGCGGGTGCTGGTGCAGGCGTGGAAGCGGCTCCAGCGCCGGTATAGCTTTGGAAGTTTGGAGCAGGCTGAGCAGGCCTCACTCCGCGGAGACTGAGTGCACTCGGAGTGAACAAAGCTAAGGATTCATATGAGGAGTACGCTGAGTTAAGGATGTGCTAAGGATGGTTTAAGGATGTATGTGAAGGATTCACAGGGAAATATAGAGAATTTGCGAGTGTGAATTTGTGAAATTTGATAAGGAGCAAATCCTTGAGTACTGAAATCCTCCGGAGGAGCTTTCCAAGCAACGAGTTCTTTCATGTTTTCAGGTTCTCTGTGATCACAGGGCGTGTAATTCTTTGGGGTTTCTTACCGTACATTTCAGGGTCAAACTCTCACCTGAAATTCTTATGTCGGTGTTCAGACACAAGCGCGATTCTTTCACATACATGTATCCATGTGTACATATAAATACACATACATATATATATATGGATATGTATATACGTAAATATCTGTATATACATTTATATATATATATACATATATATATATATCTATATGTAAGCATAAAATATGTATTTATATGCAAACAGAATATATATGTATATACATATATTCATATATGTGTATATATGTATATACGTAAATATATGTATTTAAATACATATGCATATACATATACTTATATTTGTATATCAACGCATATATATATATGCCCATGTGTACAAACATATTTATTTATATATATACACATATACGTTTTTGTTTACAACAAAACACACATATTTGACTATGTACTTAGTATTGCTTAGTATTATTCATTCATTTTGCAATTGGACAACAAACCAATCCTAGTAGTACAACGGTCCAGAATTGGGAATGGTCAGCTGAAGCAACTGCAGCGAACTCTTCCTGCCTGCCACTTTTCTCGAAACCGCTATCAGCTCCACCTGCCTCATCGGTGCTCTGTAGAACTGAGTTGGTGACTGATGACCTCCCACCATCACCGGGTTGTTTGCACCTTCCGTGGATGTGAACTGGTCAGGCATCAAATCGGATTTTTTGCCAAGTGTCTACCTCGAAATGTTCCAAAGTATCTCTGGGATTTTTCGCATGAAAGGGCCACTCAAGAACGCAAAGCTGCACAGGATCAGGTCATGGGAAACATGCCGAGCACTCCAAGGGAAACCTGAAACGCCACGGATGTAGAATCCAGTGACCTCCTATTTATCCCATTGATCCCATTCACTTGATTTCCACCAGCAAGCTACCAAGGTGATCCAAGGTGCAAATCACATGCCACATTGCATCAAAATCTTCCAGAGTCGCAAACCAAGAACGCAATTCGGTCCCGACTTGGCCTACAACACCACCGCCAAATGCAGCAGCATAGTGATTCCTCAATGAACCGATGCCAACATTCTTCAAAGATCATGTGCTGCATGGCTTTCGTAGGAGTGGCTTGTAAATTTTGTGAATTTCCATACAATTTCATTTTAATTCAAATTTGTTCTCCCATTGTTCTCCATCATTCTCTATCATTGCGCTCTCCTTGTGGACACAAAACAAGAAGCCAAGCATTGCGGTGTCTCCGCCCTGAAGGCCTTGGGGAGGCCTTGGGAATGCCTTGAGGGCTTGCTGTGTGGCCTGGTTTGGCCCGGCCCCTTCCCATCCGCTGAACTTCCGGACGCTGAAGTCTTTGGTGCAGCTGTGGGCGGTTGAAAGGCTCCCCTGACGCAGTTCTATGGAGCCCGTCTTCATGACACCGAAACAACCCTCCTGTGAAGTTGTAAAGATAGCTCATTGACACCCATGATGCACCATGTTTAGCAACTTCATCTGTGTCTCTTGTCTTCTCTCGCCTTCTCTTGTCTTCTCTTGTGTCTTGTTGAATCTTTGTGTAGTTAGCAACTGCAAGAGGCGACCTGTTTGTCTCTGGGGCTGTGACGCTTGCGACCCTGAAGAGTAGCCAGACCTGAGACTCGGTGACGAAACGATCCTAGTGACAGGCTTAGCGAAGGCATGGGATCTCATGGGACTCATGGGATCTCTCCTAGGGATCTTTCCTAAGGCATCTCCAAAGGAATCGCCTAAGGAATTTCCGAAGGAATCTCCTAAGGAAATCTCCTGAAGATATCTCCAGGCTTAGCTTTGCTTAGACCGCATCTCTCTAGGCTGAGTTGCGCTGCTTTGACAACCTGTCGGCACTTCTCTTAGCACCCGGACTGCGTGGCCAGCTGTCCAGGCCTTGTCGCAATTGCTTTCAACGGGAGCGACATAAAATCTACGATCTGCGTTCCCATTTCCATATGTGATTCATTGTGATTCTACATGATCAAAATTGAATATGTCAATGTATACTGCAATGAAATGCAATGTAGGTCAAGTCATGCAATGCAAGTCATGTAATGTGACGTGATGTAGCGTGTCCATACCTATACATCCGTGAACGCACGCACCACATAGGTCACATGTATATGTATATAGAGATACAAACAATATCATATGTACATAAAAATAACATTCATACATGATCATACGTGCAGAAACATGTGTAATTTCATCAACCGCTGTACACATACGGATGCATGTGCATCTGTCCATGTCCAGCCCCTTTGACCAGACTTGATAGGCAGTCTGCTTGGAGAGAATGAACCATTGTCTGTCCTCTTGAAGGCCTTCCTACACCCTGTAAATTCATGCATCATTGCCCTACGCACTGCTGTACGCATCATGACATACACACGCAACCCTGTTCTGATCGCTCGACAGAAACCAGTTGAAGCTATGTGCTTCCTTCGAGACTTAAACAACCTGTGATTTTTTGGAAATTTCAGAATTCTACTGTAATTGTGAGTCGTGGGTAAGTAGATCCCGTCGAATGTGCCTTTTGGCCAGGGTTCACCTTCAGGAAACAAAATCAAGTGAAGTAAGTCAAGCTGCCTTCGTTGGTTGTGGCGTGTGTGCTACAAAAACTTCCAAAGCTAGTTGATTGCAACTGAACTGATGTACAAGGCTTAAGCTGGTCCAGCAATTGCTATCTTTCTGTGTCGGAACACCTGGCAAAAGACAATTTGTAGATTTTGTAGACACACACATACCAGTGCCACATTCGAACAAGTCTTCCACACCTACTTCCCGGCCGAGTTGCACTTGCGGCTGATTGACGGGTTGACAAATGCGAGGCTGGTCGGTCTGGCCCACCCAGGTCCGGGCAAAGGGCTGGAAATAGACTTATGGCATCAAAATCATCAACATCCACTGCGTTGCAGAAGAAACATAGGTATCCAACTGATTGAAAACTCACCATGCTTCTTTTCCGATAATTTGAAAGATAGGCTCTCGGTTTCTTTGCTGACACAACGTTCCATGAGTGCTTCAAAGTTCTTCAGACTGAAGCTTTTCCCAGAACCCAAGTCCGTTCTGAAATCTATCTGCCTTGGTTTAGTTGTGATGCAATTCTGAACCCCAAGAAACTACGTAAACCAACTGAACTGCCATCATCTCAGCTACATTTGGCAGTATTCTGGAAACAACATGAAACAACCAAATGCCATGGCCATCCATGATCTGATAAATGCTCTGTGTCCTAATGGTCTTCTGAACAGCAGCAAATTCTGTGTCACAATGACAGTCAACTTGACAAAGCCAAACACGTCAGTAGCGCCTCCTTTGAACCGGCCACCCAGCCCCAAATCGTGTCAACACCATCAAGAACCAAATCCAGTGCATCGATGGTGGCATCCTGGAATGGGAAGTTGAATGATGTTGAATGGCAATGAAGGGCAACAAGGCTACAGTGGGGGAAAAGGAAATTGATCCAGCAAGAATAGGATAGAATAGGTTTGTGTAACAAAAACATGTAGTCACAAGGTATCACAATACCGTCCTGAATGGAATCTTGCTGTGACCTTGTCATCTGCTCATCGTCCAGTCCTTCAATGCACCGACTGCACCCTTCTCCTTGAAGTCATCCACCATATCACCTGAGCGCCCCCAGCCTTGAGATGATACGCCATGTGCGCAAAGAAAACCCCCTACAACCAGTACCAGCAAGCACTAAGAAGAACCAATCCACTGGTCACCAGAGGATCTTGGGCTTCTCATTGATCGACTCAGACTCGATACAGCTGATATCCACACATTGTTCAGAATTATGTGAACAAAGCTTTGCTAACACTCATACCACACTACCAGAGGCCCTGGTCAATACAAAGCTTTGCACTGGACAGCTTTTGCTTTCGGACATTTTGAGGAAATTGCTTGGGTGTTTGGTCGTCTTTTCGTCCAGTGCAATCGCACCGGTGTGAAGAGAGCTATTTTAGCGAAATGGCGATGTCATGCCTTGCAGGTGAAGGCTGTATATGTTCACATTGACACCGGGAAAAGGGCAGTGCAAACGACGCAGGAGAATTTCTTGAGAACTTCAGGTAATCTGATTCCCTTCAGTCTTTTGGCGAAGTGTTGATGTTAAGCTCGTTGGGCCTGAAAGCCTTTCCAAGAGAGCCCAGCAAGACATATAGAACATCCGCAGACCCTAGCTGTGGGGAGAATGCGAGGGAAGACCCGCGGAAGGTAACATGAAGCGAGAGAATGACTGGTTTCGTTTTTGATCGTTTTTGGGGTTTGGAATGCTTTGGAAAGCAATGTTAGGATACGGCAAGCACCCAGTTGCATCCACATCCTCTCGCAGGAATGCCAAGCATGGCTTTCTGAAAGCTTCAAACACTATGTGCATTAGTCATCGAACTTCAACTTCTGTTCTGCTACTTTTTTGGTTGTCTTGGCAAGCAGGATCTGGATGCTGCCAAAAGGTTCTTGTGCTTTTTACTTTGGCGGAACATTATGGACATGCGAGCTCAAACAATGTCTGCATATGCTTGAATCATCTTTTGGTCATGGACAAGCAAGAGGAGACAGCACTCCAGCAACCACATTTAACCATGCTACGAATTTGATTCTGTCAATGCAAGCAGGTTTTGTCAACCTCACAGCAAGGGATGCCCTTTTTTCCCCTATGCCCGTGCAATTCACACACGTAAGCCTGGTGGAGGTAATGCACTGGAAACGGGCGATTGCCCTTTTGCTTCAGGCTTAAACACGAACTACGGCGCTCAACAAGAATGCTCTGGGTCCATCACCATCGCAAACACAAGTTTCACTGCGTTTCACTCCGCCAAGAGGCGGCAGCTCTCTTGTAATATTGACAGGACATGACTAGGCCTGTCGCCACCCTGTTATTGGTTGGGCTCTGAGCCATCTGCCGATAGAATCGGCCACAAACTCTGCAGCCTTGGAAAGAGTTTGACCGCAAACAGTGACCCCCCTCTTTGCCCTGCAAGAAAAAACACACAGTTGTTTTCCCAAAATAAAAGAAGCAATTTAAAGGCACGACATGAAAAGTATCCAAATGTATCCAGTTAAGTTTTCAGATCTGCTGTACGTGGCACTTCGATCAACTCACCGCTGCGAAAACATCAATCCAGCAAGATCCACCGAGCCTGGCCGGCGACGCCTGCCTTTTTGGTGGGCTCTTCCTGGTGCACATCGAGTTTGAGGAAGAAGTTTTTGGATTCTTATCATATGGATATCCATTCATATATCCATTCAGCGTTTAAACCTATGAGATGATCAAGGCTGCAACATGCTGCAACTACGTACTGAAACCGCAAAAACAGGACTTCCAAGACTTGCACGTCCCGTGGAGCTACTTGTTGACTGACTCCAGGAGCCAAAACACACCGCTCCTCGGGCGGTGGCTCGTAGTTGCCAAAGCCCTGCACACGAGGGCTTCGAGGGCTTCTACTTCCATCAGGACTCGGGCTGTTTGTGGCTGGCGGCCAATGTGAACCGTTCCATATTTGCAAAGGGTTTAGCAAAACTAATCAAAACTATACACATGGAAAAAGGTTTGTTTCCAAGGTTTCCAAAACCTGTCCAACCAAGTTTGTTTTGAATTCAGAGTTTTTAACAAACTTTCGCTAAAAAGGTTTGTTTCGGGTCGCCAAACTTTGGTTGTGTACTGAAAAACTTTCTTTTCCTCTGGAAACGTGTGTTTCCGTCATGCAGCAGGTTTCCACAAGAGCCAGCTCGTGAAAACCTTAGTTTTGAGGATTAAGACAAACCTTTTCCGGGGGTTGGTCACGTTTATGTCACGGCCTAAAACAACCGCATCTCCACAAAACGTTGGTTTGAACCCTTGAAACTAACTCGGCTGGTCGTCACTACTGGACGGAAGTGCCCCACACGCCTTCCGATCGGGCAAACCAGGCAGAGACATTGTGGACAAGACCGCAGTCTGCAGTGTCTGGTCGAAAGTCATGGTTAAAACCAACTGAATTACGCAGGTTTGTGCAAAGTGCGCTCTTTACAGTTCAATCAGTGTTTTCTGTCTTGCGCGGTTTGGCTATCTCGAGAACCAACAACAAAGTCAGCTTTCGCAAACAAGCACATTTTCGGCCCAGGGTTCCAAGACGCAGTTATACACTCTTTAAGTCTATTCACCATGTTTTCTGCATTTGGGCCTTTGAAACACAGCATAACTTTACGGGAATTTTTGTTTTTGGAGAAGAGGAACATATATATCCTGAAACCACTGGATATTGCACATGGCAAATTTCCAACCCGCAACCATCCGTTTTACTTTAGACAAACCTGCCCCAAGCCAAACTTCAAACCAAGAAGCCCTTCTGCGCACCCCTCCCTGCACGTAATCACTGTGTTTGCAGAACCCAAGCCCTTGGTATCCTTCAGCTTTCAAAAAAACGTGCTTGCAACCTGAATCATATGAAAAGGATTGCGCAGCAAACAGTTCCATACTCTTTAAACCTTCTGATACCTTATGTTCAATGAGCAAAAATGCCTTCGGCTACTTGACATCTTCTAGCTTGAGTGCTTGCCATTGGAGGGTCCCTGGCTGCCTGCATTTGCATGAGGTTTTTGGTGGCACCGAGAAGACTCTTCCAAACATTCAGCCCCTGTACTCATCTCAACAATTCTTAACATATCTTCAACATTCTTAAACTTGTTCTGAAGCAGCCTGCGCACACTTTAGAAAGTCATAAAGCTAGCACTCAAAACATGACGCGCCTGGCACCTAGCCTTCAATGATGCACCTGGAAAGCTTTTGCAGACTCGGGTTGCACCCTGAACAGTGCTGTGTCTGACAAATTTCAACCAAATGTGTTTCGGATTTTCATCCTCTCTACAGTCCTTCCTAATGATGAAAAAAGGGGTCAATATTCAGCAAAGGTCACTGCAGAGTAGTTTGGCAGTGCAACTCTTGCCCAAAACGTGCCTGCTGTGGATTTCTCCACGCTATGGGGTGTCCGGATTGCCTCCTTCGATACGGGGCCAGCAAATCATGACATGTGACTCACAAAGGGATAGAACGGACCAAATTTTCAAGTTTTCACTCGCATTTGGAGCCACGAAAAGGCAAAGTAAGCAAGCTATCCCAGCTATACCCTCAAGGGACCCCAAACAGCACTTAAGCACAGATTAAGCATGTAAGCACACTCTCAAGAGGAGTGGTACAAGATGGCACAAGTTCCTTGACAGCTGCGTATGAGATCCTGCCAGTGAACTTTGCAAGATCCTTTCGAGATTGTAAGAACTCGGTCAAGAGGACTTGTGCAAGTACAAGAGCTCTGTAAGAGAGCTCTGTAAGAGAGCCTTTGAGAGGGCCTATGGCGGCCTTGGAAAAAGATCTTAAGAAGATCCCTTGGCAAAATCTCACTCTCAAGCGGATCTCTGTAAGAGCTCCCTTTGGAGATGGGCGAAAGGTCTGCATGAAAAAATGTGCGTTAAACAAACAAAATTCTTCGCAAAATCCGCGGACTACACGAAGGCAACGAAGGCAAGAACGCAGCTTCGGAAAAGAGGTTCTGCCCATCAGCTTTCGTGCGAGATTGATGGGGCCCAGGTCTTTTCTCTCCACGAAAGAACCCCTGACTGTGGCCACACAGTTCGAGGAATCAAAGAAAACTATAGAAACTACCTTCCAGCAGTTGATTGTACTTCAAAAATAATGGTTTGGTTATGTTTGGTTTATATTGAATCAGAAGGGCTTCCGGAGCGCGAGCCGTAGAGGGGGAATGCAAACTTTGTTCGAGGATGCCATCTCGTACAGTGATTCATTCATCTCATATCTCGTCAGCGCTCTGAACTCTAGCAAAAATCATTGGAAAGTGGATTAATTTGCCCACAATTTATGAGAATCCTACTCTTAACCCAGGAGGATCCTACTCTTTAGGCCCTCCAAGGATTGTTCTTCGCTCATTCTTTCTTCTTCGTTCCCAAGATCCCCCAAGGATTTGGAGCTGTCCAGCGCAGACTTGGTGGCATCACGGACAGTTCTGACCTGCCCAAGGCAATGGCTCACATGACCCACGCCTTCTCTTTCTTCTCATCTTCAGGGTTTTCATATTAGTTTTCTAATGAAACAATTGATATTTCTAATGATACAAAATAGTGCTAGATATTTCTAATTGATTTATTCGAGCAACATAGCAAGTAATTGTTTTTTGATTCTTCGGAAACCAAAGGCTGAACAGTCCACTGGAGACAACTTCTGTCTCTAACTTTTGCCCAGGCACGTCTTGAGGTTCGATGGCACGAGCCTGGAAATGGCAGCGCTGGAACTGTTCCAGCCATTTTAACTATATGTGCAGTATAACTTGCAAATAGGGCAGTCAATCTCTCCAACCCTAGAATTTTTAAATCATGCCCATATAGTCCCATTACATTATGCCAATGTATATTATTCTCGGCACGATTTTGTCAGAGAAAAAACAGTTTCCCGTGCCCTGTGAGGCCTGGGGCACAATTGGAGGTGCAGCGATGTCATCCATGATCTTCAACGCCTAGCACATCAACGCTTGAAATGGAGCAGTTTCTCCGGTGCTTCAACATCTCAAAGGCGCTGGGGACCGCTCGCGACCGCTGGGGACCGCTGGCGACGGCTGGGGACCAGGCTCCGGGACATGACAAGAGATAGTTCTGGAAAGTCACGTCCTGGCGAACACTGAGCTTGGAGTCGAAAACCGGGTCATTTTGCAGGTGCTCACAGTGCCAATGGTTTGACCAACAGATTTGTGGGGCCCAAGACAGCTGCTGATGCCAAGGTCATTCCATCACCGGCAACTCCTCTGCTGCGATATGCTTGATACACAGCACCTCAAGAAGACTCACACGTTGAAACAAAGGTCCAAAAGACTCACTTTTCTCTTGACATGCATCTTTTTCCCCATTCAAACTACCCCACTATTCTTGCGGTACGCCTGCTGACTAGCACACGAATCTACACAAAGCAGCGCTGCGCGTCCACAGCTGGGGATGCGGACGCCTTTCAGTTGGATGTTGAGCTGATCACTGCAAACGCACTGCATCAAATACTCCGCCACATCAGGGGTATCCTTTCATGCGCTGGGGACGTCTGGGGACATGGAGAAAAGGGAAGGAAGCAGTTGAAGAAAGACACTTGCATGTCAAGTGCCATTCAGTCCTTGGGGTTGTTCCGGACCTGGGCAGCTTTGCATTTTTTCAACAAGGAAAATGAGCAAAACACTTTGAATCAAGAAGATTGCACACTTTGAGCTCAATTCAATTGTACAATCTATTCCCTGGAAATGACAAAGAGTGAAATTTTGCCCAAGCCTTCCTTACTTCGAACCATGTGATTGGCATTGCCATCTAAGGCTCCGGGCATCTCTGATGATTTCATTGAATAGCCACCCGGGAGTGGGCCTGGTGTTCTCCAGAATGCCAGCTATAGTGTGCGTATATGCCACGAGCGAAAAAACAAATGTGTGCATATACACATCTACACTTGTTTTTTTTTGCTTGTTGATCGTTTGTGCATGGGTACATTTATAAACACGATATATGTATATGATATCATATGTAGCTATGAATCAGGAATCAGGGTAACTTGCTTTCAGGCTGCGATTTCCATCAACTAGGCATGAGGAACTCAAACTGGATTCTGCACTCTTGCTGTGTTTTGCAAAGATGGCTGAGCAAATCTTGAACACCACACAGGCCAACCGGTAAAGGCTTAGAGATCCAACGCGTGCGGACGCAACCATGCTTTGCACCTGCGTATTTCCAGTCAAACATAGAGCAGCAAGTGAGAAGTCTTTGAACAAGCGACCCTAATCATGTAGATTTACGTATGTAATGAAAATAAAAAACATATGAATCCAGATATCTTAATGTAGGTCCGAGACTACGAGGTTTCAAGAGACAATCCGACTTCATTACCAACATTTGCCAACTAATCAATGGCAACATTGAGCTGCTGGATGAGAAGTACTGGAAAGGGACCCCACCCAGCGTTTTACCTGTCCACCTCAACATCCGTACTGCTAGGCTTATCGATCTAAAGCCTGACATATATTTGTGCAAGTGTCTAAAATGACATTCAAATTCTTGTTTGTGTGTTCACATTGTTTCCTCCCCTCCTCGTTGATATCCTTACTACGTGACATTACCACGGGCAAGAAAATGTTAAGCAGGAATTACAGTAGATGTACAACAAAGGACTCTTGTTGGATTGATACTCGTGTGGAGAAGCCAGAACTTGAGCGAAGGGCTGTCTTTTGACCAAGGAATTCACGGGATGTGGCACTATGAGGTGTTGCTTTCCAGAAATTCCAGTGGTGTTCAACTTCATTAATTGAGAGGCGCAAATAATGGAGCATGAAGTCGAAGAAGCTTCTTTTACAAAAGGAAATTGGTAAGCTGACTGTGCAACGGACTTGTAAGATTTCTTGGTAAGATCTTGTGTCTTAGGCAAGGCAGCAACTGTACCCGGTCACATGTCTCCAAATGTCCCGCGCTGAGCTTGCTGCTTACTATCAGGCGTAGTTGCCTGGGCAATCGAGGCACACGGAGACCATGAAAGGATGCACCGCAAGTGGACAGAAAGACGGTGAACACGAAGGGTTTGGAACTTACAAAAACCATCAACGCAAAACAGCTGGCTTGCAACGATGAAAGGCAAGAAACAATCGTTTTAATGCTATTGTTCGTTGCTAGATTATGAGAACGGGCATGGTTTGCAGGATAAAGCAAGATACCAAGCTGAATGAACATGGCATCTCACCCCATATGTCTTTCCAAATCGTCAAGAAACTCAAAGTTTTGTCATTTGACAGGCTTGGACAATACGTCTGATCTTGCGCCGTGGCTGAGTACACTTCCCTTTGTGGAGTCTCTTTTTGTTTCTATTTCTCGGAGCCGTGCGTTTTGCAGCTGGTTCCAGTTCACCATCCGCCGGATGGGTCAGTCCTGGCTTCAGCTGGGACCCACTCTAAACTGCTGCAATTCTCTCTCTCTCTCTCTACTCCCCCTTATCCTCTATCATACCTTCTCTCTTCTTTCTCTCTTCCTGAGCAGTTCTCAAGTTTTCTTCTGGCTTCTGATTTCTTCGCTTGACATAGTTTGAAAAAACATCTGATTGCCCAAATTTGTGACTTCCACATCTTCCCGGTCACGCAGTTCCCCACATCGGCCACCCTTACAGGGACAATTCATCGCTGCACTCTGAAGTCTTAGAGTCTTAGAGCCGGTGACCGGGTCAGACCGTTGTTCCTCTGGCAATCTGATCCCATCCAAACTGCCCCAGCCCCTGCGGCCTCACCCCATGGACGGTTCGACTCAAAGCAGTGAGCCGTAACAGCTGCAGCACAAGTTGCATCTATTTGCGATCTGGAAGCCATTCAAAGAGGTGGCACATCGGCAGACATGGAAGTTGAATCCTTGACACCAACAATGGAAGATCCCTAATTTATCCATAGTGACATGTCTGGCTGGTGTCAATTTCTTGTACTCTCAGAAAGAATGAACATTCGCTCAGCAGGACAAGTCCAGCATTTGCATGCATTGGCAGCATACCTTTTTCTGTGTGCCCTTCGAAGAGGGATGAATGCTGGAACAGCAACACCTCGTTGCCTGGAGCATGACTCAAGCAAATCGACAAGAATGAATGACAATGTGTTCAAGATATGTCTAGAAAAATCCAATGCAATGTAAGTGTATGCATGGCATACATGCCATGAATGCGCGCATGTATGCATCTACATGCGTATGTGTATGTATGTGTATGTATGTGTATGTATGTGTATGTATGTGTATGTATGTGTATCTAGATCTAAATCAGTGTATGTGCCTGTGTATGTGTATGTGCGCACATATGTTAGGTGCACATGTATCTAATGCAGGCATGTATATGAGGATGTCTGGACTGGAATGTCATGCAATGTCTGTATGTCTCTGTGTCTGCGAGTATGAATGCATGCATGCATAAATACATAAATGTATATGAGTTTGCACTTGCATTGCGCCATGTCACTTCGCCTTACATGATATGCAAACCTTCGCAAAGCCAATGCAAAGCCAGAGGATATAGAATATAGACAAACAGGCAAACAAATGGAGACCTAGACACATAGACACATACGTAAGATCCGATGGATAGAGTACATAGATGTACATAGATACATGCATAGATGCAGCAATATATGCAGGCAGACATAATCATAAACAAATATGCCCTTTCCATTTGCAATCATACAATGGAAACCCATAGCAAACAATAAAGCTACAGAGACCAGCTTACCTTCACGGACAATTTCCCTGGTGGTGTTTCAGTGCTTTCACTGCAGCTTCACAGCTGCGACCCCTTCGCGTCAGCTGAGAGCCATGTTGAATGATATGGGTCCAAGGGCTATTGCAGATTTCTTACTGTATTGGCCCGTTGGATTCATTGATATACTATGTAGATACAATGCTTATATCATATGTATCCATGTATATCTATCTGTTCAATTCTGTTTACATGTGGTATATGTGCAGATTTTGTTTGTGATCTCGGAACAACTTGTGGCGAGACACCCCAACTCGTCCAGTGAGGACGAAGATTTCCTCAGCGATGATAAAGACAGCTTGACAATCCAACAACTGAACATAAATGGCTTGTGGCTTACAGACTTGGGCACTTGACTCCCCCCGATATTTCCGCTGCTGCGCCAGTGGCTTGAACTGCTGCAAAGTCATGAAAAGGAGCAACAGAAACAAAGGCGAAACAAAGGCGCACAGTCTTCACAGAGTCTTCACTGTCTTCAAACTCGACAAAGCGAAGACGTCGCAATGGCCTCTCAGGCGCCAAGTTTCTCGCAAAGATCTCCAGTTTTGACTTATTCTTTGGCAGCAACTCGTCCAAAAAAGGTTTCCTGAACGTGGATGGTTTGAGCTGTGGGAAATGTGGAGCAGAAATCTGAGATCAGAGGACTTTGACACATTGGATCCCGGTGAAAGCTTTGAACATCCCATCATTGACCCATTTCATGGGTACTAGATCGGTATATAAAGGGTATATATATATATATATATATATATAAAGGATAGGATTAATCGATACTCAATAGGCATGTTGCATGATGGATCTCATCTCAGGACAACTTAGTGCATCCAAGAGTCTGGCTGTGATGGCCAGGGACTGCTGCGAAGATCTCATCTCTCGATTCACCTTCTGCATCCTTCACACTGTGCCAGCTTCAGGTTACATCTGCCCATCTACCTAATACGTATCTAATACATATCATGATAGTACCATCCAATACCTGTCCGAATACCTCTTCGAATACCTGTTCCAATACCTATCCTTATACCTATTACACTGCGAGGTGCCACTCTTCGGAGACCATGGGAATTGCGACTTGAACAAATCACCAAACGGTTCTTGATATTTGCAACTCGAACGGTTCTCAAGTATGAAATGGTATGAGGTATTTCATGGTAGGTCCATTCCCCACTAAAACATATCGCTCAAGGATCGGTTGCGGCAGTCCAGAACATTTTGAGGAAGTACACATGACTTTCTGGGATTTTTTTTTCCTGCCCTGTACTCAAATGCATCTGGGATATAAAGCGTATCGTGCTAACAATCTATGGATCAACCATGGTGAACTCATGATCAGAGATTGTTATGGAAATCGCAGCTGAAATCGGACGTCTCCTCCTTGTGTGCTTCAAAGCCCTTCCTGCTGAGAGAAAAAACATGTCTGAGTCTGCGTTTTGAAACGCCTGAGGATAAACGCAAAAGTCATACAAAAACTTGCGTTCGATGCCAACGCATTTCAACGTTGTGTCTTGCAAATGAGCAAACATGAGCGGATGAAGAAACACCAAATAAATTAAAAACACAGATTCAAAAGGTTGTAAATGCGCAAAGAGTGAAGCTAATACAGGACCAAAGTGGACGGGGACCCAGTACTTCTCAGGTGATCCACGGTGCAACGTGGCGCTGAGGCCTTCCCACCAGGACCTTCTCAAAAGGTAATCGTGGGCGGTCGCCAAACGGCAGCAAAGGCTCTCCGGTATTGGTCACCTTTTGGAGTTTGGAGGTGCGCTGCAAGTCTTATTTCAAGAACAGTTTCCATCAATTTACAGCATCAAAACTACAAAAAACGTCTTCCATCAGAACATTGTTGACAACAAAAACATACAAAAAACGTATTACGGCAGTTGCGGCTACGATCAATGCGAGCCCAATCACAACAAAGCAGAAGGGCAACAAAAGAACTGGGGCGCGACAACTGAAATGATCATCGTTTCATCATCATTTCTATCTGCTCTCTCTTTGGAAGCAAATACCGGGGGATAGCCGATTTGCAAGAGCAAAGGGTATGATTCATCAACTTGGAAGTCATCCCCATTGGAAAGGCATTCTGCAAAGAGGACATTTTGCCAACAACCAACGTCCATCTGAGTCCATCCGAGTCCATCCGCGTCCATCTGCATCTTGTCCCCCCAAGGTTCACGATGCCTTGATCCAGGTCCACTTTGCATAAAAGCTCAAGCTCCAGGCTGGGAACAGCTCTTCTAAAACGAACGCCTTGGCACACGATATCTTCCGGAACTGCCAGAACTGCCAATGTGGAGCCGAGGATTCGGTACGGTCAAAACTGAGAGCACAAGTGGTATGCAACAAAGTAGTTAAACATAGTTGACCTCCATGAAAGGCTTCTTGCATCACATGTTTCTTCGAAATTGCTTCGTTTAGGCATGGATTACGACGAACAATGCCCGCATCTCTGAAACATTGCCCTCCAAAGCCCAGTTTCCCAACGCCTGCTTCTTGGGGTCGTTGGTAACCTGAGAACATGTGAGCACATCTGAGTCTGAGTTCAATGACAGAGTGGCTTGGTCCACCAGGATGCCGTACCCAAAGCGCAACGGTCGCTTCCGAAGAAAGCCTCAGTTGTGGGAAATACACTGACAAGGAAAGTCTTCCACGACAAGCCCTGTCTTTGTCGCAAGGCCTATCTTTTTGTCGCAAGGAAGAGCACAGCATCAATGTGGACATGCTGAGCATCACTCATTCCACTGTTCATCAACCAAGCAGCAGGTTCTCCATTGGCAACTGCAAGAGCTGTTGAAATTGACAGCATTTGTAGCGGACACCTGACATTGATGGCCATGGTGCGCCACATGCTGCAAAGAAGCAAAAGAAGAAACGTGTAGGACAATGCTTTCATATGCTTTCATGCGTCAGAAGCGTAGTTGGGACGACTCCATGCTGTAACAGGGCGCGGAAATAGCTAAGCTAAGATATATTGTCCTAGCATTGAGAGTCTATGGCCACAGTCCAAACTGGGCTCAGACACGCTCAGCCTTCATATCCTTCAGCTTGTTTTTTTGATGTTTGTGTTTTTGTGTTCTACTTTGGGATCGGGCCTCTGCTCTTGCTTTCCCAGGGCGGATCCATGACAACCACCTCGAAGCCGTTCTCTGGACGCAGCTCCAAGATACGGTGGGCAATCGAGAAAACGTCATCCTGCGAGATCCGACAGTCTACTGCACTGCAATCATTACTTATCAACTTATCTTATCCCATCTTATCACTACAATATCTATCAAATTCTATCTTCCAATCTCTCACCTTTTCTTTATGTCAAAATGGAAGGCCTACACGCACAAACCACGCCACTTTTGCTCCACTTTTGGTGATTCTGGGCAATTCCCATCACAAAGCACCATAGCTTCATCGAGGCATGCGTGGAGGTCATGAGAGGCAAATGAATTTCCGGTGTTTGCTCACGATTGTGAACAGGGGGTGGGTCCACAAGTGGTAGTCCTGTACAGTCAAACACGTTTGGAATCATGTACAAGTCGGTGTTCTCAGCTTGGCCACTTCTGGCACGCCTTTGGACTCGTGCTTGTGGACGAATTATATGTATATACATTATATACATTGAAACAGGTTTCTCATTTCCTATCCCGGCTGCTACCAAACCCATTCTGTCCTGCAACCATGCGCTTCCAGCTGGGAGCACAAAGCCTCGCTCTTCTGTCTCAGCTGTACACCTGTCAAAAGAAAACACACAAACCATCACCACCGTCTCGCCTTGATCACCGACGTCGTCATAATGATCTTTTGATGTTCGAAGTCTTGGCACTTGACATCACCTATCTTACCTCTTTGCCAAATCACAGAGAGTAACAGCCATAATTGGAGTGGCAGCTT
>VSDK01018565.1:249475-263139 GCA_009767595.1 Symbiodinium kawagutii | reverse complement strand
CCCGTTTCCCAATCCACAAAGAGAACCAGCCATAATTGGAGTGGCAGCTTGTGGTGCTCGCTTGGAGATACGGAACCACAATGGTCAGGTGTCAGCTGCCTTCCCATGAGCATGTCAGATGGTGCTTGCGCATCATGAGTGATTCGCCTGCGCCCAGGTCATGTTTCTGCGCACCAGGGAGGGTTGTAGCTCCGGGAGGCTTAACGAAGGGCGGCTTTGGAGGTTGGGAAACATTCGTGAACACGTAATGATTTCAATTCGGCAAATTATAGTCAAACAAGCAAATACTATCAAATACTACTGAAGATGTAAAAACTTCTCTGAAGTCCAATCTCATCGCTGCAACAAACAGTTCAGGAAACAAACATCAACCACAAGTCTATAATCAAATCTCCCAAATTGAAAAATTCGGACCAGCACCTTGTTTACACTTGTGATCGCGTCATGATAAAGTCGTGTGAAAAAAAACATGCTGAAACAACAACATCAACATGCTCGATCCTTCCATTGAGATTCAGCACTGCCAAAAGGTGGTGAGCAAATATTCACAATGATCCATCCCTCAGCCCAATGCCCCAAAAGTTTACTTGGAGATCTTTTTTCTGCTCAATGCAGTGCTCAATGAGGTTCCAAGTCACTAAACACTCCTCTGGGGAAGGGACCAACTCAGCCAAGTCACTCGACACAACTCTCTTCGCAGGTCGCATGACGGTGCCTCAAATGTCCGAATGTTGACGCGATCCATTTACACAAAGTCAATGGCTCATGAAGAGAGCAATCTTGGCACAACGGCTGTGTCAGAAAATAATTTCGCCAGGGACAAGTGACAGTCAAAGCAAACTCACAACGCCAAATGCTGTCTAGCTGTCTAGCACTTTCTTCTTCGAGCCCATTCCCAAACAGTACGAAACAGAAGTAGAAATACTGAGATTGGTGGGAACCTTCATCTCGTGAATTTGGAATTTTTCCGGTGGCAATCCCATCGCAGTATTGTTCCTTTTTGCAACGTGCTTCTTATGGGACCTGCGGTTCTCCAAGGAACATTTCTGGCATCTCGTCACACGAGATTCTCACCTTTTCCTGATCTGCCGGCAGCACACCGGAAGCTTCCCAATTGCTCGGGCCCACGGCCTGCATGGATCTGCATGGCACAAGCTGCCTACTCTGCATCTGCTTCTGCCTCATCTCATGTGTCAATGATGTTTCACTAATTTTCAATGTCTTAAAGTCTATCAATTTGACAGATTGATTTTACATCATTGAGGATGTTGAGGGGCCTCCTGGCGCTTTCTCTTCTTCGCACGGAAAAAAGGCTTGGGCAAACAGGCCCTGTGCTTTGGTCGAAAGCGCTGGTAATCTTGGCGGACTTGCTCATCAACATCCCAGAGTCGCAAAGGCATGGCGAACGGAATGGACAGTGGTGGTTCAGGCTGCGACGGTCATGACCAACCGATAAGGTTTGCTTCTGTACAATGCAGTCAGAACTCTGAACAAGGTTGAAAACATTTTGCAATGCCAAATGTGAATTATCTTGCTCTTCAAATACAGGCATAGGGCTCACTTACTCACTTGTGACATCTACAGAAAACCCTGCTAGTCTATGAGCCAAAGCTAGCGATCCTTGGAGACGTCCATGTCCAACTGCATTTCTGCACATACAAACCCATCGGAAGACTATCAATGCATTTCAATTCATTTACAGTACTTGATACTCATTCAAATCATTCAACATCAAATATTCTCACCTAAGTTCTCAAAGTGATGACGTTTGTTTCTGGTTTTTGCCGATGGATCAAGCTCTGCGACCTCTCCGAGTCTGTGCTATCTCAGAGACAGCCAGATCCTTGGCGCTGCCACGGCACCGTGGCCAGCTGTTTCTTGTCAAGTGGGCCGCACGCCAAAATACGAAGAAATCCCTTGGGATTTGAAGAAAAGGATCTCCCTGTGATGTCACGGCTCACTGGCTCCTAAACTAAGACGTCTAAACTATGAACGCAGGGAGCATTGCCCTTCTCCCTGCTAGTTTGCAGGACATTTATTGAGGTGCCTTCGTTTTGAAGTATTGCAGACCTTGATAGGCACCAACTTGTGTCCTAAAAAAACCAAGCATATTTCATCCTTCTTACAGAAAGCTTGGTTATCAAACGCTTTGGAAACTGAGAACATTCAAGGTCTGCAGCCGACAACACCATCACTGCAATGTGCCAGGTGAAAGAGACAGGATCGAGGTAGCTGCACGAACATTTCTTTTAAAATTGCACAAAGATTTGAACACGTCTGGACAAATCATCAGGCCATTGCCAAATTTTATCTCCCTGTCGCTCCCAGCCACATCAACGTCTGGATACGGCTCATAAGAAGCCACATCCAAGCAGCAATCATGGAACAAAGTTCCAAATCACGAAAGTTCTTGGAACACCGATGCTGAAGACAAAATTACCGCCGAAAGTTCTCTATCATATATTGCCTAGTCTCATACGAACCCTTTAGCCACGGGAGCTGGGAAATTGTGTCTCTAAAGGACAGGCCCTGGTGTTACCTTGTTCTCTCCTGTCATTTTGGGACCTGGTTCTCCCAGTCTGACATTGTTTTAGCCAACCTGTCTCGTTCTCGCGCTTGTGTAATGCTGCAAATTCTAATGACTGGAATCTCTAGAAATGTTTCTACTCTGCTCATTCGTAAATGACGCTCCCAGTGGAACTTGCAAAAACTTGAGCTTTACTGTACTGGACTCTATGGCTACTTTACTTGTACCGTATGGTTTGGCCGCTGAGCTTTAGGGGACACTTTGAAAGAATCGCCCTCACCTCCCTTTCTGCCCTCACCATCCCTGTACAGTATGCCTGAAGTCAACGGACCACCAAAACAACTACAGTCAAGAAGTGAAACCATCATATCTCAACATGCTGTTTCTAAGCTTTGATTTTGTTCCAACAAAGCGGCACCTACCACCACTACATCTGAAAGAATCTGCGGTAATTCAAATGCTTCATGAACTTTTCCTCCAACTACACTTGTACGGGATCTATACGGTGCTCTGGAACCTGGAAGTCGCTCCGGGAATTTGCTGCAGGAACTCAAGGAAACTTTGTAGCGGTTTCCAGAGGATGTCATGAGGACCCGCTTCAAGATGGTTCAGGGACCTTAGGGTTGCAAGCTTTGGGTCCGGGAACTTTGGTCAAGTTTGTCATTGTCAGTGGATTCTTTTCAAACAAAATGTCTTGAACTGTCTTGAGGCTTGTTTAGGCTTGCTTATGCTTGCTTAGGTTTACTGAATTGATGGTTCAATTCGTTTAATTAGATCTTTCAGCTAACACATTTTCGCTCCAAATATAACCTTCGGAAGCTCCAAGGGCTGCTGCTTCGAGTTTTGGGAGCTCCGGAAACCTTGCAGGATTCCAGATCTGAGCCGTTCCGGAATCAGGGCGTAGACTGAAGCCTTGAAGAATGGTGAAGCGTGGTGAAGAATGGTGAAGCGTGGTGAAGGGTGGTCAAGCTTTATTTTGGTTTCAGCCTTTGGTGCTTCAGGTTTGCACGTTCCCAAGCTTTCCAGTGGTTCTGGGAGTCTGATTTGGAACTTGCACAGTTCTCCAAGGTTGCAGGATTCCGCGGTCCAGCCTGAAGAAACCTCGACCAGGGCCCATTCAGTCCAAAGATTTCCCCCCCACAACCACTTGAGCATTCCATCCTAAGTGAAGGGATGTATGCTTAGATGTGCTTAGATATGCTCACTGTATGCCAATAAAGTGAAGGGTCAGCATCGGTCAAACCTTGTCAGACTCCTAAGTGCTCTGAGCGCTAAGTAGCCTGAGCACAATCATTCGCTAGCGCAATGGATGCGCAATTGCACTGTCAACAGCCATGAACTTTGGACCGAGCTCTAGAAGCTGTCACATCACTTGTGCAATTGCAGCACCCCGACTTGGTTTCTCTGCATTTCTTATAGCCGAAAAGAAACTTCTTGGCAATCCTCTTTGCATCCACTTATATCCCCTGGGAGAATGTGATGCAAATTTGCTAGGGTGGAGTGTACTTCTGTTTCATAGGAGATAGACATCGTCCTTGGTTTTGAGACCAAGTGCATGAGTATACACTTTGATGACAGTGAACTAGCGTCGTTGGAAAAAGAGTACGAGAAGGGCTCTCTACACCCACACATGCGTTTGATCATGAGATTGTTTAAGATTGGCAAATGTAAGAGTGGATCCAGTGGACTGTTCTGTGCTCATCACCTTGAGGGTGTGAAGCTTTCAAAACCACGGGGGATTCTGTTGGAAGTCCTTTAAATTTTGTCATGCTTCAACTAAACCATGAGATCTCCAGCGAAGTTTCACTCCGATGATTGTAAAAAGAATAGTCAAAGGACACATTGACATGTTGTTGGTTAACTGAAGGATGCAGAATTGCCACATTTTTATTTAGGGTTTTGCTTGGCACAAGCGAAACCTGCCAAAAGACTTGCCGGTTTCAGATCTGCCTGTATTCAGACAGACAGGCCTGTGCTGCTCATATCGGTTGAAACACAGTTTTGGCACAAGCACCTCCTTGACACAACATTGGAAACTGCTCAACACAATGTCATTTTGTCGATTCTGGTCTGCAAATCAGTAGATTATGTGACACTAACAGTCGTTAACACACAAGTTGATGTCTTGGCCATGCCCAACCGTTTATTGGGCATCGGATTCCCACGGAACAGCCATGCCCGTTCGCACTGGATCCTCAGCATTGTCTGCCACCTGAGAACGCGTCCCGCGATGACACTTCATCTGGTGGACTTCTGTTTGATCATTGAAACTGAAACGCATCACTTAAGGACTTCGGGACAGGCAAACCCAGCCATTTGGCCACACAAAAACCAAAAAACACAATCTTCTGCTCAGATCATTCATGTTTGCTGTCTGGTGATTAAGTGTCTTCGTCTTGTGAATAAAACACAATATCGTAGTATATCGTAGAAAAAAGTATACTGCATGCAGAATCAGGACACAAACACGTGCAAACCATTGTAGCAAGAAGAGCAAAACTAGCCGTAAAATCTGACACAAAGAAAACAATCAAGCGGAATAATAACAATGCGATAGCGACATACCAGTACAGCAAAAACACACCGGCGAAGGAAAACAACGCAAAACAACATCAACACAAAAGCAACAAATGCAGCAAACTGGACCTCTAGAAATGTCTCGGCACCGATTCTCACCGCTTTTCATACGATGCAATGGAGCTGAGTGGCGCTTGGGGCCTTGCAACTCTTTGTTGTATCTGACTCGCGCCACCCATCAAAACCAAACCACCAAAATTCTGGCAGGAATGGCTCTAGGTCTCCAGCCCCCTGCAGACTGCGTTGAAACCGGTCAGTGCCTCAAAGCCAGCTGACACGAAGAGTTCTTTGCACCAAGAATCACATTCTCCACAAGTGGTTTTGAGGATGGCCTGTAAAAGCTTTCAAGCAGAACCCTGTCTTGGCGCATGGTCGTAGTATTTATAGCTATCATTACACACATAATTGCAAAAACATACATATACATACATATACATACATATACATACATATACATACATATACATACACATACATACATATACATACATATACATACATATACATACATATACAATTACATTAATTATGTATCATAAATATCATAAATATGTATGTATCATAAATGTAGCCGTACGTACCAGCGGGGTGGATCAATTTGCGACTCCATACTGTCTTAGGAAAACCCAAGCTGAGAACCAGTGCCACTGCACCGCTAGCCTTTCTGCTACAAACCTTCACTGGTTCGGAGACTCTCTGAGTAGCCTGCATCAAAGATCATGAGACTGAGACCTTGGAAACGTGGGACCAGCGTGGAAGCTTTTCCCATTAACAGAACCATCATCCCTCCATCGCACCTTCAACCATTACTCACACACATTCATGGCATTGAACACATTAATAACATTCATCATCATAGTAATATCAATCATCATAGGAACGGTCATATAAATCACCACCACCAGCAGCATCAGCATCATCATCATCATCATCATCATCATCATCATCATCATCATCATCATCATCATCATCATCATCATCATCATCACAATCACCACCACCATCATCAAATTCGTCACCTTGATCAACAAGAAGCTTGTCATCCACTTTCCATCAGTCGGTCATCCATGATTCTTATTTGCTTCGTCGCCACCATTGGCAGTGATAGTTTTGTTGGCCCAAGAGTCCCGGTTTCTTTGCAGATAAACATCACAATGCCATACGTTGCTCAGTCTTCGATGTGCAACGATGTGCAACGATGTGCAACGGTTCTACAGCAACGAAGCTCTGAGGCAGGTTACCTCTGCTCACAGAGCCCAGAGCAGACGCCGCAAATTGAAGCTCCTGGGGAGAGATCTCGTGAGCTCCGCGGGAGTTGTGCAACGGTGGTTCCTTTGCAAAGCAAAGTGGCTGGAACTGCTTGAACTGCTTGAACTGCTTGAACTGCTTGAACTGCTTGAACTGACCCATTACGCAATGTGGTGAGGTCATGGTACTTTATGCACTTTTTGTCTTCTGCAAGTAGCTTTCTTGTGAATATCCACCAGACAGGTAGCCAGGGCATGCTTCCAGTAAACATGAATTTGTTAGGGCCTTAATTACGCATCTTATGCAAAGGATCTTAAATCTAACCATTGTCAGGTTGGACAGGATGGCTGCCATGCTGTGGAAAACTATTTCTCTGACACCACAAGGGAATGCAATCCTATCGGTGATGTTCCTGTAGAAACTCCCCAGAAAGCAGTTGACAAACATGTGGTCCGTTGATTCTTTGGAGATAAAGACCCTTTCAAGTCTTTGACTTGTGGCACAAATGCTGCTAGGTCAGGTCCTTGCAAATCAACTCACCACGAAGGATATGGGGCCTTAGCATCGTGCATTCGCAGAGAACGGAAGTAGATACAGATGCAGTGCTTGCCGATTCAGTTGATGGGCTTCATCAAACTACACATTCTGCTGAAGAGAAATGAAATCCAATTACATCGAAAGCTGGGAAAGGACCCATGATGATCCGTCAAACAAATCTGCAGGAGACAAAGTGATTGAAACCTAAACTGTTGACAGAGTTGAAACGAAACTTTCAAAATCTATCAAAACGGATCCATCTAAACTGGCTTGCGTCATGTCATATTGACACCTGGCTGCCGAAGCTTTTTAAACATCGAGGCTTCCAAATCTGGGGAAACGCCGCATCCAGTGAGGCATCCAGATTCGCAGAGGGCAATACCAAGAAGAAATGGTAGAATCATGTAGAATTCGCTTGAATTCGCAGAATGCTGTTGTTTCAAGTCTGTTTTCCAAAAGGCTTTGTCTTCCTCATGCACGTCGAAGGAACAATAAACCAAACTATGAACCTCCAAGTATTAATTGACCAAGCTGACAATGTATGATTGTGGGGCTTACCATGACATGTTTGGAGAGTGTGAGGTTCGATGTGCACACATGCACATGACTTTAATGTAATATTCAGTTCAAAACATAATGTAGATGAGTCAAACAAAAGATGTTGGTAGTTGACATGTGTAAGATTGTATAAGTATCTGTCAATACGGGGATGGATTCAAAGGCATCTTTTGAGCGAGCTAAACCTCACTTGGACAAAGGCCCAGTGATTGGACAGAGGCCAGGAGTTGAACATGTTCTTTTCAAACCAAAGCAACAAATTACGTGGCAAGATGGTTCTACCCAGGGTTATCGAGACTTCAACTATTCCACATTCAATCTCCTCACTTTACATCCCTACACATCCTTGAAGAAATTACCAACGAAATTGCATTTCTAAGTTTCAACTCCTCTTCTTGCTATGTTTCTTTAATCCACATCATCTTCCATAGCATCTGACGCACCTTGGCGCCAGTGCTTCTGCTACCCAGGCACCCCGGATGGAGCACAGACTGAAATGCTGTAAACTTTGAGTAACATGGCGCAGCGTTGGGAGAAATGATTTGTGCTTTGGACCCCACTGATTCTTGGTGCAGCATCCCAAAGACTCTCATTGATTTCAATGAAATGCTTCATCTTTTAAGAACTTATTTCTAAGCACAAAATGAAGATGAAATGACATGATGTTAGAATGAGTTAGATGTGAACAATATTGTGATCGAAGACTTTCACAGGCATCTCTGTGCTCATCAAGGCTTGCGGAAGTTGGCACCAGCATAGGTGCACTCTCCTTCCAGTTCCTCCTGAGTGGGAGTGCACTATGCTGCTCTCTGCTTTCCACTTCTGCTTGGAACAGGGGAATAGTGGACACCACCCTGCAAACAGCTGACCAGTCCAACTTGAACAACTTGGTTTTGGATGTCCTCGATGCGGAGCAGCTGGTTATACTTCGACAAACCTTGGTTGCACCAAACTACCATGCAGAAAAAGTTAAGTCTTAGTTTAGCATAGCAGTTTTTACTCGTTGAAATTGCAGTTGCAGAATGTGAAGGAATATAAACAGCTCAGTAAACATCAAGCTTGAACAAGACCTCACTGTCTGGTGTTTCAGAAACTTACCCCCTTCACTGCAGCAAGGAACGTTCGGAACGGCAGGGCGCTCCAGTTTTGATCCTCAGTGTCACTTTCTCTTCAGTTCTACGTGATGGGGACTTAGTGGATTGCAGGCCTCAAAACTACTTAACAAATCTTAATGACATGATTCTTCTTTCGTGTACCCAGTTGAGTCTGTAATTTTCAAAGTCTCAACATCATCAAGCAAAAATTGGAAGGCAGCTTTCAAACACAAGTCGATCTCCTCCCGCCATTTTTGATTCTGTGGTACCACAGCACGAACGGCCAAGCAGCTGAACAGCTCTTGCTTAGAAAATTCGATGTCCAATCTACTGCCATGGTCCTACTGAGTCTTATCGTCAAAGAATCTTGAATAAACATGGAGAATGTATCGTCTCTTCCATGTAACCGATCAAAAATCCACACTTCTAAAACTGACATAACTTCAAGCACTGAACCAATGACTGAACCTTGGCCTTGGGCCAATACTGACCCGCGCGAAGACCCACCACCAGGTCTGCGATGAATGAGTCCTGCACAGCCGAGATATTTCTGCAAGATGTCAATCTGCAAACAAAGATACTGGTAGCCATTTCAATTTCTACCAGCAAAATCTGGCCAGGAGCACTAGCAATCGCAGTAGCGGGAGCAGCATCAGGAAAATCAGTGGTGATGACAGCATACTGCTGCCGCTTGCTAAAGCATCATACAAATTCATAGCTTCCCCATTGCTGGGCCCAAATAGCAAATAGCTTCACAAAATAGGTAAATGATGTTAGATTGGTCGCTCGCTTGATACCGTCGCCAGCAAATCAGTTCATCAAAATGTTTTGCCCGGGGACCTTTGGCAAAAAACATGAAGTGTGGGCAATCACGAGGCTCCACCTGCAGCTGCCTTGAGATGCCTTCTGCATCCTGAAGTTTGCCAATGCAACTGGATATAATTGGATATAATTGGATATACTATATCCATATATGTTTGTATATTATATATATATATAAATAGATAAAAAATAAATACATTAAAAAGATCACATACATACATTATACATATATTCAGATCTATTATTGCTTGCTGGCAAATGCCAATGTGCCAATTCGGCCGCAGCGTTGGGAGTCACTTGGCACAGGCGCTGGGCAGCTGAGGCTCCTCTGTTTCGCCCGACCGATGTGAGACCTGAGATCGGCCGTGTCTCGTTGGGCCCCAAGGTGACCAAGAAAAATATGTGCCGTGCCGCCATGCGAACGACACAGCATTGATCATTTGTTGATCATTCATGGCCATGCTTAGCTCATATTTATGATCCCATGCTTGATCATTACTTGATCATTACTTGATCATTACTTGATCATTACTTGATCATTACTTGATCATTACTTGATCATTACTTGATCATTACTTGATCATTACTTGATCATTGCTTGATCATTACTTGATCATTGCTTGATCATTACTAGATCATTACTTGATCATTCATGATGCTTAGCTCTCTGTTTGGCTTGTGAAGCAAAGTGGCCGTGTACCTGTCAAGAACTTTGACGAAACCCTATCGATCCTAATAGTCAAAAGCTTTTTCAAACGAAAGAAACAATTGCAGCGAAGGTTGCCTCTTTACACATCTGATTTTGTTCTGGCAGCCGCATTTCAGGCTATAGTTTCGAGCAATTGGAAGGGGTGGAACCAGCACCAGGATGATCTATCAATCAAGCAGCTGGCTGATCGTTTCAAATGTCTATTTTCTTTTGCGAAGCCATATTCTTCGGAACGCGCTTGCTGGACCGACTAGCATTGAGTAGCATATTTTTTGGGGGGCTGGATCAAAGGACCAATCACGATTTGCACAGCAGCAGATTTTGGAAGGGAATGAAGTGGACTAGACACACATGCATCTCAAGTGTTGATGCTGTCCGTTTGTACGTTCGGAACAACAGCCGAACACAGCCCAAGAATCTCGGGTGAGCAGTGTAAGCCTTCTCACATCTTGTAACACTATATGCTAGTACAGATTCAAAACCAAAAGCTCCAAGCTGTTCAAGCTGTTCTAGCGGCTTGCTTTTTGTGGCTACAAATAAACATCATTTTGACTTCACATCCAGCCATTGGTATAGAGATATTCCCAGGGTCATAGGACTGCTTATGTGGGATCAAGTGAATCCAGCGTATCTGTCTTTCCACAGAGTTCCAAACAAAAGGTATCGCTAGGGCGGTATGATTTGTGTGCACGAAGCCCTGGCAACTAATTTTCTTCCACTTCCAGTGGCCATTTCTAGAGGAACACTTCGACTTGAACAAAAAGCACAGCTTGAGGATTGGACCATCACGCCCCAGCCAGCGGACATAGAGATGTTTGCAGCTTCAATGGCCTGCACCACTGGGCTTGGCATTTGCCAGAAATGATTTCTTGACAACAAATGGTTACATATGGCAACACGCTGTCACATCCAGTTGGATTCGTGTCTCAACTTGCAGTAAGCTCTCACAAGAGTTTTAACACCCATCAAAAAGAAAGGTCTGATCAAAAAAAAGGACCGCTATCCCTGCTCAAACCACATCGATGCCATTGCGACACACCGAGTCGATGCTAAACTATCTATCATGGCCACTCTCGATTTGGGTGGCCCCAGGCCTCTGTGACAGAACCAATCTGGTTCACCTGCCGCTGTGCAAGTGACTTTTTCACTGACTTTGAGATGAGTTTGCCCTTTGAGATTTGGACATGTGAAATATGGGGACGTTCAAAGTATAATGACATAGGCTCTGTCACGGAGCTTACAGAGAATGCAGTATCCCCGCGGAAACGGCATTCAGTTGTCTACAAGTCTTCAAGCCTTCAGCAACAACGCGTTGCAAGCTTTGCACTCCAGGGCTTTTCTCACCCTCGTAGGATTTGTCACCTGCGCTGCTGGGTACTCCCACCAAAGATGTCACCCTCAGAACTCACAAACGGTTGCACTTCTGACAGTTGATCTTGAGCATCGCTATTATAGGAGCTAGAAGAATGCTTGTTATATCTTATAATATCTTACAATGATCTCTGCCAAACCCATGGTCTCTTTGAAAGATTTCTACCGCACCAGCAAGTCGTCGCCCACAATTTGGACTTGATCGCCAACAGCTGCATTAAACCTTGGATCTGAGGGACTCAGTGCTCAGGATTTCTACTCTCACGCTCAAGATGCCCACATCACGAATATGTGATAGTAACAACCAGAACCTTGAGATCTCCATAAATTGAACCACTATGACACCATTATGACATTTGTTTTGAATGGGATCATTCGAGAATATATTGAAAGCCTTTCGCATCTCAGAATGAAACTAAGACCATTTCACACACTCTTCATCTTCCGGACTGCAAATGTCAAACTGAACAAAAACCATCTTCTGTGGCATGACAATTCAAAGCTTAAATGAATTTCTCGTCTCAGCTGGGTCGAACAGCACCCTTGGCCAAGTCCGCTCCCTGCTTGTTTCGGAACTTGGAGTATGCTTCCCAGTCATCTTGGTCGAAAGGATCCTGGTTGCTGGAACTGGGCTGCCACCAAAAAACCGGAAGAAATTGCCATGGCAACATCACTGCAAACCAAGACTGCGCAAAGAGTGAATCCCAGCAATGCTTATGCTTTGTGAGCATCAAACATGGTGACCGACACACACACACACATTGCGGAAAAAACACAAGATCCGAAGATTGCCGTTTTGCTCGTGGGACTGAGACATGAAATTAGGGAAGACACTCACATACTTGACAGAATTCTGAAAAAAATAGTCGAATGTACCACAGTCCATCAAACTGACCTATCAAGGTAATGAAAGACAATGAAAGAAGGCAATGAAAGAAGACAATTAAAGGCAATGAAGGGCAACAGATGCGTGGCAAAGTCCTCAATAGAAACGAAGGGATACGATGAAAACCAAGCCTCAAAGCAGCTGCAACCCTTTGGAGGCGTTGGAGTTTCAAGGAGAACATTTCTTGCAGCATGTTGCAGCTTCAATGCTATAAACAAGTGCTGAAATGCTGCATAGTGCTACCGTCCTATGATTTTCTGGAATCTGTTCTGATACTCTTGCATATGGTGTGTTTTCAATTTCGTGCTTACAAAGTCAACCATCTTGCAGGGTCTGAATGTCTGATCTCTGCCTCTATCATTCTCATGTCTATGTTTTTTTCGCGAAGAAGAAAACTTCTCACTGTGCATGAAGACAGAAACCTACAAAGCACCCGCCTTGTAGTATTCAATCATCTCCTGAACGAGAGCATGTGGAAGTAAGCCCAAGTACATAGTCTGTTGATTCCGAATGATGTTCCCTGAATATCTGTTATATAACTTCAACTCCATCAAAGTATCTTGCGCATCGGTAAAACGCAGCTTCCCGCAGACCCGATCTGCTATCTCAATTCCACCTGAAGAGTCTTAAGAGCAAACACAGACTGAAGTCACCATCCCATCTTTGGCAAATCTGATTTCATCTTTCATCTTCTTTCATCTTTCTACAATTTCGGTGATGGGAAATGCCGCAGAACTCTGAGGACGTCGGTGCCTCGGCAGTTTTCTGCATTTCAGGACTGCTTCCGCTCTCCTGGGCTGGGATCAAATGGCGGCATCTCGGCATATCTCGGCATATCTCGGCGATATGCTTGGATATACGCTTGGATCCTATACGAATTAAGTGCGAGGCTCCCAAACATCGGGACCCCTGCACTACTAGTAAGTCATATCAAATCATACAAACAAATATTGACCACTAACATCTGATATCAAGTTAGTATCCAAGTGAGACACAGGTTTCAAAAGGAGGAATCACTTATTTCGTATGGGTCTCTGGCTTTATCTCAAGTATTACAGTCACACTTGAACGATCTTGAATGTCTTGGTCACTTACGGTACTTTCCGTGTGATGTGTAAAACCGTTGTAAACAAGTCAAGGATTTGTCAGCAAACTCAAACGATCTGCGATAAGGTCACTGACTTTTCAGCTACAACAAGCATGTCATGCCTGTGGAGCTTCTTGAAGCCTCTGAAAATCTCTGAATGTTTGCTGACCAGGCTGATGAGTCGTTTGGTCCGGGTGGCGTTCTTGAAGTCCAAGTCATATTTCTTTCCTTCAGGCCTCTCGGAAGAG
>VSDK01018565.1:224758-249445 GCA_009767595.1 Symbiodinium kawagutii | reverse complement strand
TGTAACGCGAAGGGAAAAAGGTGCTGTTTCGATTGCTTGGGAGCAAGTTGCGCCACACTTGTCATCACTTGTCACCACTCCTGACATCGTTGCTTTGGGTACTCCTGCTTATCCAAAGAAAACAACAAGGTACTCTTGCTTTAAGATAGAAAGCAACACCTTTTCTTAGGATTCGGATATCTCGTAGGCTGAACACTCCTGGCAGCCCAAGCTATCCCAAGGCCTCCAAAATTCAGAGGCTGCTACATCTGTGCCGATTTTCACTTTTCCTTCATGACCAGACTTTTTGATGGCCTGACGTTTCATGACATCAAACTGCCATTATGCATGAGGAGCTGATATTTGGTGAGATATGTGTTCAAAGTGTTCAAGTATGTCTGGCTTGAGAGGATCCGGACAAGCTCAACTCCTCCCAGTCAGCAGAGATGGGATTGAAGACAGGGAACACTTGCCCTCTTTTTGACATTAGAAAAAAAACACATTTTCCCCTTTCCGGGTTCACTGGTAGAGTAGCAGCGTTGCACCTCCATAAGCACATCCAAGGCTTCGTTGTTGTCTTGGACGTTGGGTGCAAAGCCCTTGGCTCAGCTGCTACTCTGTGCCATGTCACAGGGAGATTTCTGAACTAAAACACACCTGTCACACCTCGGCAGATCTAGGACTCCAGCTCCCTCATCTCCCACATTGCAAGCGTCCTTAAGACATTGGAAGCATTGGAAGCATAACTTGAGATGCAAAAAGTCATATAATCAGCAAGGGAGTTAAGTGAACCTGTCAGCATTTCTGTGTAGCTTGTCCTGGCCATACTTTTTCTTGATGACGCTCTTCAGGTTGTGGTAAACTTCTGCACCTTGGACTCTGACACTGACTTCGTTGCTAAGGTCGTGCTTCGCTGCAGATCTAACAGTCCCGACACCTTGATGTCACACCGAGGTACCGATCTCCATGGCATTTCTGAAGGATGTCGCACCTGACAGGAACTCGGTCACGGAAATTGCACTGACATTGAAGTCGCACATTTCCAAACCAATGGTTGCATTATTTATGTTGTATTACTGGATGGATGCTCTGGATGCTCTGGATGCTCATGTATGACACCTTGGGCACTGCATCTTCCGTATCATGTCGGTGAGATGCGAAGACAAATGGCGAACAAAGTGAAGCTAAGCGCAAGATCTGCCTGCTGCATCCTAACGCATCGAGCCTGTTGGAAGGATCATGAACTCCTGACATGCCAATCCTCGGAGCATCGAGATGTCCAGCTTTCAGTTTGAGGCACAGAAGAAACAGAAATCAAAGATTTCCTCATCCTCGAACTGAACTGAATGACCTGCTCCAAGTGCAAACTCTCAGAAGGTGGGGAAGGGATGAGCGGAAGAGCAGATTTTTACGGAGAAGTGAACCCCAAAGGCTCATTCCTTCGCAAGAGTAACCCATGTGAGTTTAGCAGGTCGATCAACATCCAAACATGCCACCTTTGGGCTTGATCGGCAGCCATATCGACGGTGCCCTGTGGCAACCCTAGGCAGTCTCCCAATGGTTGGTCACTCCGGCTCAACACCATGTCTGGTTGACAAAACGTGGCAAAAGTTGCTGTTTGGAGATTCGAATTTGAATCATTCAATCACTCTTCAATTCTTGCCAAACAGTGACAACCTATCATTTTCCTGAAGCAGATTCGAATTTGAATCATTCAATCACTCTTCAATTCTTGCCAAACGGTGACAACCTATCATTTTCCTGAAGCCTACGTGGCCTACCTCCTGCTGACTGAAGGCAAATGGATGCATCTTATGCAGCCATGATACGGTTGCCCGCATGGCTTCCACCATTGATGACATTGAAGGAGGGAACCTGACTGCGTGGCTATAGCTGTGCCCCAACCTCGAAGATCTGCAGTTTTGATCCATTTCTCCCGTTTTGCCGGGTTTGCCAACAACATATACCGTGTTTTGGACAATCTGACAAAATCATTTAAATGCTTGCCCCCAAAGCTACTTCTGGGCCCCTCTTGGCCGTTAGATTTTGTGGTTATCTTTTGAAGGATTTTGCTTCAACGGTCAAGCAATTGTGAATTCCGCAATTTCTTGTGGAATTACGTATCTCTAATCTAAGTTTTCAGAAATCAACCCCGGCCAATATACTTCACATATCAGTCAGGTTAGTCAGGTTCTATATCGCAAATGTGACACGCACACACACACACACACTCAAACAAAGCAAGGGCCGCATTTCTGCGGTGTTGCCCCGAACCGGTCGTGGAACTCCACGTTTCCCAAGTGCAAGGTGTCAGGATCAAAATCAGTTGCCAGTGGCAGCCAATTCGCTGGTCATGCGGCCAAGTTGCTGGCATGACAAACTTGTCGGTGGGCTTGCCAGCCAGCTTGGCAATGGAAGGAGATTCCTGTGACTCGAACGAATCAGCAAACCTGTGTGGAGATTCGAACCCAGAAATCCATGACTCGAACGACTCCATGCAAAACCTGCCATGTGAAAACTGGACAAAATAGAATCAAATACGAGTACTAATCATAGACAATAAAATAGACAATAATCAATCATTGATCACTAAATTGAATAAATACATAATTCCAAAGACATTTTTCTGTTCGATTCCAACGAGTCGAACATGCGCAGTCGCTTCGCCCAGTGGCTGGTAGAGTGGAACGCCCTCAGCTGCTGCACCTGCACGGCAAATTGCCATGGAGACCTCAGCTGCCATGTCCCCTGGAACTTGCTTATGACAACAACAACAACAACAACAACAACAACAACAACAACAACAACAACAACAAGAACAACAGCAAGAAAAAGAAGTGAGTCAACAACAAGAAGTGGGTTGATAAAGAGTTGACAAAGAGTTGATACTCAATGACAATATATGAAAATCCCCACCAATAAACACAACAATCAAAAAATATCAATAAGAATCAATATCAACTACGACAAAGAGTTCGACCGTTCGAAGTGGTCAAACGCCGACTTCAACTCTTGGACATGCCCAAGTTGATGCCAGGTCACTGCTAGGATGGCATTGGCGCCCAATTTGGATTTGGACCAGCCCCACTCCTAAGAAACGGATGGATCTTTCAAGGGAAGTATAGGGAAGTCATGTTGGATGTCCGCTGCCACCAACTGACAAGCCTTTCATTATTCATCACTGTTTCAGACTGACCAAGTATTGCACAGGCACGGAATGCAAAATCTGGATTCCAAGATATTCCAAGGGGAAGCAATCCGGAGAAGTAACAATGCAGGAAAGGTCATGACGCTGTTCCCTTAATCAATGGCTTCAGCATGTTTCGGCAGTTCCTTCATGTTCCATCGGCAGTTCCATCGGCAGTTCCTTGATCGCACTGCAATTCTTTACGTGACCAACCCAATGGAAGACCTGTGGTCCAAGCCCAGCTTCGTTTTTGGAGCCATCCATCTCTTCCACCATGAGCTTGTCGATTCCAGCCTTGTACATGGTAGAAAGATGTAGAAAGTCTTGAGAAAAACTTATCTGACAGTTTTCATATGATAAACAATGTCAAAATAATTCTAAGCTTTACTCTTTTCGAACATTTTCAGGTGTTGGGATGGTTTGAACGCCGTTCCAGACTTGGAAGGATCACTCGGAGGATCCAACTGAAAATGCCTTCAACGAATCATGACATCCCAGTTGGTTCCAGGCCTGGTCAGTGACCTGCATGCCCATGAGCTTTGGTGCAATCACATCGTTGATGTTTGCCACTGCTTTCAGGACACCTTGGAGACAAAGCAGTGCATGTCAACTTCAAGGCGTACCTTCCAGCTCATCCATACTCAGCTGGAAATCAGACGCCACACGAGTCATTTCATCGGTACACCTGTGCCATCCTGTGCCATCCTGCGCCATCCTGTCACCTCTAATATACCTTTACTATAAAAGTGGGTTCAAACCTAGAGACCTTTGCCCAACAATCGCTTCTTGTCGTCATCGCGCAGCTCTAAAGCCTGGAGGTACAATTGGAAAGCATGACGATATACGATGAGTATCGACTGAGGTCAACGACATACAACGACCCCATGCGAAACCAAAAGCCATCTTTTAGTGACTGACGATGGATGATGAATAAAGATTGATTGAAAATCCATGAGATGAGATATTGATAGAAATAGCAAGTAGTATCAAATGGGTATCAAACATCTATGTAAATGTGTATGTATATGATATCATAAAATAGATAACGACTGTGATCTAATGTGATCAAAACGAGAATGCTCACGAGGCTGATCATGATGGTACAGCTGGTCAATTCAATGGCAAAGGAAAACCCAAGTCAATCCTACGATCTAAACCCAAGACACCACCAAGACAAGAGGGAGTTCTTCCATGACTTCAACTAAGTCATCAGGACAAAGACTAGCCAGCACTAAGATGCACTAAGTATTCATGACGGGAACTTCTGATTCCAATATGGTCCCATGTCGTATGGTTCCATGTATGGTTCCACATGTCCCATCTTCCACGTTGCGAGCTTTCCAGCCTCGTAGATGCCCGTGGAAGCACCGCTGGGCACGGCAGCACGGAAGAGGCAGTTGGCGGTGCAAAGGTCCACCTGAACAACGACAAATCAACGACAAATCAACGAGGATCAACGAGGATCAACGAGGATCAATGTATCGCTCCGTGAAAACACAGTCACAAAGCGTCAACAACACCAAGGATTACTTGAAAGTAGAAATTTGTAGAAATGCTTTTTAACATGTTAATTTGAATGACTTAGTTTGATTGCTTTCAAGAAGTCTTGATGAAAATGATTTGTGGTTGCAGAATGTTGCAAATGGCTTTGCCGTACGTCTGGAAAGGTCAAGCCTCGACCGTTGGGTTGCCTCGCGAATCGAAGATCTCTCGAGCCTTCAACAAAACAATCCTGCGACAGGCCATCTATGAATCAACACAAAGCATCGTCTGACGTTCCAAGTTGCAGGAGACATGAAAAGTATTGAAAAGTGAGCTTGAGGCAGAAATAAAGGGAACAATGGCTTGCACTTACACTTTGTTCAGGCTTCCACATTTCTCGCGGATGACTGCGGATAGATCTCCCATGTTTCATATGAGTGTTTGAATTCTGAGAATGACTGTGATGAAGCGTACATGCCGAACCAGTCTACTCTATTTGCTCCTGTCACCAACGGCAGCAGGCGGAGACAACATTGCAGACATCAGCTTCCTCAGTGTGCACAGCTGGGAACGCGGGATGACACGAAACACTTCCATACACTTCCTTATTTCTTAGACATGTAAAAAATCTGATGAGTTCTGGCATCGCACCTTGGTGATAGCCAAGTTACTGAGTCGGCTTTTGGAATCCAGAGGCATCCCCGCCACCTTGCGGCTGCACCAAGCAAGACATGATAACTTAGAGTTGTGCGAAGTGAAAGCCTTGGAGACGAATGGCTTGGGATATCTTTGGATCCGTTTTCTTCCCACATCTTCACACCTTCCTAGTACACGCAAAATAAGAGGCTGAAGCCCTTGGCCACAATAGCCAAAGTTCTTGGCTAGACTAGAAATGCTGACACTTCTTTAGTAATAGTACTTCGAGGACCAGGAAATTGTGTGGTCGCAGTGCACAGGTGCCATCTAGACATCTCATCTGAAACAGTCTGTGTCAAACTGGTCGCATTGATCCCCGCAGTAACTTCTGCCAACTAAACTCCCTGACTGCCCATCGGTGCCACCACCGCCACCCGTTTCCGCCTGCCCGGGCTTGGGAGAGATATTTCCGGACCTTCACACCCAGAACTTTTCCGAGCTCAACTCCCCACTGGTCGAAGCTGTTCACATTCCAAACCTGAGGCCACCGAATGTCACCAGCCATTTCGTATCGAGCTGTCATAAATATTCGTGATGTCAACCCAAGCCTTCAAACTCAATCAAACCAGTTTCCTATCAGGTCGTTACACGGCTAGATTTTTAGTATTGGATTTGGGTCCGCCTACGAACTGCGATTGGACAGTCACGTCCTTGAGGCAATGACCCAGCCCTGAACTGCTGTACGGTGCTCATAGAGTGCCAGCAACAGCCCCAGGTTGTACCTCAGATCACCCACAATGTTTCACAATTTCGGACATGCAGATTTTCCATCAGAGAGCGCTTCTGTTTTGAACATATCCAGGACATGCAGTGCATGGACATGCTGACCTCACTTTGACCTCTTGCATCCTCGTTGCGGATCGCAAATTGGAAGCAGCAAAGAGTTGGAAGGTCGATCTCCAGTGAAGACCTTGTGCCTCGCAATGGGCAACACAATGCGGCATGATCGTCGACATGTTCACCTTCACAAGCACCTATTCTAACATCACCTACCATCATCTACCATCACCTATCATCATCTACCATCACCTACCATCATCTACCATCATCTACCCTCCAGAATCGAGATTCCAAACCTCTGAAAACTCGCAGCCACAGCGACATCTCGTAACACATTTGGGATCTGTGGCCCCCAGCGCCACCAGTTTCTCAGCAACGCCTTCCGCCTCGCTTGAGTCAAACTTCGAGGTCCAAGATGTCCAAGTCACGGGAGAAACTTCGAAACGGCTGTGCCCCACAGGGAAACACTTCTTTGAGGCAAAACCTGATGTTCATTGAGCTTCATATCATGTTAATTCATTTGACTGTACATGAATCATCATGGATCAATGTGTCTTTGAAGGCTTGAAAACGTCAATTTGAGCAGTTTCCCACACTGCAACCGGATACCTACAGACTCAGAGTTTACCACAACTTTTCCCGCAACTCCATCAACATCGTTTATGAACGATCGATCATGACATGGCCGAGGTCATGGCTATGCATGGCCAAGGCATCTCTGCCCCCGTGGCTGGCCTTCAGCTCTTCGGCGGTCTTGCCCAGTGCCAAGGCATCTGGCTGCGCAAAGAAGTTGGACATCAGCTCGTCGTGATTGGACACCGGCTCTCCATCCAGGCCTCAGATTTGAAACAGAAACAACCGAATAGATATCGAACAAACTGAATAAACATATGATATTACTGTAATAATTAGAATTTAAACATAGGTCATTCATAATAAAGAATGATTCTAAAAAACAATGAACAACATCATAAGAAACAACAAAATGCAGAAGGGAAGGATTGCTGAAAAGGTGGACATTCAGTAATCTTTTTTCCCCACCAAAGAAAAGAACAACGAATGCAGTTGCACACAAAGGTTGAGACTGAAGTATAGGCATTCCATGGCATTCCGTTCTTCTGCTGTTTGGGAGCATCATTTTGCACTCAGATGCAGTTGCAGTGGCGCATAGTGGAACCTTGTTTGACATGTGCACGCACACTCTCTCTCCTACATCATTCCATGTGGCTGATGGGATTCTGGGAGACTTTGAAGCCAATGAAATCTGCAGGAATCACTCGACCTTTCAGGGCACCGATGTGTTGATCGCAGGCTGGAGACACTCTGAGGGGAGAACGGCTGCATCACGGGCATCCATTGATAGTCGTGTCACCCGGTTACACCATGCCAATAAGACCATTTATGACTGAATTTATGAAGATTTCATTCAGGAAACCACACATTCCAGCATAGGAAATGCATTACTGTCGGCTGCGCCTTGATGCATCAACTGGTAGAAGGAGTGCTGTCCATTGGTTCCTGGCTCCCCAAAATAGATAGCACCAGTCGGCACCTCGGCCAGTCTTCAGAGCCTGTGAGAGTACCCGGATTCAGAAAGGGTACCCGGGTCTAACAACTTCTGTCGGCCTTTCGGGTCAGCACGTTCATCTAACGCCTTTCGAACGCTGCCAAGGAGCAGAACACTCTTTGCCATCCATCTGAACTCGCTTTCCTTAAGTTTCAAGTATGGCTTGATCCGACTGGAATATCATGATTGTTGGGTGTGGTTCATCCAGCATGAAGCAAAAGTTTGACAGCAAAGAGACTCTCTGACTATGAGTCGAGCATGTTGACAAGAACAACTCGCTATCATTTTAAATCACACATGTCTGGGGATCATACACTGGGGCACAGCATGCTTCTGTTGGCTTGCCTTCACTAAATTGACATTTCTCAATTCCAACGTTTCCTCCTTTCGCCCGGTCACCATTGCTCTCCATATCCAGCTGCTGAATGTGAGCAACAAAGCGAACCAATGCCTTGCAAATGTCGCCCGAAGGCTAAGAAGGTTTGGACTGCGTTTCAGAAAGTCTATAAATCAACCTTGGACAGGTCTACTTCGTATGCTCAGCAACATTGACTTTGAGGAAGGCATGTCATAGAACCAATCGAGGGAAGGTGCTGTGTGACTGTCATTTGCTATCAATAAATTACGACAAATGATCCATAACCTGAGATTGATTGGTAGCTTTGTTATTACCCCTTTGTTGAGCATTTAATCTCAGTTGAAACATTACCTTTCATTTTCGAATCAACAAGCTGTCAAAGCTTCAGAAACATCCGAATCCCAGTGCCTGGCAGTATGGTAGAACAGCACAGCCCTGCGACAAGCTGGGCGAAATGTCTACACTGATGATCACTGATGATCGTTCAATGTGCCTCAGACTCATGTCCGATATCCCGCTGCAAAAACTCAGCGAAAGGAGCTTAGAAACTTTACAATGGCAATATATGACAAATATGTCAATGGGAAAACTCAGTGTGAGATGCATTGCACCTGCAATCTGTGCACTGAAACAGAGTCGTTCATCGTTGGGGACGCGCAAATCCCCAGTGAAAGCCTCATATCCCATGCACGACGCATTCCACACGGCCAACAATCCCAGAAGTGTGGGCAAGTTCCTCAGTTCCAAGCATCTGGGAGTTCCAACAAGTGGCAAGTGGCAAGTAGCACGTGTCGTCACAAGATGTAATGAGATCTACGAACACGTCAGCAAATCAAACTCTGCATGTCAAGCGTCTTCTCCATGGGTGCGTCCTTGAAGTGAAGGTCCATGGCTCGTGCACCATCCAAGAACTTCTTCACAACATCAAAGCCATACCTGGAAACGCACTGCATTGAACTCAGTATTGATCTTTCGGATCACCAAAACACTTGGCGCATCTTGGTACATCTTGGTACATCTTGGTACATCTTGGTACATCTTGGTACATCTTGGTATATCGTGGTACATCTTGGTATATCGTGGTACATCTTGGTACATCTTGGTACATCTAGGTACATCTAGGTACATCTAGGTACATCTTGGTACATCTTGGCAGTGCCCACACCATCCCGTTTGCGGATGTTTGTGATACATGGTGATGCCAAACAGTTCTGCATGCTGCATCTCAAAAGCTCCAGAGATGCGCCAAGTTGCTGCAATGACAAAGGAACCACACCAACAGCGCTGCAAACCGAGAAGCGGCCACCTCAGTTGAAAGGAGTCCTTTTAGCCCTAAAGTCAATGTGATTCCGAAATCGAATGTTGCGGACCTGTTGCATGGGAATGACAAGTCACAGGCTTCATATCTGGCATCAGCACACTTGATCATGTGTACAGATCTAATCCTGATTTCTATCACTCCTCAAGAGCAAAACCCCATAGCACACTTTGGAAATAAGGTCCCATGCCAACCGAAGAAGGAATCGAACAATTGGAACACAACAGCCTTCAAATTAGGAATGGAGAAAATGAGGACAATCAAATTGCTGCGACAAAATGATGAACCTGTCCAACAACGAAGTCCAGTCAAGGCACCAACCCAGTCCCAAAACCCGAACACGTTGGCTGAGTCGATTCCGAATGCCTTGGTCTTGTCCTGAGCAATGGACTCTCGAACGGCGAACAATGGTGCACCATGTTCTAGATTGTGGTTGCCACTGGTGAGTCTGTGTCTCTTTGTGTCTCTGTGTGTGTGTGTGTGTGGGTGTGTGTGTTTGTTTGTGCAAGCTATGATTTTCTTGCAAGCATCTACCAAGGACTTCGAATGCAAATGTACCGGATCAGAAGTTTATACGACCACTGACTGGCGACATCTGGCGACGTCTGGCGACATCTGGTGTCATCTGGTGACTGGAAGAAGATGTCAAGTTCGCCAAGAGTCTAGCGCAGTGGAGCAGGCAATGACGTGCTTGGCAATAGCCTGCCCCGATTTCACCGTTAGAATTGCAGCAACTGGGCAAACAACCAAATAGCAACCAGTCAGGAAGTTCTTTGGAATCCCCAATGTGGAAGATGACTTTGCAGTTTGAAGACTTAGAAGATCACTTTGCAACGCTTTCCATGTTCCAACATGTTCCAACAGCTTCTCCAGGAGGAAATTACGTTACAATATCTTACACAAGTAAAGCCAAGGAAGGGACGAAGGGACACTGCAAACAGCGGTGAAATGGCATAGAAACTTCTGCAGAATCAAAAGGGTCAAAAGGTACTTTGCCAAGATGTCGTCTGTCACCCGATATCAAGTGCCTCTTCACTTTTCAACTCCTTGTCTGGAAAGCGGCTGTGTCGCACGGCCAAGAAGTACTGATAAAGCCCTTTCTATTGACCTTCCTGAAATTCTCAATTCGTTCTAAAGCGAAGATTCTCTCAGAGCGTTCTTGTTCCATTCACGTCGAGTCTTTGGCTCTGGCTTAAATCCATAGCGTCGACTGCTGAACTGCTCAAAATCCATCAAAATCCAACTTTTGATTTGCCTTCAATCTTCAAACATCTTCAAACATCTTCAAATTTCCGCTATCCGTTACCCACCGACCCTGGACAGGCTCCTTCAGAAGCCAGTCCTTCACAGTGCGTGCATTTAGCATTGTCTCTGCCTGGGGGGCTTCACAAACAAGATCTTCGGTCAATGATTACACATCGAAACTTCAAACTCTGCAGGTCGTAATACCACCTAATTTCAAATGAAGTTTATGCATTTGTGCTCAATGTTACGAGTAAGTTGTAGAAAATGTATATAGTTCATGTAGTAAGTTGTAGTTCAAGTTGTCGTTCATCTCAGAGTGTGCCGAGTCGCTGTGGTAAAGGTCTTGGAGATTACAACCACCAAGGTGGTCTCGGCCGTGAGTCCGGTCCTGAACTCTCACAGCGTTGGATCCTCACGAAGTCTACGTGCCATGGGAATCCATGGGACCTTTCCATGTGCATCGTTGTGTGCCTCACCCATTAGCACCTTCTCCAGTCCAGAACCCAGATACTGAAGAAACTTGCAAAACAGGATCAAATAGGGAGAGTTTGGTTCGATGTAAAAGCAGAGCTGATGTAAGACCCATAGATGTCGCGCAAACAGAGCTTGAGCCGAACTATCAAGCTGACCTACCTCTGCTAGTTACTCCCAATTTGGAACTTGTTGTACTGGTCCGCTAAGTAAATGCCACCAAGAACCCACATCCAAGTAAAGAACGAAGAATCATGTCACAGGCAAATAGCAAAATCACCAGAGATGATAGTCGGGTAATCTGTAGGTATATGTGTCCTTGTTGAAACACAATGCTGTAAGCATCACTGGCGGAAGTTCCTTGTTTTACGCACTCCACAAGCGTATTCACCCAGGCACCAGTGGCATTACACAGGGCTTCATCCAAGGTGCAATGCGCGCTTCACATCGATGGGGTCTACATTGGCCAAGAAGCGCAGTGACCGACCCTCCGCTGCAGAAGCAGCAGCAGGATCAGTGCCTTGCGAAATCGCAGACTTTGTGAAATCACGCTGGATAGCGCTACGTATGAGTCCTGTCAGCTACAAAAAGCAGCATGATTTGAAAGTCAAAAGATGTCAAAAGAACACAAAGTATCCCTGTGAATCACTTGCAGGATCCCTGCTGTAAGTAGAAGCACATGTGATATCATCTTTCGTTGTTAGAAAGGGCAGCACAACAACTTTGGTGTCTTGCAGGCACCTTCTGGTGTTTGAATTTTACGTCACAATTTTCAACCAAGAAATGTCTGCTGCCCCTGTAGGCACCATCTGCCACTGTGCTCTGGCTCCCAACTTCACTGACTATACTGCGGGCTGAGTCTTGCCCATGTTTCTCCATGGAAGTGATCTGCAACAGGCTCAATGGCTTAATTTATGCTGTGAATTGACACACAGCGCTCGACTGAAAGAAGTTTATGCCAAAAGAAGTTTACTGCCTGTGATCTCACTTGAAACAGGCAGCCCATCTGACCAAAGATACACCAGTCAACTTTGGTTGCACCGTTTCGAGGAGTTTGGGAGAGGACCTGGAGATTCCCAAATGTTCCAACGCTCGACACGACTACAGGTGTCAATGCCAAGCTTCGCAGCGCTTCGTGAACAAATTCGACACCCAAATACGAACCTCCAATTCCTCAGCCCGACGTCGTTGTCAGGGAAGATTGTGCATGATTGTGTACTTAAGATTACTTAGTTACCTGAGTATAATATTGCGTTTTCTTTTGAGTTAAATTGCTCTCATAGACCCTGCTACTGCAACCCCAACAATGTGATTGCCTGGATAGAGATGACCAGAACACTAAAATCCATTGACTCATATGAACCTATTGACCCTGGATATCATGTCGTGTTACCCTGTCCATCCCCGTCCCCTGTTCTCTCCTTCCTGTAGGGACATCCAAGGGTCCAATGCACAAGACATCCGTCAGCTTCTTGCCGGTGTATCCCACAAAACCGCCGCTGCGCACCTTGTCGCTAAAGGCCTGGCTATGACAAGATGATCACATTAGGATGGTCACATGGGGAACGTAAATATTCATGTAAATATACCTGTGAACAAACCTGTGAATACTTGTAAATGTTTTTTGTAGCTTTGACAATGATATCGATAGTGAAATATGATTGATATGAGGAAAAGTCCTGATGCCAACCAATTTGTGAGCAAACAAACGCGGCTGGGCTCAGAATGGGATGAATCGCAGCATTTTCCTCCCATGGCCTTGATAGCATCCAGCACGGAATGGACATCTGGCACAACATTTTTGCCATCCACGTTGATGACCTCCTGCGAGTGGAGCAGTCCGCCCAACAGGACAACCACCCACCGTGTCGCTGTTGCCTTGCCGCGTCTGAGGTGGTCTCCTCTTTTGGAGCTCTTAAGGCCACATGCAGAACAGCCCGACCTTCGGTTTCATTGATCTTTTCCTCAGTGCTCAGGATGTAAAACATTGGATGTAAAACATTGTAAAACCGTGTGCGAAAATGGCAACTGCCTAGTTTCCAAGTGTACAACTGGAGGTCTGGCAAATGACATCGCTTGGTCGAGCTAATTGCTTCAGCACTTCAGCACCTCCCGTGCACCGCCTTAGCTCAGCCCGTTGCCCCAGCGAAGAGAGCCTTCTTTTTGTCGTCAACACCTGCGGCCTCGGCACGTCCACAAGAAACACTGAAGAAACACACAGCCTTTAGTCCCTGGGCAAACTGAGACTGGAAACACACGCCTTTAAAGACTTGACACCGAACTAGTTTATCGTAAATCTATTCAAAATAATCAAATATAGCTAAGACATGCCAACAGAAGTTATCGTTTAACCTTTCAACTGTGACTCTCGAAGCTGGACTTGAAGAAGTGGGTAGCGATGAGATTTCCAGATCCTGGGTGTCTCGGAGAGAGCCTTGGCCAAATCGAAGAGTTGCGACATGCACTCCTGGAAGCGAGGGGAACCCGGTCCATCCTGGTCTCTTAGAGCGGTCCTGCACTTCTCATCAGGGCAATAGATCTAATAGCAGCCATGTAAAGCTATGCAGGATGCATCCCAAAGTCCATTTCAGCGAACTCCAAATTATGTCTCTCTATCATTTATTAGGTGAACCTTTTTGTATGTGGAGCAAGCTCAAACTGAGTTACAACGTGTTCATTCCGCAGTTCGTATCAGTTCGCAGCACTCACCCTGCTGTTCGACCAATCACCATACCAAGTGTTGTGAACGACTTAAGACTTTACACCAAAATTTGGGGAAATTTAGCATTCACTTATGTATCTGAATCAATCTGAATCATTGTGACTGAGGGGTCCGGAAAGTCGATGCACTCCTTGGTGACCTTCTGTCTGCAGTAGTCCAGGCAAATGCCTTCAGCCTCGACCATCATCCCATCACACCTGTAGCGCCATGTGCTGCATTGATTATCATGATCATTATCATAGCATTACCTCGTACAGTACCACCATCATCATCACCCTCTTCATACTCAAGACTATCAGATGCTATCATCATCATAATTTCCGTCTGTGGAATCAAACTATCAGGTATTTCAAACAACCATCTATGGTAACAAGAGGGTTTTACCAATGCCAGCACCCTTGCATTCTGATTTGGGGTGGTCCAAAACCGTGACGCACGTTGCTCCAAGCCCCCGACGGTCAAGAACGGCTAAGATAGACCCTGAATCATCCTTAATACAGATAGTGTGGCACAAAGACGTACAAGTCATAGAAAACCCATGTTCACACAAGTCATAGCAGAGAGATTTTCTACAGTCTACAGCAAACACAATATATAACACATATACATACATATATATATATAGCATATATATATATATATATAGCATATATGATAATATACACATATGATGAAGCCTATGTGACCCCCATGTTTTGGCCAAAACTGCTGCGCACTTCCGTGGCCGCGCGCCTGGCTTCATCCTTCAGCAGCTCCCGGAGGTGTTGGGATTTCAGGCTTCGGGCACTGCCTTGCAGCGTTTCGAAGAGCTTCTCCGTCATGCCTGGCATTCTGGGCCACAAAAACATCAGGAAATACCGTGAAAATAGGCATCAACATCAACAAAAAGATCAAGAAATACAATGAATTGCATACAAATTCGGGATGATATGATGACATATGATGATTACATATGTATATGATTGTCTATATCCACATGATGTGTAATTATGTGTAATTATGTGAAAGCATTGAACATATAGTTAAACATTGATTCATGACAACAGTGTGTAGCATTGAGCAAATGTTGAAGACAGCTTCCAAAATTCAGAACTGCAAAAAAAAAAATCGCGAACTGCAAAATTAGCAACTGATTGCACCTTCAGACCGGAGAGCGCGTGGATGGTGACTAACGCTTGAGCCAGGGAATGGCATAGCAACGGTTACAAATTGTAGCTTCGCGGCATGGGAAGGGGTTGACCCTCCTTGTTCTATAAGCCAAGGAGATCAAGGAGGCTACAATATGCAATGATTGCAATGCACATGTCTAAAAAGGGCTACCTGAACCCTGTGCTCCGATACTTCGAGCCCCCCAGATCTCCCAGATGAGTCGAAGCCTCCAATGATCGAGGCCCCCACGAAGTCACGAGACCCCAGGTAGTCGCGAGACAACCAGCTATTTGGCGAAGGCGTCTCTACAACCCAACCTAAACGCGGCTCGCCCAACACAGGACTTAGGCCACAAAAGCAATACAGGACAACGAGAAGGATCATTAGATTTTTACAATGCCAGATATTCATTGATTTTCAGCCCCGGAAAGTTCAAACACCCAGAGATTCTTTGGACCTGTGCGCAGTGGAGCATTCAAAACAGCTGCATCTTCCCACCCGCCAGTCTGAGCCGCCAACCAGGTTTTGGTGTCTGGATCACGGACGAAGGACTGCAAGCAGCCTTGGAGTCTGGTTCAGTCGTTCAAACAGCACAGAGACTTCTAATCTTCGTTCTCCAAATTCTCAATGATATCCTCACTATTTCTCACTACAATTCTCACTGCTTTTGTTGATCTGAACATGGCGTAAACGGAACATCGCTTGACCTCCAAAAAGACTCGTTTTGGCACCAAGACTTGGACACGTCGTGTTTCACGCGGTGGCGTCATAGGTTCCATCGCTTCCTGGTCTGCAATGGGTCCGTGCAGTCCATCGCGACCACGTCAAACCAAACACGGTATTGGAAAGCCCGTTGACAGGTCGCTTTTGGTCATGCAAACAGCATGTTGTTCTTGGCATTTCTTGGCACTCCAAATGCAAACCACTTTTTTAGGGGGTTTGTTATGTTTGTTTGAACTGTCAAAGACGAAGCCAAGGACTCTGCGACAAAATCCTCAATTGGCAGCTTCCACTCCTTGGGGACGCTCAGGGGTCCGCGATTTCCAGCGCATGGCGACAACGCATCCTGGCGCCCCCCCTCGAAATCAAACTCCAAAGAACTGCTTCAAATGTCGCGAGAGCTCCACACAGCCCGTAGCGAGCCCTGATGGATCTGATTTCAGCTCTCAGGATCTGCAAATGCCATAGAAATTTCATTCCGATTCGAGTCATTTCTAGTCATCTCAAGGCCAAAAACATTGCAACATTGGCTAAGGAGCTCAGGGATGCCCAGGGAGCATCGCCGAAACATGTGTAGCCGTTAATGTCAAGGTAGGATTAATAAACCCCCCCTAATTAATCAACCCCCTCCTGATCCCCAGACCCTGGTCCTTACTCAAGTTAATTAGGCTCTGATTTCACCCCCTAATAAGTTAAGTACAGCCAAAAACCCCCCCTAATTAATCAACCCCCTCTGGATCCCTAGGATTTTTTTTTTGCTTTTTCCTTTAGTTTCAAATTAGTTTTAATTGAAAACCCTTATCAATCCAATTGCTTCTCATGGCTAGTGGGCTTAGATTTCCCAAAAAGTCTATGTGTTTTTCTTTACTACCCGCCTTTTAAAATCCATTAAAAAAACAACGTTTTAGGAGCTCACAAAGGGTACCCCCCACAAGCCTGGAACCCCCTTTTTTTGAAATCAATCTAAAACAATTGAAATCAATTTAAAAACAATTGAAATCAATTTAAAAACAATTGAAATCAATTTAAACACAATTGAAATCAATTTAAAAACAATTGAGGGCGTTTATTTGGGGGTGGTCACTTTTGGACACCTATGGTCAGACCTTGTCGACCTTGTCGACCTTGAGGGGGGGGGGGTTGATTAATCCGGGGTATGCATTACATCAAATGCCCAAGCCTCGTATGTGAGCTTTGTTCCACGCTCACACCTTGGCCGTTGCGATGGAAGCAGTCTTCCAAATAGCAGCTGGTCAACACCAGAAATGTAGGCTATAGATGGCTATAGATGGCTATAGGCTATTGGCTTATCTGGAAAAAGGCTCCTTAGAGGTCTTCTATGGTCTTACAACAAGTGCGAGGCGAATCGACGCGATACAAAAAGGTAACGAGGCAGCTCAGCTGCGCACTCTTCTGTCACTGCTCCCAGCACAGCTTTCCTTACATCACATTGAATCAAAAGGCATGTGGAGTCCAAGGCAGCTTAAAAGTCAGTACTTGTTGTCGACATCTTCAGTTCTGTGCGGAACTTTCTAGAGTGTGCTGGACAGTTTTTTCAGCACATCCTATTGCCATCATTGAACCAGCGTGATGCACAACTCAGAAAAAACGATACTGGGAACACAATTTTGGCAACGCCAAAACCAAAACAAACGTCTGTCAAAACAGATTTAAATTTCCAAGGTTTGATTCCTCATTGCCACTGATTGACGCGTGCGTTTGGAAGCTTTTGGATGAGCAAACTCAGATAGAGCTTGAAACTTGAAACATTAACAAGAAATCTACCCGAACATGGAAGTAAATTTGCTGAAGCAAATAGAAGTGTCTGAAATGGGACAAAGTTGTTCTCGGAATTTGCCTGCGCCGATGCGATGGGTGGTAGTGCTGTTCGCTTGCGCATATGGCCTTACCAAATCACTAGTAGTAGTGCCAAGATGTTTGGTGGTCACCAAGTGGAGGAACATCAGCCGTCATGTCGTCCCGTGTGCACGGGGTCATATTGGTTATGGCGGCCATGGGTCTAGACCCTCTACCACTGCTGAGCACCCCAAAGCGAGCAGGACAGTCTCTTTGGGGATTTTCATCTAGACAACCTTTGGTGATATTTGATCATGATCTAATGGCATCATTTCGTGCTCGGGATCCAACAACTGCTGATGGCGTCTTCAAAGCGTTGCTTTTTTGCACCAATCCAATTGAGGAACATTGCGGATCGCTTGCGTCAGTGTCATCCTTCCAGAGGATTCCATGTTGCAAGCCATGACAAGCCCCAAACTCAGTATCTTCGATTCACCTCGTCCCATCCCCACCCTTCAAACTGAGGCGCACCGTGCTGGCGCCTGGGTCCAGAATGGGCAAACTGGTGGAGGCGTCTCACCATCATCCATTGGCATCTGACGCCCACGCATGGGTGTCTCTGGGGCCACGCTCATCATTGGCCTGGGACAGGAACACAAACCCAGTTGCCAAAACTTCGGACATTTATGGAAAGAGCATTTGAGCCTTCAAGAGCACCCACCTCGCCGTATCTGGGCCATCTGGGGATCCGAAAGTGAAGTCATAGATGTGCCTAGATATGATATACTTTTTGCACAATCCGTTGATATTTTTTGGCAAATCTTCCATCTTGCTTCATGTATCTTCCCAGCAACGGTGATTGAGCTGCCCGGCTGTGCCATGAAGCTGCTCGAAGCTGCATCGCACATCATTGGGACCGCCTACCAGTGGAAGAAGCTACCGTTCCAGAAACTGTGTAGACTTCCGATGGTCCTTCAACCTTTTCTTATTTTCCTCGAACATATCGAAGCATCTTCTGACGGTTCGCAATCGAAACAGTGGAATTCAGTTGGACAGAGAACCAATGTAAACAGTGTGTGCGTGTGTATATACATACATATATATATATATATCAATTTTCTTATCATTTCCTTAATGGACCCTAATTGTACGGTGCGGCAATGCTGTCCTATGACTTGGTCCACCGAGGCATGGTTCCAATAGCGGATCTTGGTCCCGGTTTCCCAAGAGCGGCCAGGCAACGCCTGTCCCCAGGCCCCGGTCTGCTCTGGTTCCATGTGTGGCACCTCAGGTGCGAACAAAGCACCAAAGTGGACTAATTTGAAACAAACATTAATCCATATATATATATATATATCCAATATGATCCAATATGTACTTTGTTAAATGTCTGTTCATGTGTCGAAAAGTCTTTCTTTTTCAAACACCCAACCCTGGTCTTTTCACTTGTGCTATGATTTGGTAACCTGTCAGTGCTCTCAATCACTACCTTTCAATACGCTGCACAAGTTTGTCCTGGGCAACGGGCGTACATCATGTTGGGATCACAGGGCATCTCACAGTTCCACGAAGGCCTTAGCAGCTTCAAGACATTTGGAAACTGCCCAGGCCCGTGGATGTCCGTTGCCTGACTGACAAAACGTTGCCTGTGTCACTGCGCGAAAACCTGCGTGTACAGAAACTTTCAAGCGACGCGTTTCTTGAAACTTTGGAGCGTCCTCCGTAGTTGAAATGTGGATCACCAAGTGCAAGCCATCGCTAGACCATGATATGCCCTTGATGAATTTACAGTCTCTTCCAAGACGATTCGTTGGCCTAGCAGATTTCTGGCTCTGAACCCAACAGTACAACAACCAACAGGACATGTTTAAATCAGTTTAAATCAAGCATCTTTGAACAAATACATCCAATTATGTATAACACATATGTTTCCATATACAAATTATAAGATACAACAACTTCAACAAAAATCTCACTATCTCATAGCATCTCCGACAATGGAACATTTAAATTTGATGTTGCTAGTGCTCTGCGCACTTTTCAGAAGTGAAAAGCCATGGCAGAACGGCCACAGAAACAAGACTAGACACAAGACTAGACGTTCGCTTTATTCGCTTTTGCAAAGAGTTTCTGTCTGTTAATCAAACACCTAATAATCATCATAATTATTTGCTGTAACATGCTGTAACTATGTTTAAAATTGTTTAAATATGTATTTGAGATTTGGCAAACTTCAAACGCCAAAAATGACCGCGTGAAGTCACGGCACCTGAGTGCCCCAACGGTGACGCACAGGCTCCACACGGTCCACAATGCTGGCCACCCCCCCCCCCCCCCAAGGCCCCCCAGCCGATGCCAAGTCAACATGTGGTGGCTCTGGATGTGCCTTCACCCGAGACTCCATTCTGAAGTGCATTGGAGCTCACGTTGATATATAAGAAAGCAACTACCTTTTTCGATGCCATATGAGAATCACAGCTGGATTGGCAATTGATTTCAATTGATCCGGGATTTAGATGAATTTAGGCGGCATTGCCACCTTGAAGACCTGCCAAAAAAGTAACCGAAAAGGTACTGCAAGGACTTGGTTGCATCTGGGTACACATCCTTCATCTGGCACAACAAACCTTTGAGCTCCGATTTCTGTGGCTGCCTGCATGGGCGCTGGCCCTTGCGATGCTTGGGGCATGGGCGCTGGCAGTTGATCAGCGAGGTGCAATTGAACCACACCTGAGCTGCTTGGCACTTGGACTTCCTGACAAAAGTGTATATACAGATATTCAAAGGGTAGTATACATTAGTACACTGAATACGTCTGAATACTTCATTTTGAAAGTTCAAATATGTGTGCTCTATATGTTTGGAATCAGTTCGATATATAATATATGTATTTGTGTATCTTTGTTGAGTACCTGGACGCTCAACTTCTCTTAAAATCCTACTCTGTAACTTCTGAATTTCCCACGGAAATAATGAAGGCTACTGTGAACGTCGAGAAATTGGTTCTGGTCCCGCTCACGCCTCCGTCCATCATCGGCGGTTGCGATGGAGGAGGGTGCAGCGGCACCAAAGATGGCGATGCCTCTGTAGAAAGCTGCAGCAGCAGACATGGAATGGCACTTGGAACAGCAAACGCAACTCATTTTGACACAACGTTTCCAGCCGCACCGGATACCTTTGAGGGCCGCAAAGATGTGGTCCAAGCTACGAAACCTACTGTACTGTACATCGTTTCGTGGCGGTGCCTGCAAAGCTAAGATCAAACTTCCTGTTCCTTTGACCTCAACAGCTTGGCGACAGGGTTGTAGCCCTTTTTGTTGGCTATCTGGATGGCATCTCTGATCTGTTCCTCCAAATCTTTGAGCTGTCGTGCATGCTGCTTCCGCTTCCACAAGTTCTCTGGTTTGGCCTTGCTCTTGAGGAGGCTTTCCAACTGCTGCTTAATGCAGACTGCTGTCATTGCATGCCCACGTCTGGCTGCAAGCAGCAAGGGGGTGGAGCCTGTCATGTTCACCTTGGCATTGATGTCAGCCTGCTTCTGCACCAGCAGACCCACCAAGTGTGTCTGCCCCAACTCAGCAACATGAAGAAAAGGTGTCCTGCCATCCTTGTTCCGAGCGTTGACATTTGAAAGACCCCTGTCAATCAGAAGTGTCATGGTTGCCATCTGCTTCTCCATCTGCAAGTCTGTGGGAGCAAGGCTTCCATTTTGAATGGCTAGAAACAGTGGGTCCACGCCTCCATGCTCGAGGTTAGCCTCATTGTCAATGAGAAGTTCCACCGTGGATGGATGCCAGCTTTTGATCGCAAGATGCACTGGGGTCAAGCCATCTTTGTTGGTTCCATTCACGTTGGCACCCCAAGTGAGTAGCTCCTTAATAGTCTCATCCTGCCCAACACTGGCAGCAAGATGGAGGGCTGTGTTGCCATCTTGGTTGATGGCATGTGTGTCTGCTTTTCTGTCGATTAAAAGCCTGACAGCCAGCAAGAATCCATGTCCAGCAGCTAGCTGCAATGGCGTGTTTCCCATTGAATCTTGGGTTTCCAAGGACACTTGGGCATCCAAAACATAAGTCACCAACCTTCCATTTCCGCTCTTGATAGCAAGAAGAAGGAGATTGTCACCTTGAAGGTTTCTTGCTTCCTTGAAAACGCCTGCTTCGAGAAGAACTCGTGTGGTGTCCGCATGACCTCGCCCAGCTGCCAGATTGATAGCTGTGTTGCCCAAGCCATCCTTCTTCTCGGGATCAGCACGTGATGCAAGAAGCAGCTGCACCTTCTCTGCATGACCTTGCTTGACTGCTATGGGAAGGGCTTTTGTGCACCACGAAGCCATCACTTCCTGTTTCAACGAGCTCATCGCTTCTAAAGCGCTCTCAACGCTACAAAGCTCACCATTTCCAGCAGCCCTTAGGAGTCCATGATCCGAAGCTGTTCGACACAGGAAGGTAAGCTCAAGAACTTTTGGATGTCCCTCCCTTTCAGGCTCTGCCAGTTCCCTATGCAATGTCTTGATGGCAACTGAAAGACGATCGGAGGGAAGCTCGATATCTTTATGTAAAAATTGTATGATTTCGTCACTGTGCCGGAGCTTCTTAGCAATCGCTTGCAGGGTCAGATTTTTCTTCACCGGACCTTCCCAAGCTGTGCCAGAAAGAGTTCGGAGGTGCAACCAAACGCCTTGAGGATCGTGAATCCTGTTGGACTGGTTGGTGTAATAGTGCCCTTTCAAGGGCATGGTGCCATTCGGAACAACATTCAGCCTGAGGACAGAGAAAAATACCAACACAATTTACAAGTATTGTTCCCTGAATTTCCCTGATGTGTTGAGAACCTGATGCATCATGTTGCTTTACCAAATCAGGCAATGGGTGATGCAAGTTGCCATGATAACATGGAGAGTTTACCAATTCCAGATGCTTGAAATTGCAAGCGGCAGCGTTCACAAGAGCAACATTTGTAGCAGATCACTATTAGCTGGTAGCTGCTAAGCAGTTGAGAACAAGTCTAGAGGCCAGGAAACAGCAGTGTTGCAAAAGTTGAAATGGTAGCTTCTCAAATTAGGGGTACCCCAAATCATTCAGTTGATTCACTATTTAACAAACCATCCATTGTGGGGTCCCAAACTGGCTTGAGAAACCACCATATTGGTCTTCTTGCTGCTTATTTCCCTATCATTGACCATTGTAAACCTGCCATTGACCATCATGAGCCAGATTAGTACCTTCTAATGACCTAACATGAACCATTAGCTGCTACCATTAACCTACTATAGACCTAATCATCTGGGGACGGCATCGGACAGCATCTGGTAGAGCTGCTAGCAACTCACCGAGGTACCGCTGCAGGCGTGCGGTTCATGGCTCCACTCTCTGTCTGCGGCTGCGGTGGCCTCAGTGCGATGTAAGCGATGGCAAATTAAGTTGTTTAAGTATTCTAAAAAACCTGAATGACAATCAATTGATGCTCACTTTGCTGACCATCATTGATAATCAGATAGAATCAATATGTATATATATGATATCAAGATAGAGTTTGTGTGATTTGTGTGAAGCATTTATCTTGATCATATCTTCATTTTGATTTGCATAAAAAACATATGTATAAATATATATATATACAATTATATACATATGCTACATAAGTTACAGTGAATTCATTGCTCACTGAACACTCCAATGATGGGTCATTATGCAAATCAGTGAGATTGATGATACGAGTACCACCTGATCGCCAACATCAGGCCTACCGATGCTTGGAAGAGTTTGCAAATGAATGCTGTCATGTCACGACTTTGGCGGAGGCACCGCATGGCGAGGCAATGATACTTCGCCTACTAGGGCAAAGAGTAGAAACCCATCCATGTAATGAAGTTCAATCACGGCATCTGCAGCACAGACCATGATAGGCATCCGCAGTACGCACCATGTCTTTGGATTCCCGTATTTGGTCTGACAAATGTCCCATCAGAAAAAATTGACCTTTATTTTTGTGTTATGTTCTGATGGTCGTTTTTGCACACAAAACTGGACTTGGGCATGTTTTGGCACGCTTTGCGTCTTACTGTTCTGCCCGTTTTGTCATTGTGTGGCATTCTATTGTATAGGCGTTGTCGTCAAGACATGTCAAACCTACACTGATCCAAATGTCATGCCCAATTCGCCGAGAAAGGGCCTCCAAATGGGCTGGGCCTCAGTGAAAGGCATTTTCGGAGAGATGTGGAGGCTTCGGAGATGCCACTCCCTATGAATTCCTCAAATTTTCTTTGCAACTTTGGGAGTCCCAAGATCTCATGACCCGCATTCCGCTGAGGACGGCTGAAAAATGTGTGGATCCTTTTTAGGGTGTCGATTTTGCAAGAACATGCAAGAACAAGAGGATGTGTATGTTATATTTCTGGAGCGCTGATAAGTCTCCGAGTCTGCCTGCTTTCAACTGTTCTCAGATTCGGAATATCTTCAGAATTGTCAAGATAATTTTCTACAGCATAATCAACTTATCGCTTGAATCATCCAATGGTATTTGGCAGCCTTGATCATCTGCATCCATAAAGACGTCTTGGATGGCTCCGCCATCGTACGCCCACCAACTTCCAACCGAGGACCCTGCGTTTGTGTTGGAGAACGGATCATTGCTCCTCAATTTTCCAGCACTTAAGAAGGGTGGAGGTGCCCCAAGTGCTTTCGACTCGCAGCTTCATTCCATAGACCAAAAACAACACATGCCACAAACACATCATGCCGCGTGCGCAACTGCGTAAATGCTGTCATGATCATACGCTTCAAACATTGAAAACCCGCTTTATATTTTACAAATTCTCAACCTTTTCGGATACCTTTTCCATCCTTTTCCGCTGCATAGTTGTGTCAGGCCTGGCTGTACAGGTCCTTCAGCGGATGATGGCCTTGCCAAAGCCACCACAGTTTGCAAAGCTAAGAACTGACCAAGGCAGCTGCAGGACTTTGGCAACCCCTAAACTTAAACTTGATTGAAAAGAATTATCTATTAGAAAACATGTCAACAAGACCTTGTCTCAATTCTGTATCTTTCTGAGATTTTGGGATGAAGTCAAGAGCTTGTTTTGCCACAAATAACGTAAAAAAAGCTGAGCTTTTGGGGCTGTCCTTGCAAGCCATGTTGGAACCCCACTCATTATTTCTGAAGTTTGTTGTGTGGAATTCCTCCACTCTTCCGCTCTCATCCCTCCCTCTTTCCC
>VSDK01018565.1:188764-222919 GCA_009767595.1 Symbiodinium kawagutii | reverse complement strand
CGCCCACACCACCCAGCCTCGGAAACGTAGCGGCGATATTCAGGTCGAGCCTCCAGAAGAGCTCTCTTGGAACATTTCTGAAGCTTTGCTGCCGCACCCAGGTTCAACACAAACAACCACTCCAAACGTCGGACGTTGCACGAACAGTTGGCAATTACAGTCATACTTGTTCCATCCAATACACACTTCAAGTGGTGGCAACCCTTAGGCTTTCCAATCGAATTTTGCCTTGCCAATTGCGATCTGGCGCATCCGAGCTGCCTCCAAGCAGAGAAAAGAAATGTTTGCAAAGTCACGAAAGAATGCCGGTGTTTATCTGGAGGGTTCCTTTTCAAGAAATATCTGGAAAGGTAAACTATTCATACTGCTGACAGGTGAATGGCTTAGCTTCAAATCAGTCTGAAGATATCACTATCCCACAAACACAACTGATGTTATTTTTCTTTACTCTTGGTTGTTCTTGGTTACGATCCCGTATTAATTAGCCATTCTACCAGCACTGCTATTATAACAATTCGTAACAATCTGAAGAGTTACCACTATTGCCCATTCACAACTATCTACCAATTTCCACTAGTGACCTAGTGAGACCAATGTTGACATCCACTCACAACTACCAATGAGTTACGCAATGAGACCAAGGTTGAACAAAGTGGTTACGCAATGAATTCATCGTTGAGACAGTCGAAGTTGCTGAAACAACGGGCGCCTCGCGACGCACCCAAACCGCTTCTGTATCCTCCTGAAGCGCAACTCACCCGACAGAAATCTAAAGTCACAATAAGTCAGAAGCAAGGCATATCAAGCCATAAAGAAGTTTATATACTTCTGTAAAGTTAATTCAATTCAACTTATCAAACTTTCTTAAACTATCTTAAACTGTTGTATTTTTTCTGTGCGCTATGCAATTGCAACAAAGTGCAAACACATGTATATATATAGACATATATTGCACATTGATTTTACGGCAGCAGCATCTTCAACATTCTTGATAATCTCATGAGATCTGATTCGTGTCACGGGGATGCACACTCACGGAATAACTTGGTGGTCTTGGCAGTCATGCGGGAGAGGTAAATCACACCGAACAAGCATTTGTCTACTATGTGCTGTGAGAACCGGGCAGAACAAGCCCTCAAGAACACTATGAATTCTTAACATGATGTAACATGATGGCTCATGTCCTAGAAAAACTGAAAGGTGTACTTCTGGGAACAGGTGAGTTCGATCACCAGGAAACACATTTTCGGGCATGTCAGATCCTGCCCATCATGAATTCCAAACATATTCACCAGTTGTGGCGAGGAAAACTCAAAGACCCAGTTGCTGGACCATGTTGCCCCTAGTTTTCACACCTTTGAAGCTTCCTTTGAAGCTTCGCCTTTAATATCCTGTACATAATGCTTCTTACCATCACATGATACATCCTGTGCTGATTTGAACAGCCACCCTTCAAGATCGGAACACTCTGTCCGCAAAGAAAGCCCCGTCCAAGGTATTCAAGGAAGGGGTGAAACTGTTCGAAAACGCAAAAACTCCCATCGGCCCAACAGCGGTCGAAACACACTGGGGGAACTCGTGGGAGGCTCAGGAAAACCAGGCAAGGGAAACGTGGAGCAGTGCTTCATCTCCTTTCTCTTTTCATGATGGTCAAGGAACCCCTCCGGAACCGCCAAACCGAACCGGCGCGGAACCGGGAAAAAAGAAGCGTGAGAAGCGGAACCGGCAATTCAAACAGACATTTGGACCGAACTCAATGCACATCAGGCAATTCAAACAGACATGGAACCCATGGAACCGGGATGTGCGTTACTGGATGTGGTCCATGTCGTGGTCACACTTTGTGGCGTCGTGGTGACCCTTGGCGCCCTTGGAGCTGATGCTTTTTGGTGGCGGTACCCTTGGTGGTGGTACCCTTGGCAGCGTAACGCTTGGTGGTGCTGACCCTTGGTGGTGGTGCCCCTTGGAGGTATCCTTGGCGGTGCCCTTGGTGGCGGTGCCCTTGGTGTTCCCTTCCTATTTTTCATCTTTCTTTCATCTTTCACAGCCTTCTCCCATCTTCTCCCATCTTCTCCCTGCTCCTCTTCCTCTTGCACTGGAGCCTTAGCTGATAGTTTGAGGTTTCATCTTGGACTGGCCCAGAGTACCATTGATATGTTCTCAGATGTCAACAGTCTCGCACCCGCGAACATCTGCCGCCAATAGGATCCCAAGTGGGTCTATGAAGGCAACATCCAGCATGTGAATGTATTAGAAATTAGGCTCGCAGGACAGGAAGGGCAAACTAACACAGACTAACACAGAATTTCCCTCCATGCATTGACCCTGGGGTCAATTTCAGGAAAATTTGACAATTTGACTTGCAACATCTTGCAGCAAGGTTTTAGCCCATCAATCAACTCCATTTTCGATCTTCTCACAGGTCAGGCGGCCCAACATATCATGTGAAGCTTCACTCTGACTTCACAACCATGGGCAACACAAACTGCAAACTGAGGAGGTCTTGATTTCAGATGTTCTCGGCCCAACTCAAAATTGGATATCACTCACACTGAGCATGCAACGCTTTGCTGCACGAAGTACTGACTGATATGCGACCTGCCAGGCAGCAAGGAGGAAGCTCATGGAACCCGCTTAATCCACACAGGCCATACCCTGGAGTGCTAGATTTAGTCTACTTAATATGGATTAATATGGATGATACATGATGATACCACAAGTCTGAATTCTCCGAATGTTGTAACTGGGGTTGCCAACTTTATAGGATGAACCCTTGAGTAGGAGAGCAGCTAAGGTGGATGGGATCCCTGGCATTGCTGGACTTCATCATGGACACACAGAGACTCCACAAGGTTTGCAAATGTTAGTAGACTGGTCGACTGCAACAGGTTGTCACCACGTCTCAAACCATTTGGGCACCTGGACTCCATTGGGAATGCAGTTTGAGCAGATCACGATTCAAGGAGTTCGAGCCCAGCATGCACTGCAGCAGCAACTTTCCCAACAGCTGTGGCCATGCTGCAGCACAGCTTTGCAGTGAGCATCTTCAGCTGATTAGTCTTTGAAGGTAAGAAAACTGGAAGACTCACAGCTCTTTTTCAAACACGCTCATCAAATCAAACATCCAAAGGTACGTGCACTTAAATGTTATGGATGTGCAGCACCCAAGCATTAAAAAGTATTTCCATTCAACTGGAAACATGAACTCGCCAACGATACATCATAAAGAATCAATGAAACCTGATCAGTTTCTGCAGGATTTTGGCAAGCACTGCCTTTGTCCATTTCCTTAAAGTCACTGGAACGGCTACCGTCACCGATCACAAAGAGAGCGCTCTCATTGGAAAGGATTAAATACGGTCCCTAACAAAATCAGCGCCACCAAGGCCACGATGTATTCGGTTTTGAATTCGCTCACCAGGCCCTCTTTGTCCTCACAAAATTTTGCCAACTTTGTTTCTCAAACATCACTAAGAAGCTGGAAACATCTGGAAACACTAGACAAAGTGAAACTGTTGAACTTCTGTAATGCTGAAATATGTTAAAGTCAAACCTTTTGCAATGAAGCCCATGCCTGCTTTTCCTGGATCTCTTTCTCTCGCTCTGTCGCGGAACGCCCACGGGCAGTCAAAGCGGACAAATGCCGCACTCCGCCCCGAGTTGCTTTGGTCGCAGATCCAGTTGGACAAACCCAAGCTGGTAGAAAGAGCAAAGAAAAACCAAGCATGCACAGAAGACAGCGCAAAAGGATTCCACGGGCCATGGCGATGCTGAGGTTCTGGAATCGGAACTTAAGCAATTGCACTATGTGGCATTTCTCAAAGTCAGATATGATCCGGCTGTTCAGCGTTTTTTTTGCTGCATTCTTGTTACGACAAAGAATACAGCACTTGACAAGAAATCCGCTGAATGGCAAACAAGGCTGGAGCGGAATATCTAGTTGACAATTCTCTTAGCTGTTGGAACTTCCTCTCTTAATTTCCTTTGGCTACAGCTTGGAGACTGCCATCAAGCGAAGCTGCTTGCGAAGCTGTTTGACATACCTTGAAGGTCCTCCTGGAAAGCTGACGTGGCTTCGGATGCGGAGCATGTGTTTGCCAGCTTTTCGGAACTAACAATCGCAGCTTTGCAAACTGTCACAGATTAGGATTACACACTGACCTTCACTGAGCGTCAGATATCACATTGTCAAAGCTTTCCACAAACAACTTGTGTACCAAAAACTACTCCTTCGTTTCCAGCCACTTTACGCTCTCAACTGAAAGGATTCGCAGCGTGCAATCTTTTTTGGCATGCCAGTCGCTGTGCCACAAACGCAGCAGGCTAACGAGCCGAAGGTTGTGGCTAGCGTGAAAACTGATGCACCTTCGCCAGGCAAGGTGGAAACGAAAAGGCAGCGGCAAAGCATTCTCAATCAAAAAAAACTTGACACTTGATGACACCTGCACACTGTTCTCAACAGCTCTTACAAACTGATCACCGCATGAACACTCTTTTGAAACTATACTGCATTCATCTGCATACATGTATTGTTTCAGATCCACTTCAGTACGGGCCTTCACAAAATTACACTTAGATGATCTGGTTGACATCTGGAATTTAGAAGACCTAACAGGTTATTTTGTGAAGGTCAGATCCAACTTGCACCATTGGCAGTACATGGTTCACCCCTGGTGTGTACAGCCATGTCCACACCACAAGGCGCACCTATGCGCACCTACGTTGGTGTCTTCTGTGTATCATCGACCACTGAGCTGAACATCATCGGCCCCCTAGGAGGAACTGGTCACATCAACCACGGGGTCACACGCGGGGTGACAGGGTCACGGAGCTGTTATCTGATTGATAGCAGTCTGACCATTGAAATGTCTGTATCATGAGTAACTATGCTGCAGTCAAGCAAATATCAATCTCTATCGGAACAACACCTGGAGCAATTAATCTGCACATGGCTACACCCCTGACTCGTCGATTCCTCATGATTTCTTAGCTTAAGAACTTAAAGCATTCCTTTCTTCACTAAAAAAATTGCAAGGAGTGCATGTTACCAGTGCATGTTTCACTGCATTCTGAGCCGAGGACTCCAGTCTTTCACCGGGCCTCAAGCACAAGCGAAGACCCAAGAAGAAACGCATTCGACATGCAACACCCAGGGAAAACTCATCCATCAAGACTTCAAGACACTCCAACACTGGCAACATGGGTGGCCCTGTGCCCAATCTACAACTAGCCCATTGGAATCAGTGGTTTCTTTGGTAAAAAACACAAGTGCAAGCTCATCAAATCACTCTCTGAGAAGTTCGCATTTTCTTTTCCAAGTCTGAGTAGGCTGGCCTGGTAAGCACAGTGCTGCAGTCGAATACTGCTAGTTGCTAGTACCAACAGGATCCTGCATGCTGACTACAAGGATCTTAGTCGTGAATCCAAGAACCTTCCTGTGTATGGAGTGATCGGTACAGACCTATCTGATTTTATCTGATAAGATCGAGAAGTCTGAAGACACCGCACCGCTGGAACATGAAATGACTGCAGGTGGTGCACCTTGCCCTTCAAAGCAAAGATAGCAAAACTTAGTCTCGTTTGAGATTCTCAAAATCCTGCCTTCCACGAGACAAAACTAGATCTAATATGATCTAATCTGAACTGATGTCTTCCTGTGTCTTCCTTGCCATCTTCGTCACTCGCCGTAACAGGATGGTTTTCTCAAAGATGTGTGTCGTACTCTTCGGGATCAGCCCCTCTCCACCTTAACGTGGCCCGTCGCTGAGCATCGCCGGTGGTCCACTGCACAATGTCGATGTAGTCGTAACTGACACAATGGAGACAAGGTGAACATGGAGACAAAATGAGACACAAATGTGAAGAAACATGAAGAAACTATCAACCGTAGCCACCATCTTTGTACATGAGGCATGCATACAAAGCAAATTGTCGGAATCCAAATCCCTCTTGCCAAAGCAACCCATCATTTCACATTTCTTTTCCATGACCACGTGTTACATGTACTTACGTACATGTGGATATATGGCTGTGGGTCAAAACCACGTACCCCTGGTGAACATCCCCCACAATGACCCAAGTAGTCTTTGTTGGGATGTTCACTGGCCCATTTGTTGGTTGGTTGATATTGACCCATAGCCATGTACACATCCTCCGATGCAAATGAAGACACCCTCTTTCCTAGAGCTTCCACCTTCGATTCTCGTAGCCTTCTGCACCTCAGCTACCATCAAACAGGTTCCAAAGAATTCATTTTCCACATGCCCCTTTGGAGTTTTGCAATGACACATGGTGATAGAAAGGGAACCTTGGCCCAGAACAGGGAATCTCAATTTTGTAGCATCAGAAACATGCAGCAGCTACTGTATACAAGGGAGGCAAACAGCGGCAGGGAAAATCCTGACCCCAAAAAAGGATGTAAAAGGATAGAAAAGGACCACCATCAGCGCTTCTGTGACACCGCTAAAACGGTGGTCTGAAGACCCCAACCGAGACATGTCGAACGTTCCTGGGATCACGCACGCGGATCTGCCTTCATGAACCTGGCACAAGGCAACGAGGACGTGGATTGAAAGGATGAAGTTTAAGAAGTTTAGAGTTTAGAGACTCGGTTTTCAAACTGAAGAAAGACTTCACAACTGGAAATGATGCCGCAAACTCTGCACCTGGTGAACAAATATCCTTCTTGCCGCTGGTTGAACTTGGCAACCTCCTGAGAGGCAGTTGAATCAAAGTTTGGTCATATTGGAAGATTCTTGCTTTGTAAAGTCTGGAATACCGCTTCTGAAAAATGCAACTTCGCTCTGCTACAATGTAGTGCAACAATGGAATCAACGCATCCTTCCAGCTCTGTTCAAACTCATGCTTGTCTTCCTCCTTCACCTTGTACCTGAGATTGTTGGCCAATGCAACTGATAGCTGCTTAGCATCTGCTTAGCTTATACCTGGAAATCTGTTTGCAAAAGTGACTTCGCGCAGAGAATGGGTAGGAACCAAACATGGTTCACTATGTCTCACTGATCCATCATAGCTCAGAAATACTCATGGATGGTGATTCCTTGCAGGTGAGAGGGATCGGCTGAATCCCAAGTATTCAGCATTCTCTGTCAAGTCTTGTGTTACGAGAAGGAAAATGAAGACTGTCCCAAACAGAAATTGCGAAGTCTGAAGCACTAGCAACTCTATTGTGAGACGTAGCCTGCACTTGGCTGAATATCTGCCAACATGCTGCAAAATGACACAGACTGTCCTAGCAGAATCGACGTATACTTACACAAGCGACACACCTGCAACAGGTATCAGCAGATTGGTTCACGATCCTTCAGGGTTCACAGCTGAGAACTCTACAAATTGAGGAAGGCGTACGGAGGCGGCCTCAGACACCGCACTGAAAATGGTGCCAGAAATGTTGCCACCCCATTGCTTTTGGTTCAGGGCTAAGCTCAAAGATCCCAAGAGTGCAAGGTGGCCAAGTTAGCTAAGCAAAGTCTCCAATAATTGGAACATCTTCACAGAATCTGAACCCTCCAAATCAAATTCTGTGTCTCCTTGAGGAATCCAACTGGATCAATTACATCTCTCAGGGTACGGCTTCTGCAGCGGAAAAATGTCGTAAACCTCAGGTATGCAGAGGATGGCCAATCCAGCCCGTGTGTTCTCCGGGTTCACATGAGTTCACGATGTGCTCATGACCCTTCCAAACAGAAGGGGTCGTCAAGAGTTTTCATTGCTCGCATCTGGACAGCTTTGTTGGTCTTTTTTTCACCGGGGAAGAAACTTATTTTTGGTTGTCACAACTGTACACGCTTGATTGAAGATAGAAGAGAAAGTCCAACCCCCCGATGACTCCATCATTTCTCCATGCTCTGGGAGCCCCTAACATTGTCAACATCAGGATTTGTGAAAGCATATCCACCTGCAGCTCCTGATCGAACAACGGGCTTTGAGTGATCTGGCAACAGTTTGGGACGCCATACAAAATGACAAAATTATGTCACATCTCCACTCATATCCGCATTACATCCGAATTCGTATCAAATTGTACCGTGAGCCGAACATGCAGAACAGCGGTATCACCTTCCGCACACTCACAAAGACAAAGAAACAAACGAACAAAGCAAGAGTGTCGTCTATCCGAGCCTGTTGCAAAGGCAGTGAGTCGGTTGAAGCCTCGAAAGAGTATGCGAATTGGCAATGATGGCAGTTGCTTGTTTCAGGCTCCAATAGATTCCGAACGCAACAATGTGGATTCAATTTCTTGACAAAGCCCAAAGACTGCAAAAGCTTTGTCATGTTAAAAATGCTGGAAATTGAACAAAGTACTCTGTTTAGAGTTATATATTCCTGTGTCCAGTCTACTTTATGTCGTCGTCATCATCATCATCATCATCATCATCCTCATCCTCATCATCATCATCATCATCATCATCATCCTCATCATCATCATCAGCATCATCATCATCATCATCATCATCCTCATCATCATCATCAACAACAATGAACAACAATCATCACAATCCTCACAATCATATATGCTAGTCATTTTCGTGTTTTATTCATCTGTTTTTGTTTGCATTCTAAGCCCAGTTTTTCCGAACGCAGCTCGCACATTTGGGGTGCCTTGGATACTAAAGATCATACGCAGCGTCATTGCGATGCAAATCGCTGCGAGGAAAGTGGGTCGCTTGAGATGTGACAGTACGGGTTCCGCGGTCCCTTCTGAGTTCTTGGATCATGGTGTTCATCTTATGTGAAGAGGATCTTTGTTGATGCTGGCAAATTGAAGGATCCTATGCTGAGCTTTCTTTCCGAAAGCATCCCAATGCGTTTTGTTCTTGACTTTGCATGAAACTGAATTCTGCATCATTGTGCTTGAACCTTAGCAGTCAAAAGAATCTCTCTGGTGTGTAAAGCTGCAGCATTTCGCCCTACCAGCTACCAGTCCTGGGACTTGGGATGGTTCCTGGGCATGGCATGGCATGGTGACATAAGATTGACAGATCAAGCATGACACAAAAGGATGCAAAAGGTGTACACTGCTCTTTTGCCTCAAACCAAACGACAATCTTCGAGTGAAACGCTGATGAGAGCAAATCAGAAGTGACAACAGAACTCATCAGCATGTCATCTGCAATGGTCTCGCTGAAGGTAGCTATGGCTTTGCTGCGGCTTGAGGAGCGACCTACTCTGCCTGTGCGCTCAATGCATCTGATCTAACTAGAGTGACTATGACTTTCCCTCACTGTACAGGGTGGTCATGGAAGTCAAACTATTTGAGTTAAGAAAATGCCTTGCTGCCCTCACTAAGGGTAACTCGCGGGTCTCAGCAAAGTCTCTTTTCCTGGCCGATCTGGAAGCACCTTTGGACTGGACCTCCTTTGCAGCTACACCAATGAGACATCAAACAGGGAATCTCCTCATCCTGTGCTTCAGATCAGTTTCCAGTAGGATGTCTAGATTATGGAGCAGCTTGTTCAAAATTACAAAGCAAGTTCAGAATGTTCAGACAGGCTGCGCGGAAAGTTGGAGAGATACTGTAAAATACCCGCTTCCTTTTCTTCCTTCTGTTTGCGTAAATATCCGTTCAGCATGAAAACAATTTCATTTCCCAAGGAAGGCTTTAATAAAACCACGCCAACCCTGAAACCAAACCACTCCCGGACGGCCTGCGCAAGAAGGGCCTCGGTGCAGGCTGCTCTTCTGCAAGTTGACACACTCACATTACTCTTGCATTCAACACGCATTCACATTATATAAACATGTCTATATAAATTAGTCTAATATTCATTCATTTAAGATCATTTAAGCAAGAAATGCACTATGCAAAGGAGTGCGATTCAAAATTTGGAGGCTCCAGAAGCACATAGGTCACCTTGCCCTTATTACCCAAAGGACATGCATGGATTTTGGACCCTCCAACTTCTGCATCTGTGCTAGTGCGGTCGCAGAGTCTTGGCTGGGTCCCTCCAGGTCTCTCCAGGTCTCTCCAGGTCCATCGAAGGGTCAAGTGGCAGAGTGCAGGTCAAGAGCACCGTCCTCGCCAGCCTTGCACTGCTAGCGATTTGGACCAGCGTCAATTGTGCTGAAAGCGTGAGCACGATACAAGTTTTACAAGGCCCGTCATCTCCAAACATTTGACATTGAATTGATTGACATTCCATTGACATTCCATCCACTCCTTAGACGCCTCCATCATCTGTTCGACGAATCCGATCGCATCCTTCAGCTGCTGGTGTTCAAGCTGATCCACCTGTGCTGAACTTGTCAACGAGTGACTCCGAGTCATTCTCAACCGAGCCTTCAAGAAATGCGTCACTGCGGAGAGGAACATCTTGTTCGGTCCCAGCGTCGCAAAACTACCTGGGTCTCAAGCACCCAGAGATAATAAGGGCCAATCAAAGTGAAACTATGTGAAAGACTCTTTAAAAGATTCTCTTTAAGATAACTTTAATAGCTCCTCTTGAATAGCTTGAAAGACTCTAAAAAAGGTGAAGCTGGGCCCACAAAGAAAGATTCTTTAGTTTGGACAAATGTATCCACAGCAAAGTCATTCAGTCCAAAGATAGGCACAATGTGAACGACGCAGTAGGTCAGCATGAATCTCACTTTCTTGGTAATCCAACCGGGAAATCTGATGAAATCGTGCAGTTCTGTGATCGTTCTATCCACAAGGACTGTCACGGACGAATGGATCTGAATGGCACAGTCATAGCAATCCATCCAGGTTCTTGGTGAAGGTCAGCCCGGGCTGGTTGGTGTTATGAATGGTTTGCCGCTTTGCCTTCGTAAACGCAACACAGCTCCGGTTGCTCCCCGTGAAGAACAACAGCTCCGAGAGACGCAACAGCAAGAGCCACTCTTTGGTGCTAAAGGCAGGTGCCTTCCAAAGTGCTGAGCCGATGGATGTCTGTTGTGATATTACCATAGTCCCATTAAATATGAACAATCCTTGGGACCATAGTCCCATAACACAATATATATATATATATAGATATATAAATATACCGTAGTCGTCTTATGATATTGTCGTATGAACAAAGGTCCATGAAAAGATGCTTATGCCCGGAATATTCGAATCACTTTCAACCAGTGGAGTCTGTAAAGACCTATAAAGACCTTTCAAGTCCCAATGTCATGTGATCAGGTCACGTTTGATTCAGCTTGGTGCCGAATTCGGCCTTCTCGAGGATGCAGGGTGAAGTCAGGTCGACCAGGAAGGGACTTTTCACCTGCTCTCCGCAGCAATATTTCTTCTTTTCAAACTGGACTTTTCCATGCAGCAAAGTATTCTGGCTGCCCTGATGCAGTAAATCAAGATTAAATACATCTATCATACGTCTAAAAGTCTACAATAGTATATGAAGAATCTGTTTCATATAAATTCACAAACAAACAACTTGAGGAAAAAAATTATCGGCGCTGCAACGCCTGCGCCGCAGCGAAGCTGCTGCACAGGGTGGCAAGATCTGCTGGTCGCATGGTCAGCATGACTCTGGGCAGCTCGACCAGAGCCTGAAGGGCCGAAGGGTCATGGCTTCGACAACCAAACTGGTGGCCTGGGGGAACGGGATGGTGTTGGATGGTGGGGGAGCGGTGTGGAAGATATCTGGGTTCAAGATAACGGCTGGAAAAGGTATGTATCATATGTATACTTTAGATCAGTATATCTCATATGCTGCAAATACTGTTTACACAAGAAATCCTTTGGACTTAAGTTTTTACAGAACAGATTCGTTGATGATCATTGATGGCTTTGGCGACTCAACTTCAAGACTGCAAGACAGAGGGCGGCCATCAAGAATGGGCCATCAAGAATGGGCCATCAAGAATGCAGACAAGGGTCTCGCGTAAAGATGGGATCATCCGTTCTACCGAAGAATGCCATGCCTCTGACAGGTCAATCGGGTCATGGTTGGATGATTCAGCACATGTTTATACATTTTGGGTCCAGCATTGGACATCTGCCACTTCAACAATAGCAGAAGTTCAGAATCTAAAGAACAGTTCGGAGTCCAAGGGGCAAAGATTGAGCATCTAAAGAAACACATTGCAGTGGCTTGGGCAATGCCCTCTTTAGAGGTCCTAGACCCGACTCCTGATGACTCCTGACCGGTTCACCTCTTTGATCCTCTTCGTATCTCTAGGAAACCTATGAGGCTCGGATGACAGGGAGGACTGGGCGACACACCGAGTTTCCCCACCTCTCAAAGTCAGTGCCAGCGATTCAGCACTGAACTGTGAGATGCACCGCCGAGCCTCCCGCGAAAATCCCAAGCCTTGACCTACTACTGGTCTTTTCCCAATCTAATCACAAAGATCTAAAAGGTACAACGGGTACGAGCAAGAGTTCCTGTGATGTGTTCTGGAATCTAGTCATTCACGTCATTCCAACACTCAACCTTTCGGAAAGGGACTGACTCCGGGGACGCCTGAAACGCAGTGTTCTTGAGCGAAGGAGAACACGTTTTCAGTCAGGAAGGATTGGTTGCATAGTGGGTGGTATCAACATGATGCGATCAGGAACGTATATATCAAGTTGAATAGTGATGGTTGATCAAATAGTCGTTCCAATTGGTTCCAACATTTCCTGCACGGCCTCTTCCGAAAGTGAAATGACAGGAAAAGTTCCTGCAAAAGTGGACTGTTCTAGCCCTCCAAAGGCCTGCACGGAGATGTTCTCCAGCAACTCGCTATCAGTGTACTGTGCACGAGCACAAGACACCTGATATTCGATGCGTGACTGATGTGACTAGCAACTGAGAAAGTTGATATTAAAAAGACAAGACTCTTTTCATCAGCATGTATAGATCCCCCTCTCCCACACTTTCTCATCCGTTCGCATAGCTGATTCTCTTTGAAGTATTTTCCATACATGCAGGGTGCAAAGTACAATGTTGATGCGATTGGATGACCTGCACCACCTGCCCTGAGCCATGTAATCATGAGAACGTTTAAGGAGCGGTGCAAATGATTTCCTACTCCATCAACATGTCCAGGTAGGACATTGGAGTACCTTGTCGGAAGACGAGAGACCTTGTTATACGATATCCTTGTACTTACAGCAGAAGGCAGTGAACGAGAAACATACATTCTATCTGGTCATTGCATCATGGTTCAAAGTATCTTGTGCGCTTTACCTACGCAGAACGGTAATTGCTTCATGCCTGTAAAAGTGCCAACAATTAGATACACTGCATTTCAACGTATACAGTAAGTATGACAATGTATGACTTCAATCCTGTTGTTGGATTCCAAAGACGTTGGACTTGATAGGCCAGCGGCTTTGATTGAGCGATCACAAGAAACTGAAACAGCTGCAGCTGGGTGCTCAAACTAGCAGTGATTGAAGCTCCTTGGCGGTAAAGTCCCGCATCACCGGAACTGCTGCCCTGCTACCGGTGCAAAGGGACCCGCCACACTGAAAAGACATCGCAGTGGGTATCCTGTACCCCTAACAGGCCCTACCACGAAGATCCCAAACAAATTCACAACCATTCACAACCTCTTGTTCGGATGTTCACCTACCCATCTTCTTGCTTGATCATGACCTACTGTATACCGTATCAAAGAATTAGGCACTTGGACAATCACCAGCATCATTTCATTGCTTCCAGTCCACGCATGATGTAATACATAGATGTGACACGGTATGTGCCAATTTGTGCTCACTATTTAATCACTGACATGTGAATGATTGTGGATGTCTTCAAAACAAACTAGACCAACTTAGAATCTCGAAATCAACTGCTGTTTCGGTGGAGGCACCCCGCCTTGACAGCATGTTGAAAATGTCTTCTGATCTGCCCTCTCCTTGTTGCGTACAAGGTGCCATGACAGCTATCAAAAGCAGATGAAAGAGCAAAGTTACCAAATGTACACAATGCAAAACTTCAAATATCTTCAAATGATTTCAAATGTGTTTCCAACTTTCTCCCTGTTTGAAAAGACCGTCCTTGCTGGTCGAGCCGTGAAATGACTCTTACAAAGATCCGGCCGTTGCTTGTGAATCAAAGGACTTGAAATAACATGAAAGCTCCGCTGTGGAAAAACCAAGTTCCAAAAAACTTGGAAGAACTTTGATGTCCCGACTGCACCCTCTTCTCTAAGCCCGCCACGCTTGCAATAGGCATGAGCTAAAATGCAAATGTCCTGCGTGCTGATCCAATTGGGCGAGTTTCGCACACGGATTTCACAAGGAGACAAACGCATCACTGCTTCTTGAAGAATGGACCATGTTGAAAAGCTGTCTGTTCAATCAAGCTACTTGGGGAGCTGCATGTCACAAATCTCGTGTCTAAGCCTTTTCACGTCTACATGATTCAACAGATATCATCAGATTTCATCAGATATCATCAGCTAAGGGCCTAAGGGTCATGACAATTTCATGCTCGCACCAGCGACTCGGCAGCATCTCTTAGCTGGGTTCCCGGACTCTTGCAGAGAAGCTCGGCCTAAGTCAGATATGAAGAATCACAAGCATGATACGCGCGCTGAGAACGGATATGTTTCCAAAGTGATCTACTTGTGACAGCAAAGTGTCAAGTAAATAGAGCACACCCAAGAAACTGTGGCAGATCGAAGTTTTTTGCGCGAACAAATCGCGGCAAGTGATGGACACACATCTTGTTGGGACAAGTCTTCAATGTACAGGTTGTCAGACTCGCTATCTTGGCTAATCTTACTGCACTTCAATGCGTATTGCAGAGTGTCTGTTGCAAGATTCGCAAAGGAAGTTAGAATAAGTTGCAACCTACGTCATACTCTGTGTCTCATAATGTGTCTTATGCCCTATGTCTCATACTCTGTATGTCTCAGACTCTTTCTGTCTCGTACTCTATGTATCTCTTTGTCCTTGAGGCTCCAACTCCATTTCCTGGGCAGTGTCGATTGGAACCTTTTCCAGGGTGAGCGACAGCTCATGTCACTTTCTCAGTGGCAAAGGACGAGCGCACACAGAGAGACGCCGCAGCCTCCAGAAGTCTACCAGAGATCTTTTCCATCAGCTCATCCTTGGCAGTCGAGGGTGTTTTGGGAACCATTCAATATATTCAATTTGGGCTGGACTTGCTGTGCTTAGTGTCTGGAAATCAATTTCTATAGTCATGTCTGCGCTGCAGATTTGCAGGTTGAGCAAATCCTTTACATCCATGGCAATCATAGTGCAGGGTTTGAACCAACACCAATCCTTTGAAAGCATGCTGAGGTAAAGTAGTGCTTTGTTCACGACTTCAAATCTTGTGCAAAGATTTCCAAACTGCTTGATAGTGCTGCAAAGACTCTTGAAACATTGCAATCATTTGCACTCCAAGTATATGGTGTTTTGAGTCACATGATTATGCCATGTAAAAGAGATGAAGAGGGCAACTTGTATGCAAAGCTCTGCAGTGCACAAGCACTTCACGGTGCATGACCCTTTTCCGCAAGTTTGGGTCACGAGAGTTACATCACTGAGACATGGACATTTCGCAAACTCAACCTGAGTCCAAAAATGGTCCCTGGATCCCCCCAACCTCCGTGACAAAGGAAAGCCACAACACTACAAGCAAGGCAAGTGAAGACTAAGATAAGACTGAAAATGAAACTGAAGGTGACTGAGAATCTCATCACGGCTCCAGCCACAACAGCTTTAAGACCTGCAATAGGAGTCCCTAAAACCAGATCGCCTGGTGTAGCTTGATGCGTGAAGACAAAGCTCTGCGGGTGTAAACCTGAGCAAATCAAAAACTGGTGAAAGGGAGAAGAATTCAGGACATCTAAATACATACGTTGAAAGTACGCACGTGATATATGTATGTCATAGATGCACATAGTATAATATGATACCTCCCAACATCTTAATTACCTTGCATTCCTTGACATTGCATTAAATGACATTGCATCACATCAGCTCACATCACCTCACATCACATGACACAGAACCCCCAGCATGTTCAAAGATGCAACCAAGAGTGTGCGGACAACTTTTCCACAGCTGTCTCCGTTTTCATGTGGAATTATGTCACAGCGGCATTGCTGCCAAGAGACTCGTCGAGTTTGAAAAGGCTCTGCTCAGTTATGGCATCAACGACACACTCAACCTAGGCGTCGTTGAGAGAAAGGCCATCTTTCAAGGTCAAAGTTGCTTTCTTTGAGGCAAAACGCAGAAAGAATTGGAAAGGCAGCAGCCAAAGAGTATGTTTCAGAGGGCTCTCCCGGACAGCCGAGGATCCAACGAAACATCTTTTTGCAGCGTACGCATCCAGCAACAAACACAGCTCTTGTGCTGTACAATAATGCCTCAACTGGCACGCCATCTAGGAACTGGGTTTGCGCATGTCTGCACAAATATCTTTCGCTGAATCCGTATGTTGGAAACATTTCTCCCTGGATCATTGGCGTCAACGCAAACTGACCACTCAGAGAGTCCCACGGAAGGAAAACAAACTACATGTTGGCAATCCAGGCAAGATCACCAGTACTTTCTAGATCCTGAAAGGAAGAGAGCATGTTATGAAACCAAGTGAATATATTTGCTAGCTATGATATCGGACCAATGCAAGAGATGCAGCCCTGGAAGCAATCCCATGGGCATGTTTTGTGGTATGATGAATGGATTGTTTTTGGGAAGCACAGATTTTGAACACGACACTTCTTGGTGGAAGCTCCCTTCAATTTCCTGAGCCGAGCAGCAGGGTGGATACAACCTGCTCAGCCATGGCCAGCAACAAATCTTCGTGGAGGTATGAAAGCTCTGCAAAGCTGCGACCTTTGCGCACACCATGGCTTTGTGCTGAGCCGGTCGATTGTGCTTGTCATTACTAGTCATTTGGTTTAAGCAAAATGTGAGTCCAGTCTTAATCTCACCCATGAAGTTTGATCAATTTGTTGTGTTTGCTTTGGTGTCCTGGTCTTTACAAAAAATGTACAAAATCCAAACATGACCCGTGACAATAGATCTTTAGTTGCAGTCTTAGGGTGATCTGGTGATGCACTTGACTGAAAATTTCATCTGTTCGTTCCTCAGCTACCCCACAAAGCAAGGCAAGCTCAGAAGCTGTCCAGTCCTCCATGTTCCTGGAGGCTGAATTTCCCATCCGAGGCTCCAAAACATGACTTGCCAAGGAAATCAACGCAACTGCTTCATACGCTTCATAGCACTAGTCATTACTGCATGTCTCTGAAAAAATTGCCGTTTTGGTAGAGTCACAACAATGTATACTTTCTTTTCTCCAACAGGATTGAATCGATGTCCTTCGTTTACCTTCGACAGGGAGGCTGTTCCCCAGGCAAGTTGTGGTTGCTGCTTCTTTTGGTTGTCAACAAAGCCAACATGCATATGTGCTGCATAAGAAAATGGCAAGCTATGGCAACCTGCATATGGTATGTATATGTATTATCGATATCGCAGGAGCACTGTGCTCATGCATTGACTCCTGGCAGAAGATCTAACTCCAAATGAAGCGGAAAAAGGGAAGCCAGAAGATGAAACTTAAGCTGACTTTAAGCTTGCTCGCAAACCACGAATTGATGAAATCTACACAGTTAAGAATAGAAACCACTGAACACCTTCAATGATAAGTCCCGAAAGTGAAAAACACTACCTCAATCGAACAACCTCTTCACAACAATTACAAGCCCTATGTAACAGCCAAGAACAACAAGCCAAGAACAACATAGTGCACCAGGCAGGTCATAGGATTCAAGCTGTCGGACAAAAAAGAATTTTGAGTATTCGCAAATCCAAAGCTGTTTTCTCGAAAAAAATGACACCTGTGGATTACCAAGTTTTTCCTGCACAGAATTCTTTAGGATTGCCCTTGGACACCTGAAGCGATCTGATGATACCGTAGTCATACTGCTTGCATTCGCCGTGGACACGGGGCAGAATCTGAAAAGAGCAATGCGCCAGAATAAACCGTTAATTCATTTTACCAAGGGCCACCGCATCAATTGATTTTTCTGAGTAGCCCCCGTAGTGCTCCTGATGACAGTAGCTTTCAGCCGTTGACAAAGAACAACGTGTCTCCTCAGCGCCGGTGCTGCTTCGCCAAATGACTTCCGGTGGCTCTTCAATACTCCATGTTTCAAGATACAAAGATTTAGAAAGCTGATAAGCCAAAGAACAGCTCCACAAAATCCGCTGGTGCCAAATCATAGAAAGGCTAGCAGTTTAGCGGCAAGCCTTCGCAGGTGTAAGCTACACACCCTCTGGACAATCTTTAGCAAATTCTTTTAGGACCAGACTAGATGACCAGACTTGATTCCGGCAACATCCGAGATAGAAAATCTCTCAACATGAATTGGGGCCAGCTGCCGATTGACAAGCACAAAGCTCTCCAAGATATGGAGGATCTCCTGGACGACACAGGGACACGTGCAAGACAAATTCAGCAGTGATGTAGCATCTCATTATCTTCGTCATCATTGCTATCAGAATGACTGTAGATTTGCATCATGACATGACCAGCCAAGGTCACCATCAAATCAAGAGCCGGACCAAAAAGTGCCAAAAACAGCCAGCCAAAAGCAATAGCTGCACTCAGGAACGACAACTTAAATGGAAAATGTCAACAGGTGATCATTCATCACCGTATCCAACAATCTCATGAGCAAGAACTATCTGGATGCCTGCAGCGTCCTTTCACTCATCTCTTATTGTCCTATTGGAAAAACTGCACACCATAGCCATTCCGGGCTGACAATAACCATCCCATACTCAACCCAGTAGACTCAACCCACAGTAGACTTTAAGCCTTGCTTGCCATTTCCATCTGCTGATTCCTCCTTCTCTGTGGCAGTGGCCATCTCTGGAATGCTTTTGAAGCGACCCCAAAAGGCCTAAGTCCATGGCTGGAAACATTAGACAAACAGTGCCCATGGGGCACTCTGTCCGTGTCAAAGGATTCGGATTTCATGTCAGGGTGGAAATTGCAAGGCAAGCCCCCAATGGCCATAGGATGCCATGGGATGCCATGTGATGTGATGGGATGCGATCTGCCTGTGGAAATCATGCAGCCTGCTGTTTCCTCTTAACCTGAGGTCTCTTGAGTCAAGCACTGGTCTCATTTTTACCCTTCCAGGAGGCACTACATAAACAGTACTTCAAACAAAACAACCAGCCTTTGGCACTGCTGAAACTGCACAACAAGCCTCATTGAGCTGGAGCTGGCTGATCGTCTCGGTCACTTCTAAGGGAAGAGACCTCATGGCGAGGCGCCCATTGACTCAGAAAATGCATGAAAGTGCAAATCGCCTGTGAAATCCGTGTACAAATCTGTAATCCGTGAAGGATGGAAAACTCTTTGTGGATATCACAAGTGTAGAAAGCACAAAGACCCTGATGCTCACGGCACCTTGCGTCAAATCTCGATTGTCGCTATCATATACAACAATCTAGAGTAAATGGACTGGAAAGTTTGCAAAAAAAACAGCATCATGGAGGCTCAAAAGCTGTGCGCTATGCAAACAGTAGTCAAGTAGGAACCATGGGAACCATAGGGAACCATAGGGAACCATGGGGAACCATGGGGAACCTGAGGGAACCATGAGGGAACCATGAGGGAACCATGAGGGAACCATGAGGGAACCATGAGGGAACCATGAGGGAACCATGAGGGAACCATGAGGGAACCATGAGGGAACCATGAGGGAACCATGAGGGAACCATGAGGGACTATGGGGAGGAACCCATGAACCGAAGCCAGCGAAACAAGTGAGTTCTGAGGCTCGTCCTTGGAAGCTCCTCTTTCTCTGGAACCTGTGAATGCTCTCCAAACTGAAATCCGTCAGAAGTCAAGCAGGGAATGGAATCCTTTGGAATCCTGGTCCAGTCCATCTCAAAACAAGCAAATACAAGCTGCAACCGTTGGAAGGTCTAAGCAAATTCAGCATGTGCAAAATGTCGTGCTTAGTCCGACTTCAAATGCGTATCTTAGTTGCTGACCCATTGTCCGATGTCAAAGCCTGCCAAGCTTCCATGTCAGTGCGTACGATGTCACATCCAACTGCGTGTGCCTTCAAAACCAATAGGGTCTCTCATATTTCTTATGGGTTCCAAGGCACTTCTAAGAAACTTATGCTTCTTATAAAAAGTTCATAAGTTTCAAACTATAGATCCTTGTGAGCTTCTTAGTTGTCTAGTGGTTTCGACTCGTTTCGACTGCTAAGGTGACCACTTTGCATCGAAGGGCTGAAAGATGTCACCTCACAGCGGCCATGTCTGCAGGTTCATACGTTGGTATTGGACATTTCTACTGAGTAATTAGTCTCAACAATTATCAACCACGGAATATTTACATATTATTTACCCAATATCAGTAAATATCTACCCCAAAGACTTTTCTAGAGTTTTTTCCGAACGAAGAGATCGCTTTAGTGACACAAGAAGCGACACCGAAGATCTTTGCAAAGATGATCCGCTGGATTTTGAACCGTCCAGACATGTCCAGTCTCTGAGATCTGGGAGCCAAGGTCATTTGGACTACAAGAAAAAATGATCATTTATCGGATCCCTACTTTGTATAAACGATGAGCAACCTGTATTTCGTGGAGACTTTAGATGAACATTGATCTGTACTTTGTAGGCACTATGATTGTGCGATGATTCGATTTGGGTCTCCAAATTTCTCCAATTGTCTAAGCGTTTTGCAAACTATGTGTGGCAGGACCAGCCCACGCCTGTGTTGTAAAAGGCCGAGACGACCTGAGGCCCGATGCCCTGTTTTGCCAACATGGGACAGATTTTCCCGGAACATTACCACAATGGACAACCTCTTGGAGGGACTTGGATGAGTGTTGAAGAAAACTAAGGTGCCCAACCAGGAAGAACTTGACCTGTCCAGGATACATCAAGATGCATCAAAATGCATCATGATCTTCAGCACGGGATAGCACAAGGATGCACAAGGGTAGGAGGGGGGAAAAAGGGAGAAGAAAGAGAGGGAAAAAAGGGGAAGAAAAGGGCAAGAAAAGGGGCAAAAAGAGGAACAACTTTTCTTCATATTCCGAGGACAACACAAAGCTTTCCGCAAAGGCCCCCAGTGATCTTGTTTCCATTTCTTTCCCCTGCCTTGAGGCTAGAGGTGTCCATTGCTTCCAAAGAACCTGGCGCGCCGTTGCGGCTTGCTGCATGATCTGATCCCCACTGGGTCCAAAGGATCCCGAGTTCTGCCTGAGGAGTACATCGAGGCAGCGGCTTGCCTGACACAGTGTCCACGATCGTTGAAATTCTTCGAGACGTTTCAACATCCGGTACTAAGGAGATCCAAGGATCTATCTGCCCAAGGCTGGGGTTGCGCCCATCCAATTTTTGCTTCGCGTGTAACCATTTTTGATACCCTGGTTCCAACAATCTAAAGTAGGGATAGAGTAGGAATCTGTAAAAGGAAACCTCACGGTTCTTAGAGTTTGCTTTCTCTCAGACAGAAGCCATCAATGGCGCCCAATCGCAGAAAGTGTCGGTGTTCTCCTTTTCTCCCTTTCTCACTCTCTCTCTCTCTTACGTACAGTACAGTAGTCTGCGCCATAAGTGTTGGTTGTTCTTGTGCACTGCAACAATTAATGCGTGGTATCTTGCCCAAACTTTCGCATTTTTAGGTACTCCGATCATGTTTCGCTTAGCCTGAAATGCCTTGAACACGTATTTCGACAACGCTTTGATGAGAAAGTGTGTCCTCTCATTTTTAGAATCTGATCTACCGTTGTCTGATGATTCCTTTGGTCAATTGGTCTGTGTTTATCATTTTTTCCTGGTATCTATCTTAACTTTTTCCAATTCCTGCACGACACGGGATTAATTGATGAATCAATTGTGGGCTCCTCTACAGTGCCACTAAGCCGGCGGCATGTGGAAGCCACTGATTTCAACATTGCCTGCAACGCACAGATTCAGCTCCTTCGTCAAACCACACACGAAGAACCGCAAAGAGAAGTGCAAGTTTCAGAGAGAACAGAAAGAAAAAAGAAACCCCGACTTCTGACATGCTGCAGTTGTGGCCTGCGTTCTCATTGGCAGAGATGCTTAAGTTAAAGCTGCAGCTAGGCAGTTTGAGCCCAGGCATTTCAGGCGCCAGCTCTCAATTCATACCCAACAATCTGGGCTTTTGAGTAAGGAATTTGTAATGAGCACAATCATTGACTTTGTACGGAACTGAAGCTATACTGGAATCTTCCAGCACTGGAATCCGTAGAGGAATCCGGAATCTTTTGGAATTTGGTGGAGTTCTTTGTCCGAACTTTGTTCCACTCCCTGTCTGATGCAGGGTGACCGACTACGCTACGGCTCCTGTCATATCGACAGAGCGCAGCTGCCCTGAAGAAAGCAGGTATCCTCATTGACTCATGAGTGTCATAGCATTGCCTTACGGTATGACACATGACTTACCTACGACCTATTTCATCCTATTTCATCCTATTTCCATCTATTTCTTGATTCTTTCTGTTTCATTACTCTCATCTAGCAATGTGTGTGTGTGTGACAGGGGTGTGAGGCAGCCAGCAGCCAGCAGCCGAGGCAGTCTGTGAAATCCAAGCTTGCCCGTCATCTACGGCCTGGGGATGCCTGAGGTCCAGCTTCCCTTGCAAAACCAATTTGAGGGTCTCACCAATGTTCAATGGCTTGGTGCGCCAATGGTCTATACCTGTAGAATCGGGCACATGGATGGCAATACGATGCAAAACGTAGATAATTCATGTTGTACCTATGTCTCTATTTTCATGTATTCATATAGAGTCTTGCTGAACCCTACTTGCATGTAACCTGCTTCTTGCACGCAAGGGCATTCATCGTATTGAAGATTTGAGGACCAACTACTGCTGTGATGTCTCGTGAATACAAAGAAAGATCAGGCATCTCTACCTCATTACATCTGATTACATCTGATCACTGTAGGAAACTGTCGTTGTGAGCCAAGTGCTTTCTCCAATTGGACGAGTCCGCTGAATTAGTTGCAATTGGACACATGGCCCTAACTTGTCACGAGGCCGCTGAGGTGCTTTGAACTCAGTGCATTTCTGAAGCTTCCAAACTATTGGCATAGCTACAGCGTCCATGTAGAATTTGAACAACAGCATAGAACAAGCTTTCAACTTTCATCAACTTTCATCGTCTTTAATCCATAGATCTGATTTCTTTCCAGCCCCAGTGGCAAACTCGTGGCTCCGGCGCGACTCTTAGTGGCTTGAGTCATCTTAAGTCCTGAAAGTGCAAAGAAAAAGGTAGTCAAAACGGTATGTCGGAGATTGTCGGTGCAGAGTATTGAAAACATCCGTTCATTGAGGTGATACAACATAAGAAACTCATGAGAAACTCATAAGAAACTCATGAGAAACAGCAAGGACAGAACAATTGGAGGTACTCTGCAAGTCGAAGGCGGCACTCACATGGGGTCCTGCGCTCTGCGAAGCAGCGTCGGCAAAGCCGACGCAAAGGCGTCAAAGTCAACACGAGGTCCAAAACACCTCCAAGTCAAAGCATTCAAAGTCAGTGCAGTGTATATACATATATATATATATACACAGCATATCCATGGACTGCGTGAAGCGTAAAGATCATTATAAGATCACAAGGTGTTTAACCTGCGTCTAATCACGTCTGCTAGAAGAAAACCTGAAAACCACAAATGCTTGCATCTTCGAATGCAGCGAAATAGCAAATTTGAGTTTTGGAATACAATGAAATGAACATGATTGAAAATCCTCCTGATTGTCCGATGGCAAAGCTATGTGCTGACGTGCGACTGTCGAGCGACATCAGCATCTAAGGCTGGCAAACCATAAAGGTAAGCCAGCTGCCGTAAGGCCTCCCAGTCATGAAAGTGTGTGCTCTCGCGAGATTCTTCCCGCTTGCATTGATCATCATTGATCATCATTGATCCTATATCTCCCATGAAGCGGAACATTCTCTACATTTGAGATCGTTTCTATGTGACTCTTGCAGGCAAGTCTTCGCTTGCACAGCTCAGTAACTGGCAAGCTCCCTGCCCTGGACTCCCACCGACAATGCAGCAGCTGTGTCAATGGTGTCATCGCCACAGCGGCCACCAGAATGTAAGGCCCAACGAAACTCCTCTGCAACGAGAACAGTTGAACGGCTTCTCTTGCTGTGCCAAGGCTACAGCGGTAGCAATGATGCGGTTCTCTGGAGAAGTGCAATCCTGCGCCGCAGCAGAGCGAAGGTCTGCTTCATCTTCCAGCAGGTGCTGAATCTGCGCCTTGAAAAGGACTCCCACGAAACGACCGGGAACAATGGGGATCAATCGTTAATCAATCGGGAGGACTCTCCTCAAGGAGGTAGCTGTCATGTTACCGCGCCTAAAGACAAATGGCAAAACTGGTAAACCAAGTTTTGGATAAAGACAAATGGCAAATGTTTTGGAATGTTTTGGAATTCTATCAATGCGGATAAACCGTTGCACTAACTTGTAGGTTCATCCGCATATAAAGCATCCCATTGAGGACTTCCACACTGCTACTCTAACAGGATTGAGAAACACAAGGCTTGAGCCCTTGAACACAGCGCCGTGCCCAATCATGTCCAACCATCTGACCGTTAGTGTCACCTGATATTTCCTATTCCTTGACTGTAACAACTGCCATGTAGCGGTGCTCACTGAGCTTCCCCCGCCAATTCTTGGGAGAAGAGCTTTCGTCGAAAGATGCCTTGAGGTTGGAGCACCAAAGGAGGTGCCAAAGGAGGTGGCCTCAAAAAAGTACTTCCACTGGCTTCACAAGACTTCTTGAGAGTATGGTCTGATCCTGTCTGCAGGTTTGGCACTACACCAGAAAACGAGAGAAGTGGGAGAGAAGTGGGAGAGAACGGTTCGGGCATCGCAAGGACACTCAGCTTTCCGCATCGTAACGTCTGTGCTGACATCGCTACCTGAATCAGGGGCATCGCCGGGCATCGCCGTGCTGCAGCACTTCTCAGATGTTTGGAATGCCGTGACCCGCGGAATGCCCCGTGGAGTGCCGTTGTGGCCTCCAACTCGGCCATCTTCCCATCGCCTGGCGACATGCTTCTCTTCGGCGTGCCTTTTATACGTACATATTTCTAAGATATACTGGTGGATACTTGTGGAATCTTGTGGATACTTGTGGCATCCGTGATTTCTAAGTGGGAGACATTTAGTCTCAATAATTTCATGTCTCCAATCTGATCCAATCTGTGGATATTTCAAGAATCTTCATGGCTCCAGCCTTCGGTCCAGCTCAAGGACAGGAGATGGGACCTTGGCATCCTCGGTTTGAGATGCTGCAAAATGCTACAAAGGTTCTTGGATGTTCTTGGACATTGGATGACCATGGATAACCACGGTCAACAACAGGGAGAAGAATACAACTTATATAGACTTTCAGTGATTGAATCCTGCCGGTTGAAACCTGTTGTGAAGATGCCTCACCGTGATCAATTTCGGCAAGCCACCCACTGGCGCTTCTCCTAAGCTTCATGAAAGGCAGCGATGCCCAATTACGAGAGACTGGATATCTGTCGAGGAATCGATCATCAAGAAATTCAAATCGCTCACCCCACACGATGAATCTCAAACACACCCCAGTACCCCAAGCGAAGTTCGTTGGTGGCTAATATACCAAGACACAATAGAGTTACCTTCAGAAATTTTTACAAGATATCATTTCATGTGATACTTATATTTGCACACATCCATGTCATGCACCCTTCCAGAGAACTTCACATCAGACCGCTTCTGTCTGAATCTGCAGGCACAACAGGGGAACGAAAGAGATAGATACGAGTCCTTTAGTTTTGGAACTCCCCCGATTTAGTCCTTTGCATGAGCTCTTGACTCTGCTTTTCGAATTCAGAGTTCGGGGTGCCATTCCAATCCATTCCACTCCATTCCAATCGGGATTTTTCCAAGTCATAGAAGACTTCTTTCCAATTCGTTTTGGAATTCATGGCATTTCAGTATCCGAGGTTCTTCCACGACGTGCCGGCGCCGTTCGGTGGACGGCAGCTGCGAGATCTCGCCAGCGATTCCCGGCGCTCGGAGAGCACCAAGACCCCCCAGGGCAGAGACGGGTCGTCCCCGGAGATCTGGGCTCGGAGCTCTGGTGGGTTCAGGCGACACCGATCGACCTCAGATCTGCTCCGCTGAAACAGGATCCTTGAGATGCAAAAAGGGACACTGAAATGACTGATATGAAATGACTAGAAATGAAATCAAAGCATTTAAGAAAACATTTGAAAGCTTCAATGATATGAATCTGATATGACTGTCAAGTCTACAGTTGACGTTCTTCACGTAGAATAGGCTTCCACTGTCAGTCTGGTGTGGTTCCAAGGGAAACTTGCCGGGCTTCTAAATTTGATTTTGGAAAACGGAACTTTTAGATTTGAGTTGAAGGATATTGAATTTTGGAACTTTTTGGAACTGTTTGGAACTTTTTGGATTTTTTAATTTGAGTTGAGAATGGTCATTCATTGTTCAGCGGAGAAAATCATTTCCCACCTGAGACAAGTCACTCACCGATCTCACCTGTGGAGGTCGGCTTGGAGTCGTTGTCATGCGCGTGATGCTCCTGCGACTCAAACATACCCAGGCACTGGGCACGCCGAAATCATGCATTTCAATGATGGTCAATGCATTTCATACACTTCATTATCTTAGATAACTATCTTGATCATCTTGATTTTCCAGGAGGCAGCGTTGAGTATGTTGAGTCCTGGCACTGCTGGGCATGATTGGCAAGGGAGTGCTGTTCAGCGGTCGCGTTGGAGCCACTGACGAGGACGGCAGAATCACCACTCTTCTGATCGGACTCATTGGACTCATGGGAGTCATGGGAGTGACAGGACTTGGAGAAATGCTCCTGAAAGAGACGCACAAGTGGCAAAACGTGACATATTCCCTGTGACAACTCACAAATCCAAGGGGAAGATGTGCTGAAGTTTCAAGGGTTATTGATTTTGAAGAATCTTTGAAGTCTGGTAAATGCTTTGATCTTTTCAAAAGGTATGCAGAAGCCTTTGGCGGGACCTGCAGTTGTCCTATAAAGTTTCCAGGGGAAAAGACAAATGATGCGCCGTGTGCAGCGTGTGCTACTCAGCAGCTCCTCGCATAGGCCGCCATGGGCAAAGGAGAAGGTGGCCGTTGCAAGCTGCGGTGTTCTGGACGAGGGCTGCTAGACAGCGGCATGCAGCCCGGTCCATAGTCCAACCATGGAATGCCTCGGCAACAAATTCAAGAGATGTACAAACATCAAGGCAGCAACAGCAGCAACAGCAGCAACAGCAGCAACAGCAGCAACCTCAAGAGGAAGCAAGCCTCCAATGGCACTCCCATCTGATCCAGGTCAACATCCCAATCACAAACGAATGGGGACCCTTTCGATAAAACTACCTTAAGCACCACATGAAACGGCATGAGAAAAAAGCTGCGCTGCTTTTTGGACAGCTGATCTGCCGCGCAAGTCACCTGCAGCGATAAGCCCTGGTGGTGCAAGAGATTTCATCGGGCGAAGAGGATCGTGGGGTTCCATGGGAGCCACGTCGCCTGGGCGCTGACCCATTGGAAAACACAAAGTGAAACAGAAAAAAATGCGAAAAAACCGAAGTGGGACATAGTGCAATAATATACAGTAGTGCAATATAATTGAAATAGGAGTGCGGCCAGTCGCGAAAGTCACGGCATAGTATGCAAGAACATGCAATCCCCGATGGCAATGCTACTCTGCGAAGGGGGGTCCCGGCCAAACAAGTCATTAAAAAGTGATCCAAAAAATCTCACCAAGCTAATCGCATTACGCCACGACTTCCTAGGTTTCATTTCCCAACCTAAATGCTGCAAAAACATGCAAAAACTAAAAGGCGACACGACTTCAACACTGACTGCATAGTGCAAAACCTAAAGAACAACAAGATCGAGAAGAAGCGCTGTAGACGCGGGCTGTTAACCTTCATCTGGCGACTGGTGCATCTTCAAAAGAGTATCGGGTTGCATTGACATCATGTTCATATGATCTCTCAATATCTCTCATATTCATCGGGCACTGGTAGAGAAGGGCGCACAGATTTTCAGGGGAAGCAAACAAGGATAGCCTGTCATCTGGAGCACAACAGAAGCACATCCCAAGGCACCGTGACGGTTATCATTCAGACTTGATCATTTTCTAAATTGTCAGTTTTCAAACATGTTTAAATCTCGCATAAAGGCTGGGATTCCTCGCGGTTTCTGGATTTGGAAGCGAATTCGGCATGCAATTTTCTCCCTCGCATCGATATGAACGTAAAATAAGATAAACAAGTTTCAACAAGTTTTAACTGATATTTGCATAATTCTGCATAGCAGAGCACATTTCAGTTTCAACATGTTTCAACAAGGAACCCTTCGGCTGCGCCAGTGGTGGCAACGTCTCACGTGAGCTCAGTGAGCTTACAACGGTGTCATGCCGCCGAGAACGCGCTCGGGGAGGCGAAGGTGGCATGAAACTCCCACGACTTGGACCGCTCGGGTAGATGGTCTTCACCTCACCGAAAACTCAGAAGGAAACAGAATCGAAAACAAAAATTAAACTGCTGTTTAATACTTCTTCAAGAATACTTTAAACATCTTTAAACTGATTTGAATTTGTTCTATGTTGATCTTATTTGATTGAGAATGAAAATAGACTATGAAACGATATGAATAGGATAGGTTGAATGGAACATAAAAACTAACTGATTGAATAGATGAAACGAAAAACCTGAAGGTTGGAAAGCTTCCGTCGTCAGCAAAGTGATTGTACTAAAATAGAACTGGTGCCTTATGTTGCATGACATTCAAGGCCAAGCAAAGTTCTGGTGGAAGGGGAGCGTTCTATCGCTGCTCAAACTCCTTGATTGAGATAGAACTGAAAGCCCGAAATGGTCTCAATTTAGAGGCTCCAAATTTCAAACAGGATCTTTTTTACAATAAACGAAAGCTGAAGCCACCTTTTCAATTGACACGATTCTGAACAATTCTATTCAGTTTTGTAGAGTTCACCTGTGTCTCAGGGATGAACCCACTGCCGACAACGAAGTTTTTTTCTGCTGTTCTCTTAATCCTTGCCTCATCGCTGAAACTGCCATAGAAAGTATTCATCTCTGGCTGCTGCGTCCCAAACGACACTGGAACTGTCGCCATTGCCATCTTGCTGACTGGAATAGGCTCTTGATTTGCAAATCTCAATTTATCATGTAACTTACTTGCTTGTACTTGCCCTCGCAAACCTGGTGCCTTCTTGCACTAATTTGAAACTTCATGGGCGACTCTGTGTATGTTGAGCTTCTTGTAGAGGCTATGACAAACAAAAGAGTGTTTTGTTCTGCGGGAAAATGGTGGAATCAGCGCCATATGTGCCACCTGCGCCATGTCACACAACACTTGTATTCTTACCAGTGGTTTGCATCGAAATCAATGATTGATAGGTTCTTGCAACCCCTATCTTGGATTTTCTGATCAATCCTAACAGGACTCATGCTAGCTGAAGGAGAAAAACATTGGATTGAGTCATGGGGATGCTCGCATTTCCATGCACAAAAAAGTATTGAACATGTCTGGCAACTTTGAACCAAACGCCCAAGGATGTCAAACTGCTGCCCAACATTTGGCAGCTGTAAATGGTACTCTTGAAGGCAAAACCATGGGTTTAGGGTGTCCTTAGTTTGTATAGTTTGTGGACAGCCCTCTTCTATCATCCGTTCCGAACTCAGCTCTTGTTCAGTGCAACGCTTGAAGCGTGGACAAGTCTCAAAGTTTGGCCTCTTGCTTTTTCTTAACCCAGCAAAATCCCTTCTTGGACTAGGCTGAGGCCATTCATTGGGCCACACACCTCCAGCTCTGAGAATTATGTACAACTGTTGCAGTCATGGTCCAGACGGTCCAGACTTCTACCGTTACTTTCTGACCAAGCTGTGGAAACGCATACGTCTCTACATGCACCAACACTGGTATGTATGAGATTGTATAATTATAAAGTATACAGTATGCTATTGAAATACAAACATATGCATGTGGATACAGTAGATACAGAATGATACAAATGAAAATTACATAAAATTTGCACATCTGTCTGGGATCTGAACATTCAAAGTCACACCACAGTGCGTAAAATGTGGTCTTATAATAACCAGTCTGAACTCTTGCAATCTCAAAAAGATGCATCGGGACATCTATCGATGGCAAAAATCATCCATAGGGACACCATCTGGCCATCTGCTCAGAAGATCGGCCTGCAAAAGCGGCAACCTCCTCCCGCAGTTTTTAGCTTTCAAAGAAGTGCTTCTGCCCCAGTGGTCCCCTTCCCTTCTCGGCAAACATTCGAATGCAATGTTCGAAAATTTATAAATGTGTGCAATGTTTGAAATGAAAGCTTAGCTGCAATGTTTGCACAACAGGCAACCGAGTGAGCAAAAAAATAGACCGGGTGGTTTAACGGTAATTTCCTACAATGATCTATTTTCTATCGAAGCAAACCACTACATAAATCTCGCAACAATCCGCACATCCGAAACAAGGAAAACGAGTTGTTCCCGGAAGGTGAAATTGAATTGATGGAACCAATGATTTTGAAATGAGACTGGAACGTCTTCCAAAATCAGAATAGAGTCAAAAGTATGTGAGGGTTCAGAAAAATGCCAAGGGAAAAGGTTTGGTCGGTTTGCCTTCTGTCTTTTGTTCTCATGGCTTCCAGCAGCTTCCTATTCCACTCCCTGCCTGACGAGGATCGCAACTTTGCCTGGTACAGAGATGTAGAGAGTGTGTTGCAGGGATCTGTGGAATGCTGCAGATCCTCTGTGCTGTGCACACGCAGGGGATACCGCGACATAATATCAACATCACCAAATCCCCAATATCAAGCATTCTATCTATGAAAAATATGTAATCTAAAAATATCTAAAATTATATGAATATATAATCATATCTATGAATCTGTGCAATTGATATGTCACAATCTGATGGGCTGCTTTGATCTCCTGGCCTCCGGCTCCTTAGAGTGTGACCTGGACAACAGCGTCTTTGGCTATGCGCCTCCTCTAATACGTCACTAGGCCCTGTCAGTTGTCACGCATCGTCAAACATGTCAACCATCAGTATCTATCATCGTTACCCACTACCACTCAAGAGGCAACACTTGCCATTCACTCAATTCATACTTAAAGAAATCCAAATTCTCATGTTGCCATATATCATAGCCAACCAAAGGAGGGTGCCTTGAACAGCGGTGAAGTGTCAAAGCAAAGGCTGGAATGCTGCCATTGTCAGGTTTGGTCATCTTTGTCACAGGCTCTTGAGAATGTGGAACCCTGATTACAGAAGTCACGTGAGGGCCCAACTGAATTCGTCCTTGACGGTACGATTCCAATTCCTGACCGGTGGCAAGGCGACATTGTAGGGTTTTCAAAAAGCACTCCTATTGAAAGGGCCATCTCTTGAATGATGTGCAAACAAAAAAGCCGTCCTGCTGCATGCAGCGCAGGATTTGGACGCCACTCACCAATTTCAGCCAGCTGATGAAGACTGCCTGCACCAAATTTGCTATCAACTGTCTACTACTTCACCTTACCTTCTTCTAAGTGGGCCTGGGTATGGGTCTGTAGATAATTGCAACCCCTGGTGACCAAAGGATGACCAATGATGACCATGCATACTCTTTTACACAGTACAACGTACCAGTATAACTCCACAACCACGCACTATTTGGCCCCTTGATACGGTTTTCAGGCGCAGTGCGCTTGGTTTTTAGATATTTTTGGCCGAGGTAGCACCGAGACGATTTCCTTCCAGTCATCCGACTAAAAATGGTCAAAAACTGGGCAAACACAGGTTGAAACTGGCTGCCAAGCGACTTCAATCTACGGTCAGAAGCCTCTTTGCAAATTGGTGGGTCGACTATGGTCGACTTCTGTACAAAGCAACTAACAGTAGGTTCTTGAACCTCAACTTGTGGACTGAAAGTGGGTATGAACCTGGAGTCTCCAAACTGCTGACATCCAATCAGCATGGAGACCACCCCTGACCCCTCCCCATTCATCCCATCTTGGAATGCCTTCACCGTGGAATGTGGAGTAGATCTTGGTCTGATGCAAAACCTCAGCCAACGGACGACAATAGATCTCATTGCTGGAAGAAAGGAAACAAATGCAAATCAAACGCTGTCTCAGGGTTCCAGGGGTGGAAAATGCTTTTGCTTTACATCGCAGAAATCTGTCATCATGACAAAAAGTCTGATGAGTCTATTGCAAGCAATCTCGCATTTTCAAACAAAATTTGATCCCGGTCCCACCCGCACCTCAGCAACAAAATGGCATCTCAGAAGCTGTAAGTGGGACAGATTCCAGGCAAGCAAACTCAGTAGCTCCAAATGCTGTGAACTGAGAATCCGACGCAAACTCTGCCTTGGCCAACATCGCAGGCAGCTTGAAAACGTACGACGTGAGATTCTTTCAAGTTCCCAAGGAGACGATTTCATGCAATTCCATTTCTATGTCAACCTTTGCCCTCAAGAATTTCCATTCCTCCTATCCTCAAGTGCAAAGTTGCAGCATAGGTGCTGCGCGGTGTAGGACCTGACTTCGGAGCAACCTCAAACGCACGTCCTGGATGGCGCCCTGGATGTCTCATGTCATGGCGAATTGCAAGTGGAATCTATGACGCATGTGCACATGCAGATGCATCTGTACATGTTGACAAGTAGCTTGCTTTCAACCGCTCTTTCTCCCTCTCTTTCTCTTTCTCCCTCTCTTTCTCTTTCTCTTTCTCTTTCTCTCTCTCTCTCTCTCTCTCTCTCCCTCTCTCTCTTTCAAGAAACATAATTACAATGTATATGGTATACCAGATATGATATGTATGGCATTTCTTCCAAGACATCACTTGTACAAGCCATATCCTTGGAGAGATTGCTTGAAAACAATCACCCTGCCTTTCCACCACAAGCTGTTCTTCATGAAACTCTTTTCATGACAACCTTTCTGGTCTAGTTTGACTGGTGGCTCCACCAAAGCCCTGTCCTCACGCCAAGCATGCAAAACCTCTCGAGTCAAGCGCAGCAACTTGCTGTTCCGCATACCCTGCAGGGCACCTGGGTCCCGCTGATGCCACATCAGTGCCATGTGATGCCTGATCCTATGGCTTTAACACGATGTCTACCTCGATGGCGCTTGATTCTTCATGATACTAGGCACGGAAATCTTCACAAGCTGTGTTGTGACAAGATTCTTGGCCAAGCTTGGGCAACAGCAGCCGCAAGTTGATTTAAGTTGATGTAAGTTGATGTAACTTGATGTAACTTGATGTATATAAGTTGTAAAGTGTGCTCAACTGGAGGAGATGGCAAAATGATTCATGCCTTGCCCTCCGAAAGGCACTTTGCACAACCAAAGCTATCGCTGCCAAGCTGCGAATCCGCAGCCTGATCCAGAAGCGCAGAGAAAACATGAGAAAATACCGGGGAAGTAAGGTTCGATGCGTTTGTTCACCTAGTCATTCAGGAACGCGAAGATCCGTTGCGTTGATAGGTTGCGAGGAATCTTTGACCTAGTCTCGTACGTATCCAAATTCAATGCTTTCCAAGATTCCGATTCCGTTAAACCGGAGTTAAACCAAGATGTACTCATGTGCCGATCAAATATAGAGTCGGTGCCCACGGATCTTTGTAAGAATCTTTATAAATGTCTTTAGGCAGTTTCAGTGACCAGCTGAGTGTTCAAAGAAAAGCCTGTTGCAGTTGGGCCCCCATCTCATGATATGCAAAGTCACCGATTCAAGTGACATCACAAAAAGATACAAAGAGATTAAAATTTCACAGGCGAAAGCATCTGTAACGCAGGAGACTTCGGGGACAAGTCATGTGGCTGTAGAACAGAGTGTGCTTTGCTCTATCCCAACATCCCGCAACCAGATTCAGTCCTGTAATTCTGCTCTTGCAGTGACATCAACATTGCATGCTCTGCTGACGCTTCCTCAAAGGGCCGGGGCATGATATAGGAGGCATCCATATATCAGCAAACAAAACTTTCACAGGCACAGCGTTCTCGGATAAGCTCTGTGTCATCAACTCGGCATTGAACTTATATTGCGCATGTGTTCAAAGAAACCAAGAAAACTGGGACGACCAAGCAGCAACAACAACAACAACAACAACAACAAAAACACCAACAGCAGCAACAGCAGATACAACCGCAGCAGCAGTAGCAGC
>VSDK01018565.1:88125-188689 GCA_009767595.1 Symbiodinium kawagutii | reverse complement strand
AGCAGCAGCAGCAGCAGCAGCAGCAGCAGCAGCACTAGCATCAACAACAAAAGCAGCAGCGAAAACAACCAGTACCATCACCACCACCACCACCACCACCACCACCACCACCACCACCACCACCATTGCGATTACAACAGCAGCACAGGTCACATGTTGGACAATGTTTGAGGCACAGCCAACGTCAGATCCTCAAGGCCTTTAACCAGCATCTGCTGCAGCTGTGTCTGAGATCAGACTGATCCTATCCGATATTGAAACCTCATCAATTGAAACTCATCAAACCTAATCAAACCTTCAATCCATTTTTCTCTGTGAACTCGTCAGCATGGTCAATGCCTCCTCGCTCTTCCTTGGAATCCACAAAGGCACAGGGATTGAACATTGATGTTTCTGGCTTCACCACGTAAAGCTCCTTCAAATGGTTCAATATCGCAATATATCTGTCTTTGGCGCAATCTTTCGTCTGATTAGTCTGGCAGTCTGGCTCTCGGTATCCTTTTGGTCGGAATTCTATGCTGAGTCTACCAAGCTCCAAACATCCTCCGCCAAGTTTCTGGAGCTTCCACTCTATGGAACTCGAGCAGCTCTGCACATCCATAGAACCGAGTGCTCCGCTACCAGTGGAATCGGATGACACTAAAGTAGCTGACTTGATATCACTTCAACATACTTCACGCAGATTCAAAAGATGCGGACCTTGAAAATTCACTTGATCATTTTCCAAAGCATGAGCAGAGTTGGGTGTATTGGTCGGTTAAGGATTGTATTCCAAGATTGAGTTCCAATGATCCTCAGCAAACCGCTGGTAGAACCACTGATTGTGATCCGCCGCAGATTTTGGTAACTGTTCACTTTAGATTCCGCTGCTTTCTGCTGCTTCTCTCGTTTGTTGCAATGCACACTGGAGGCAATAACGTGTGAGAAAAGAAAATACATCCAACACAACAAAGGAATGTAGGACCTTTCAGACCTTAAGAAAAACTGTTACACTGTTAAGGTTTCAAAAAACAAGTCAAGGAAACTTGTTTCATATTACATCTTCCATTCTGCGGTAACTGACCTATTGAGATCATATGCCAGCATGCAAAGCTGCAATTTTGTGCGGTTGCTCAGGGCACGTCTCAGGGCATGCAGAGCACGGATAGCGGTGTGTTGCAGTTTCTTCAGGCGAAAAGACACACGCACGTTTCTTCATCTTTTTGTTCCCAAATGTTCCCCAAATTCTGAAAATAAGACCTGCAACTCCTGCAACCAGCGAACTGAGGCTATTCTGGCAAGGCTTTCACTCCATCCATCTCACATGTCAAAGGCCACCCTGAATGCAAAGTGTCAAGCATCACAAAAACAAGGGATGGAGGGGGAAAGATAGAGAGAGAGAGAGAGATCAGATTTTGTGTCACAGAAAGATAGAGAAATCAAGAGGCCTTTCGGGCCAGAACATGACCCTATTAACGACCACAGGTGTTGTACAAGGAGAGCTTGGAGATCGCCGACTTGGAAAGTTGCTGTGAAGTCTCAAGTCTTCTCAAGTCTTACCGTTGCCGTAGTGACAACTCGTCAGCGTTGAGACGCCACATTTGTAGTGGGAAAATCTCACAGCACGCCTCTGATGCCACGAACGAGGATTCCTCTGTCAATTTCGGCATCTTTGACCCTGGCCGGGACAAGTGATCCTCTTCCAATCCATGACAGGCTTTGAAATTTGATCAATGCAAAGAATAGGAACATCCTACGTCCAAGTATATAAAGAAATTGACACTTTGCGATGAACTGGGTAGACAAGTCGTCTAGTCTAGTCAAAAAAAGTCAAGCCTGCTGTGTCATGGGGGTGTCTCGATTCATCTGCTGATTCACTTGGAGGATCCTTGAGTTACATTGGGGGTATGTTGATTTCATTCATCTCACTGGTCTAACTTGTCCTGAGATTTAAATCTTGCATCCAAACATGCAATCATCCTACCTATTCTCGAATAACAAGCCGCTGCATCTTGTCTAACTAGCTCCCAGGCTCCCGCCATTGTTCTCCCACTGAGCCTTCGATATTCCACCACTTCGCCCTGAGTCAAATACCTGGGCTCTGAATGAATCAAGGACCAGTGGAAAGTGTGGAGTCAAATTCAGGCAAAACTTAATCTATTTCATTTACATTTTTTGCAAATTCTGTCTTCAGAACTTGGAGCGCTGCAAAGCCCACGCCATGATTGAAAGATATTGACAGAGTAGCTTCTCAAACAAAGCTTGCTTTTGCGACTCATATATTCGCAGTAAGTCTTGATTCGTATTCACTCCGCTTATCTCGGCTTCTTTTCCTCTTTGAGGATTGGAATTCTGAAACTTGCGGCGGTTGCAGCGGTTGCAGCGGCCGCAGCATGAGCTTCTGGGGCCTCCTGCTTCGCAGTGGGCGCAACGTTGGCGCCAGTGGTGAGGGCTGCTGCGAGAACAGCAGCCCGACCTTCGTCCATTGCGTCGACGACCTCGCCACACCTCAGGCTGGCCGAATTCGCTTCGAGAAATGAATAAAACGAAGCTGTTCTCATATGTTCTCACTTTGTCAATTCTCAAGTTCTCTCACTTTGTCAAATTTGTCAAATGTCTTGGAAAACGATTCCAACTCGAGGCAAATGGGTCACCGAGGTTGCAACCCACGTGCACGATCCCACCATTTGCAGTAAGCCTGCACCAGGATTGTGCTCGAGATTGCTGTGACGGAACCTATGAGAAGCCCCACAGTTCTACATTGCGATGCATATTCATTTGTTTGCTCACCTATGAGTATCAACAAATAAAAACATAAATACATATATATATATATATGTACACATATGTTTGTATATGTATATGCATACTACTGCCACGCATAACATTTGTTCTTTCTACCTCAGTGGCATCCTTGCCGAGACACAACTCGCGCAGGTCCCAGCTCACCGACCATCTGCATTTCTTCCTCAAAGGTCAGCGCATAGGACGGTCATGTCTGTCTTCAGATGTCTTGTTGCATGGCATCTCTGGTCATCTCTGGTCATCTCTGGTCATCTCATTGAAACTTTTGAAAAGCAGAAAAGGGTTGGAAAAGGGTTGGAAAAGGGATGGAAAGGGATGGAGGGAAAAGAATCGACAGCCAATGCAACAAGGCACGCTGTAGGGCTCAACGTGCCAGGCAGCATACTCCGCTGTATCTCGTGCTGGTCCCAAGACCTCTTTCAGGTTTGGATTACAAGCAATATAAATATAAATTATTGATATAAATGAAAGATTCTCTGCAGGCATCGTTGATCAGATCGCCTTGCCTTGGGAAGGCGATTCTCAAGATTGGGCGCCTGGAAACAGAAAGACTCAACCGACTCAAGTGACTCAACCCTTGGTGTCACCAGTGGAAGGCTTCTGAGCAATGACAGGTGCTCGTGAAGACATCCAGCCTCCATTTTGTCGTTGAGGTAGGAGTGCCGCACTGCATCAGGCATGTCCTGGTTTGTCAAGCTTGCGACTTGGGCTTAGAATGGCTCAGACGTCTAAGGATATATAATTGACATATATATATATATATTGACATACAATCAGCGAGCCTTGGGAAAAAACAACAGAAACTGATCATTGGACACTAAAACGTCACTGAAGTGAATGCTTTTCTATGCTTTCATTGTATAGGTTTGACATGCTTATGTTCTACCGACCCTGGTGAGGTGAAACTCATCACTGATTAAACATGCACTCGACTTCTAGACAGTCACAAACTAGCAGGTAACAATCGGGATATAGTGTCACTACGTGCCACTTGCTACCTTCTGGACCAAGATGAACCAAAAAACTATAGAGTAACTATAGCGTCCTTCCTGTTGAAGGTAACAATCTCTCTAACAGGTCGCAACTACGGTTGAAGAACAGACTCTCTATGATATCTTCTCATGATGTGGTGAGCCTGCGATGCAACACATGGCCGCCCAAGCAACTTGTTTCACTTTCGAACAAAGACTTTGCAAAAGTGAGACACTAAGATGATACATCTTATATTTTCTTTATTTTCTACGGATCAAGAGTGATTAATTCTCAACAAGGAAACAAACATGGATACAACATTTTCGCTCAACACATGCCAACCTCTTGGCAGTTGCAAAGCTTTGCAACGCGATCAGTCCTCCAGAGCAGCACTCACATCCCTCAAATACTGTTTCTTTTGCTCTCCGTACACGTTCGCGTTTTCCTGTTGCACTTTGAAGGGCTCCACAAGAACCACTGAGCAGCCTCTGTGGTCTCCCATGAGAGGTCTGTATGGAAACAGGAAATGACGACTACATACCTGGCTGAATCCTGTTGGATTCTGAATTCCTGGCTATTTCAAAGGCAAATCGGCACCGGGTCTGGGTCTCTGAATGTGAACGGGAGTCTTGCTGAGCAATGACTCCGCATCCGACACTTCGACAACGCGCCACACCTCTACCACGTAGCCCATCAATTTGAACCGCCTTTCCCGATATCTTCTCTGCTTCCTGACACTGTCCATGCTTTGTGGCCTGTGAACAGACTTCTTCTCTCCCTCTCAGACCTTTGACAAACGCTGCCTCCCAGAACAAGTTTGAGAATGTGAATCACAGCTGATCTGCCAACTTGGCCCGGCTGTTTGTTCCATGTGCACTCCAGGTGCTTCGAACTCAGCACCAATCAACGTGATCAAAATGTGGCTGCCCTTTCCGTCCTCGCATTGTCATCTTCCTCTTCCTCATCTTCCTCGTCCTCATCCTGCAATGTTGTCCATTTCCAATAATTTTGGTCAACATCGGGAGTTTTAAAGAGTGGCCTCCAAGAATTCACAAGCGCAAGGTTACCGTTACCGACTGTTTCTACTCAGGAGGGATGTCAAAACACCGTTGGAATGTGCCATCTGCCAACTCTTCTGAATTGCACATGCCTCCTCCAATGGCTGAGCATCCACTACCTCCACACTGGTCCAAAAAGCAAACGCCTTCTGTTCCGCGGTCTCATTAAAAGTCCTTCTTCAGCTCTTAAAAAACAACGAAAAAGCAACAAATCTGAAAAAAAAAACTCAAAAAAAGAACGCATGTGACATGTGAATCAGAACCTGTATTAATGTCAAAAGAGTTCCTGGATGGTCTGCCATTGCACCTCTCCATTCACAACTTCAGCCTCCAAGGGTTCCTGCGTGTGAACGGCGTGCTGAGAGCTTCAAGCCATGTCAAAGAAGGAAAGATCTGGAAACTGTGCGAGGCTGTAAGGAAAGACAGGAAAACTGTACTGAGTAGTAGTTTTGTGAAGTTGTATTGATACGATTTCACGAAGTAGTTTGAGTCTAGTATTTTCTGGTACTTCCTGAAAGCAACACAGGATAGGAGAAAAGATATGATCAGCATACAGCTATCGAATGTCATTAAATTTCATCAAGATACAAAAAGGATATGATCAGTAAACAGCCATCAAATATGAAACATTGTCAAATGCTATCAAGATATCAGTGAGCATTTTGACCACTGATGGAAAACCACTCGAAACCCACCACTTCCAAGCCTGTGTCGGAGGTGCACTGACCCCGGACATGTCACTGACCCCGGACATGTCACCTGGAAGTGCTCGGCGTCAAGCCATGATCACAAGCTCCTAATGCTCCTAGTGCTTGGCAATGCTCGGCCTAGAAATTTCCATGGCTCAGAGTTCATCAAAATATCATGAAACCATGTCAAAACCATGTGCCGTTGGATCCTGGAATCTTGGGGCCATAGCTATGGAAGAAATTGTTGGACTGCTCTTGAATGTCAGAGCTTTGAGCAGATTCAAAAGCAATCATTGAGAGACTCCCATTCTGCCTTCGTCAAAGCGTATCTCCTTAGCAGGCTGAAACACCTGTGTGTGTGTGCGTGAAACATGTTGTTGATTCTGAATCATTCTGAATCAATGTTCAACCCATAATGACTTGACTCACGACTAAGATGGACTCTTAAAGCAAGTTTGGCGTACATGAACAGACAGAGAGAGGCACAACACTAGTGCTGCTGACAGATTGAGCGTCTTGGAAAGGGTGATCGGATGACAAAAACAAGAATAAATTCCGGAGAGCTGCGTTTGCAAACGACCCTAGTGCAGAATCCAGAAACCACTTTGCAGACTATGACTAACAAAGGGCAACAGCAGTCAAACTATAACAGGTGGCAAGAAACCAAAGAATCAGAAAACACAGCAACTCGATGCAACTTGATGCAACTCGTTTTCCAAAGAATTTCAAAAATGCTAAGGGTCATTGGTCACACGACTGGCCAAGGCAACGCCATGCTATCGATATCGATTGGTCCGAGTTTCTCTGCGCATCACCTCTTCAACTTCGGCTGGTCGCGACCTGCGTGAAGTCGAAGCAACCTTGGGCACCACCGTGGTGTCACCAAAGTTGCACAATCAGATGATGGGTCGAAAAGAGACGAATTTTTCTTCCTGGCCACTTCATTTCACTTCATTTCACTTCATCCTGCATGTCCAGCCCTATGCTGGAAATTCGATTCTACAATGGGATATGACACCTCCCAGGCCAGAATTACATGTAATCAAAAAAATCGCAAGAAACAACTGGAATGCAGTGCAATGCAGCATTTAAAGAAATTGAAAGGGGCTCAACCGGGCTCAACCTCAGCCAAGGAGGATGGATGCAGAAGGGTTTCCGGGGCAGAACTAGGGATATCGCAGTGACCGGCTCCGCAGAACCTGCAAATTCGCTTGTGGTTTGGTAACCGCAGCGCCACCAGAACAGGTCAGAATGACAAAGACTCAATTTTATCTTTGAGAAATTCAAAGATCTTCAAAGGACATACTGAGAATTCTCAATATTCGCAATTTCGATTTGTTTGGGTGATCGGTGCTTGCACCTTGGAGTCACCAGCGTGGTTCCAGTCATGGCTAAAATACAAATTGCAAATGTTGGCAGAACTCTCCACGCATAAAGGTCACGATGGTTCAGTTGTGTGCCCTATGAAGTGTCTTATGAAGTGCCTTTCTTATGTCACGCTTCCCGGTGGACATCCTGTTGCCATCGGTGCCTTCAACACCTCCAGCTGGCTTCACCTTGGGAGGCAAAACATCAGCCGAAGTCCGTGTGAAGCTGTCTGTGACAGCTGAGGATGCCAACATCTTGCGACTCTTCACCTAGCGATGCAAACAGTGCCCCAAGAGATGCAAGATGCCACCACAAGATGCATAGCAAACAAATGAAACGTAGGGTGAAACATAAGGTGGAACCTTAGGAGAAACCAGGGTGAAACCAATGAAAACTGCACAGGTCAACAGCACGTGGCCTCTGAGCTTCATCACCTCCCATAGCTCGGCAGCTTTGGTGGCAATTCGCTCTGCCAGGATCGATTTCCGACCACCTCAGCAGCAGCATGGCATTGGCAAAGATCAATGGATGCAATGAGATTCAAAATGATTCAAAAATAGATTCAAAGATTCAACGAGTCAACTGATTTTGCAACTTCCAGCCCTTTGCAAAGCACGCCAGTAGATCGAATCAGTAGCTCGGGTTCTACTTGAGGGGATGAAATAGGGGTGAAGTCTGATGAAATCGGATGAATCTCACCACAACCACAAGTCATAAACCAACTGACTGACTTTCCCGCCACGTAGATGTCAGGTTCCCACCTTGACCCACATCCACCTGCAGCCTTGTTTGTGACAGGGGACTCTGTGGCAAGTGCAGCTTCCGGCACATCTCTTTCCTTGGAAACCAGAGATTGATCTGGGAGATCTTGGTGTCGTCTACGAAGCTTTAAAGTCCGAGAGGAGAATGAGCTACGGCAAAAGAAGAATAGAAAACTGCGTAAAGTGGCTACGTCTTGAGAGAAAATATCAATGACCGAACACTTCAGGGTTGTGTCGAAACCAGGGTGCAAGTCAGCGTAAGCAAGGGGACACTCTCTCTCTCTCTGTCCTCCTTCCAATGCACAATCATTGTCTTCTTCCGCTCAACCCGACTAAATGGATCCACAGTATGTCTCCTTCCTCTTTCTCTATTTTCGTGGACTGTCTCATTCTTCTCATTTGTATTTTATGTCTCCACTTCATTCCTCTCCTCTTTGGATTCTCTTCTAATTCATTATACTCTTGCAAATGCATTCTCGTATAAACTCATTCTCTTTTTAAAGATTTCGTTGCTTCATCTGTTTTAAAGATGTCTGTTTTTAAAATTTATCTTCCCTTTGAATTTTCTCCTTTCATTCTTTTCTCTGGGCATCTGGCAGCTCGGCCACTTTGTAGCGACCTCCCAGGAAGCCTAAGACGTCGCCGTTTTGTTCGGAGACTCGTCCAACTGCCTGGCACGCTAACACTGCGCCACTACTACGCCACTATGCTCCACTTTGCAAGTCCAAAGAAAGGTCCAAAATTTACAAAGTTTCAGTTTTTCAGAAAATGTTCCAAACGATTCAAAAAATGCCGCGTGGGTGTCCATGATACATTCAATGCAAGATCTGGCTCGAATCCAAGGTGAAAAAAAGGAGGCGCTTTGTAAAGTGAACAAAGTGCACAGTTTGCTCATCTTGGCACCCCGAGGGCCTGGATGATTCGAGCAACAACGCCCTCGTAGAGACCGTCTTCCATCTGCAGCACCTCCTGTCTAACTGATGAGGGTCTAAACACATGTGTCAATGCGGCGCTAATATTCTACCTCGTCTTTCGGGGAATCCCCTATGCATAGATTGCAAATGTCTACAGTGCTTTAAGCAGTCACGATAGTACACCAGTAGGAGAAGTATGGAAACTTATGGAAACTTGGGCAAAATCCTGATATGTGTTGAGAATATGGTTCCACAATGTTCCACAATCCAAAAGCAACGAAGAAGACATCGAGTCTGACTCAGTCTAATTGATCGAAAGGACCTCTGATACAACCCACATGGCCAGGCCCAGATTCTTGGTGACCAGGTCACAAGGGACAAACACGGGATAGCACCCCTAGGAAACTGCAATGAACTGCACCCGCAAGCACCCCCACGCAACGACAACAACAGAAAACACAGGCCAAGGAAAGGTTCTGACACAGAAACCAGAGATAAAGCGCCTTCAAAGAGACTCGGAGTTGCACAAGAGAAGATGTTGAAGCCAGCTACTTTCAGTGTACTACTGTAGACTGTAGCTACTGACCCACCAGTTATCAGTAGCACCGGCTTCAGTGAGACCCACTTGCGACCAAACTCACCGCCAGAGCCTGGATGCGAAGAAATGCTTCTTGGGCTGTGCCACCGGTGGGCCGACCCAAGCCAGCGCAAATGGCTTTCAGGCCTCGAGCTGAGGAGCATGGCTCCATCAATGGATTCCATCAATGGATCCAGTCCCTTGGATCCTCACGCAATGCTTCGACCCGGGTTGTCAAAGGTGCTCCCAACCAAAGATCTGCCAAAGGTGATCACCTGCCCTGATTGATTGCCCAGTCGGATTTGTTGATTGAAATATCATTTGTCTTTTCCCAGTACCAGCACATCCCAAAAAAAAGAAACTTGAAAAAAACATCAAAAAGAAGATAACGAAAGGATAAAAAAGGATCAAAAGAGCTTGGACATATCCTTAAAAAAAGGTTCCATGGCGATGCTGCCGTGTGCAGCCCGCACCTTTGGCATCCTCCTTACGGAGCATCTTCTCCCGGTCAGACACCGAGGCCGAGCGCAGTTGCAACAGCAACTCGCTCATGGCCTCGACAGAACACATTCGCAAAAACTGCTTTCTCTGACATCAAAAAGCAGTGGGGCAAACAGTTGCAGTAAAGGTTAGAGTGAGTAAATGGTGAGAAGCTGTAAGAATAGCACAGTCACTCTTTTCGAAACCCAGTCCATGTTGGCTCAGCTTCAGTTCACATTTGAGGAGTCGTTAGACAAGTCGTTCGGCTTGTGCCCTCCCAGCTTCTTTCGAATGCAGACAGTGGACACCCATCTGACTTCTTGACGCTCGCATCACCACCGACCCTCAGCAGTTTGCATGTCATGATTGGTCATGAGGAACGTCTACACTCACAGATATGTGGATAGGCATCCAAGAAACATGCGTAACATGCACGTCTTATATTGGATGAAAGTTTCTCCGGCAAAGGCTCTCGCATGAAGAGCCGTTTCAAAAAAAGAAAACCGATTTAAGAATATTTAAGATATTTCAGCAACTATTCCATAAGGTGAAATGTATGCCATGTCACGGCGCTCAAACGAACAGCTACAAAGTCTTTATGTGCGGTGCCTGAAACTAGAGCCACTGCAATGCGCACACCTTGCAAGGTCCTCGCAGAACAAAAGGAAAGAACTTGTGCCCTCACAGCATCATGCCTATCATCCCTATGAGACCATGTCATATTTTGGCATCTGATTGATTTGGGTGACAAGATGTGAAAAGATGCGGCAAGAACTTCAAAGGTTGTCATTGTAGGCTGAGTCATTGCCTTGGTAAAGTTCACCAACTCAGAGTGGTCCTGCACTCGGCAGCCATCTCTCTGCAGCGATGAGGCAACTGCACCTGAAGCCATGACTGGACAAAAAAAATACGGAAAACAACAAGTTCACTGGGCAAGTCATTAAGTCTCAGCATTTCTTAACATGCCTTTGATGTATCATGATGTGTCTATCTCAGCTTTGAAAAACGTGACGCTATGTCGTCAAACTTAAGAGTACGAGGCAGCTGGTAAGCTCAAACTGTACATAAGCAACACTGACCTAAAGCTGGTACAGTAAACAGAATGCAACAGGTGGCGAGCCCTCCTTACCCCATACCAACATGGTCAACTCTTGGTTTCTGACCCTGAATTGGCTTTTAACCACAAAATGGTCTTTAAACCCCGCAGTCAGCTTGTACCCTGAACTTGGACCCTGGATCTTGCCAAATCCCTTAACAACCCAGGTTCAAAATGTACCGTTTCGGGGAGTCATCAGCCATCCTTCGCTTCAAAGGGCACCGGCAGCGCGCTGACACCCCTTCTGCGAAGCGGCACCGGTCTCCAGGTGGAAGGTGCACTGGTACCAGGGGTCATGACTGTCGCAGGCAACGCGGGCAACGCCGGCAACATGGCGCAACCTTTTCTCACCCCAAGAAGCGGTTTATCTATGTCATCCAAGCTGCAGCCAACAGTTCCAAGCAATACTTGCTTTGGCTTGGTATTGCAAAGGAAATCCACTTTTTTCATCACCTTTTCCGTGTGTCAGAGGCCTTGGTGATACATGCAAATTTCGCTTCATGTGTGCGGTTTGTTCTGATTTTTTCAAGCATGTCGAATGTGTCACATCGGCATCCATTGAGCTGTCATGAAGCCAAAAAGCTGCGCACACCACAGCGTGAAAACATGGCTATGATACAGCTGCAGGATGAGAAGAAAGTACGCCAATCAATCTCTCCACATTTACTGCGAAGCAAACCTCTTGTCTTTGGAATCATGCGCACCCTTAAACCTTCTGTGCTGTTTCGGAAGCATAGGACATAGACTTGAGTGTCAATTGACAAACATAGAGTCGCATCATATCCGATAGTCTTGGGATGTTTACAGTTGCGAGACGTGCAGGAGACTCTTTTCGGCAGACAAGGATCTGAAGTGACAATGCTGGTCCCATGGGATGGCTAAGGCTCTGGAGACAAGAAAGGCTTCACATTTACCCGCTCTGGAAGATGATTCAAGTGCTCAAAGTCTGGACTGCATGACTCAAACAAACAACCAAATGAAGACTGGTCGGATGAAATGTCCTGAAATGATGATGTCAATGCTTCATTCTCGGTGGACACTTGTCCCATGGGTTCAGCTTGATCACAGCTCGGCCACTGCGAGAAAAAGGTGCCTGTGCAATCCTCTCTGCACAAAGTTGTGAATGTCACAGACAGCACACGTTCAATCAGCATCTGCTTGGGTGCTTTCGGTTTTGGAGACAACATGCTTCAATTCTACTTAAAGCACTTGGTATCCTCAAAAGTCGCCTTTAGACTTGACTGTTGATTCTTGATATCTCTTGATCCACGACAAGCTCCAATGATTTCTGGCAATAGCTATCCTCCAGAACGTGCTTCCAGCCAGCCAGTGGCTCAGGGTGAAAACGACCCATCATGAGAATTCTATGTGCGAAGAAGTATGAGGCGCGAGAAGTGGCTGGTGTGTCTGCAAGCTGAGCGCACTGACAAAAACGCCTGCAAATCCATCATAGCTAGCATCATCTAGCATCCATCTATTCAACACCGTCTCGGTTCAGTTTGTTGAACACTCTCCAACTATTGAGTGGGAAGAAAAAGCTCCTCTGACCACTGAAACTGTTGAACAAGAATCATCTGTGTTGAATTGAATATTGCTTGCAGTGTTTCATTGCAAAAGCGAACAACAAACGACATCAGAATAACATCACCTATCACTGGGAAGTAACACGGTCACCTTCGAATCCATGCCACTCTAAACATGGAGCAAGACAGGTCTATGTTTACTGGTGAGCTGAATACCTTTGAATTAACGATAATTCATGTACCCAAGGACCAAGTTGCAAAAGTTGGAGGCTGATTCTTTCTCCATCGCAGATCTTAAAGTGACCGATGATTGATGCTCAAAAGTTTGGACGAACCAAAGCAATGGTAGTGGATTCTGCATAGTGCGAGATTGACCATGGGTGTAAACAACGTTAGAGTAAGCAACTAACTAGAAACGCTCAAACAATTTCCTGCTGCTACAAGTAGGACCGTGCTTCAGTGCTTGTTGTGTCTCACACCATCCTCTCTCGGCAATTAACTAGGGCCACGCTGAAAAATGGAGTCCGCAAACCGTTGATTCTCTCGAAGTCTCTGTGCAATTCCTCTTGTAATCTGAGGAAGGTAAAAGGTAGAAGTGTATACAGTGTTCCTGATCTGAACCGGTCATTCTTGATGCAACAGCAACTAATTGTCAAGTCACAAATCATTCACAATCCATCGAAGCATTGGCTTCCGTAGCTTTCGACATGGATCCACAGGCACTCCCACTGCTTCTGGTGGCACTCCATTTGTCAATGGCGCTCCATTCAGTCAATTGCTGCTGCCAAGAGAGCAGCCCCTCAGGTGCTTGGCGGATGACCGCCGATTCCAGCCTGGGAGAACGGGACGGGTCGAATGCTTCGAGACTAAAGCTGCTTTGTCCCCAACACTTGGAATTTCTTCGACATCCACAACATTCCAGGGCCCAAATTTTAGGTCCATCCATGAAGAAATGATAAGAAAGAGCGTACTCTCTGTCACTCTCTAGAAAGAGTTTACATAAAGAGTTTACATACTCTAGTGTACTTCTCTATGTGGAACATAAGTGTTATGCTCTGTTAATCTAAGTGTTATACTGTAAGTTATACTCTTTTTATTTCTCTCTAAGTGTACTTCTCTCTGTGTCTCAATGGGCTCTGGGCTCCGAGCAGAGACGTTCTCCAGGAAACAAAGCAGCTGGAAAAGCGTCAGGAGCTCCGGGGCCTTGCTCCACTTTCTGCAAAAAATTTAGGGAATAACAAACAGAAATACATATATATATATATATATCTTTTTGTATATAACATAGGAGTAAAATTAAAGTAGAAAAAATAAAATAACCACAGTAATACACTAGCTACTGTAATTACCACAGTAATACACTAGCTACAGTGTCTACAGTAAAATGGAATCTGAAAAATCGAAGGAATCACACAACACCCTTTGATTACATGTTAAACATCCTTAAACCACAATACTTCACAGTACTTCACAGCTCCTTTAATCACAGCGCAGCCTCTTTGTACTTTCACTTCCCTCAATTTTTCCAATGGGCATCCACGTTCAAACATGTTCAAACCTTTTTCGATGCAAACTTTTCCAACGACAAAAAAAACCTTTGTTTGTCCATCTCATAGAAGCGCCCCCCTGGCCTTTTCTGCGCCCAGCACGCTACACACGAGCCGTTGCAGCTCCTCGGGGCTCACCTGTAGAGAGTGACGCGATGGGTGGACGACCGGTGGGCAACGGTGGGCAACGGTCTTCCCCAGGGACAGAATCAGAAACAGACGCGGGATGGATAGAAAAATCGATGGATAGACGGATGAATGGATAGATGGATAGACAAATGTAAAATAGATGATAAGATAATGATCGTTGATAGATAGACAAGCAAATGAGGATATTATATATATATATATATATACAGCAAAGTCACACGAAACTTGAAGATGTGAAATTCCCGCACTATTCAGAAAAATCTTCCACCGAGGGAACTATATCAGCAAAGAAAAACAACACGCTGCTCAATGTTTAAACGATCTGTTCATGTGTTCTATATGATTGTAAAACTTGTCGTTTTTCAAGTGATCTTTGGAATGGGGTGAAGGAGCGCTTGTTGCCACAATAACTTGATCATATTCATGATCCCCTTTGAGGAAGATTGGACAGCGCTTTGCCAGGCCTCTCCGGAGGCACACACCAGGGCATGAACCTTGCGGTACTCTTCCTGGTGAGTTGGCAACTCAACAGCTGCTTGGAGACTATCTTTTCTATTTCAAAATACTTCAAACTTTGAAGTTTGCTCTAGGAATATCAAGGAATACTTCAAGCATCTTCAAGCGATGCTTCGCATATTGACTATACGAATATATATATCGCGTGTCCAATTCACAGGCAGTGAATATGCTGAAGAAAGGGGTATTCAAATGATGTCAAGCGTTCTGCTTTGGGATTTTGACTCTTGACCCAGAAGTGTACTGTCTCCATCTGTATCCTTTATGCACATGGTCATTGTTAAGCATTGGAGAGCACTACCTGCACAACTGGTGCTTTAAGCTCCTCTGGCATTTGCCCTCGGAGGTATGCTCTGAGGGAATCCGCCTGGCAGATTCGATTCATATTTTGACTTCACTGTGAGGTTCGTCCTGAACTCTTAAGTTGTTCAAACCAAACAATACAACGACAACGTCCGACAACAACCACAGCCACAACCACAACCACAACCTCAACCACAACCACAAACTCAACAACAACAACAACAACAACAACAACAACAACAACAACAACAACAACAACAACAAAAACAAAAACAAAAACAAAAACAAAAACAAAAACAAAAACAAAAACAAAAACAAAAACAACAACGACACGATCTACGTGATGAACATGAATGAAAATGAAGCGCGGACGATTGAAAGCACCTTTTGAGCGTAGCTAGCTGCTTTCTCCTGAACACTTCAAGGAGTTTGATTGAGCTGCCCCCGACGAACACCAAAAGAACTCTTCACAGTTCCTTGGCCTCTGCGGCAACAAGAAAACGCATGGAACATCCTATGGAACTTCGTATGCAACATCCGATTGTCAAACAATTTTAGAAGAACACTGCGTCCTCCGTGACTGCATCAGCATCCGCTTCTGGCCAGGACACACGAGGCATTCCCAGTCATGGAATGTAGTCGGCACATCGCCCCACTGCCGGACATTCTTTGACAGTCTGATTATCAAGGATGCTCTTGCCATCTGTGGAAGATATTTCTGGGGTGTCAATGGCAGAAGCATGGCATGCTACACAGCGAATCTGGGCTGATCTGTCTTTGCTGGGAAGGAACATGAAGCAACCCGCTTTCATCTTCCAGGCTATTCTGAGTATCCGGGCGAGAAGCAACCTGGACCGAACCGTGCAAACAGATACAGCCAGTTGCTCTCAGAATACGAAGGAAAGCTGAAGGCAGCTTTGTTCTAACCAAATGTCAGAGGTGCAGTGTCTAGAGGATCCTCTCACATTGCATGATCATGATCAAATGACAAATCAGTGTCCAAGTTTTCAAGTCAGAAGAAAGGACTTTCTCAACCTCCTCCTCCTCCACCTCCTCCTCCTTCGTCTTCTTCTCCTTCTGCTTCTCAAATGACCCACCCAATGCAGCCGGCACCTCTATGGATTTACTATTACCTCAGATGTTGACAGCTGCTTTGAACCCGGGTCTGGTTTACCAAACAAAATGTGTAGAACCCACCATGGCAAAGCTCCAAAAGTGGTTTGCTGAGTATCCATTTGGTGCGTTCTTAGAATAAGGGACCCCCCAAATCATCCATTAACAATAATCATTTTGAGTAATAAACCAACTATTTTTGGGTACGCCTATGGCTTGAGAAACCACCATTTCTTGCCTTAGAGCGGACTTCCACAACCAGTGCTGGTCGCAGCGTTTTCCAGCACCAGGTGCCAGGCCAATCTTCAGGTTTGCCACGCTGGTCCTGCATGCTGAGCTGCCGGAAAAAATGATCATCGACAGCTGCAAAGGAAAGATCTTAAGGAAATCTTGAAACCACAGGAAAACAATCCATTGTAAAGTCTATATCAAAAGAATGAATGAGTATTACTTAGCAAACATATGTAAACAATAAACAGTTCTTTTGATTTTTTGCCATCCAAATCTTCCAAGCTCAGAACCCCCATCTACCCCCTGCCTCAGTTCGCTCGCTGGCTTCTCATCACCAGCCTGGCACTGAGGGGCATCAAAACTTGTAATCCAACGTGTCCTTAAAACTTCAAAGATCAGACGTGGTCAATTACGTTTCAATGACTTCGAAGGAGTTGTGACATTGGGTTTCTACGTCCTGAGACTACGAGAGTTTTTACGGCATTCGCATTGCCAGCTGGAGCTGAACATGAACTGTTTCTACTTCAGACTGTCCGCCAGCCTTTCTAAGAGACAAGCTTCTGCATTTGAAGCAGAATTTTAGGCACATCGTTTAAACATGTTAAAACTAGTGGGGATCCATGGGGTTCCAAAGCGGAGACAGAAGAATTCAGACACCAGGTGACCATCAGGTGACCATCAGGTGACCATCAGGTGACTCTCAGGTGAAAGAGTTGAAGAGTACGTGGCTGCGCCTCTGAGCCAGAGTAATCTTCAAACTCCTCCTCGTATTCCTCTGGAGAGGAGGACATTCCCAAGCACTGCTATTGAGGATCTGAGCTTTCCGAAATGTGGTACATCTGAATCTTGCTACTCGCTGGATGTGGAGTAGGTAGATGATAGATGGGTAGATTTACATAGACGGATAGATGGATAGATTGAGTCCATGCTGATTCTTCAATCTGCTGACACTGCCTCCTCTTTCTCAGGTACAGCCTTGGCTGCAGCTTACAAACGCCAATGGCAATCTTGTAAACAATGAGCAGCCTAAAAAATTCGAGCTGGTCAAAGATGTTCAATCTCTGGTGATGTAAGTCATCTTCAATCATATTCAAGTTCTGGAAGGGCAATGTTGGAAGCTGACAGGGCCAATGCTCACTGCATGGTCCAAGGAGCTGTTGTCGGTCTTCCAGGCAAAGCCGGGGCGACACCAACATCTGAGCACGGGGGAACCATGGGGAACCTTCCTGCATACCGATTTCAAGGACCTGAAAACCATGGTTTTGCAGCTCTTCTTGGAAGCGACACAGAGTCAGCTCCCATGTGTCGCTTCCAAGAATGATTTCGTTTCGGGAAGCTTGGCATCACAGTACACACCTTTCATCAGAAGCAATTGACAGTGATAGAAGGTATACACTAAAAAAAAGGTGTACTCAGTGTACTCCTTTTATAGAACCAAGCTTTCAAAATGGACAGAATTGAGGACTGAAGCCCACCTGGTTCACGAGATCCTGACGATGCCTGAGACACAGGGTATTGTCCAATGGTGCACCATGGGGCACCCCAAAACACTTTTAGAGAATCGGTGTCCCTATGGATAAGCATTCAAAGAACCAAATCCAACGAAAAACGCCGTTCTTTTCTGAAATCAGCTGACAGAAATGTTGTTTTGGAGTCAAGTGCGTGCCTGTCTTCCATCCCATGCTCATGCTGTGCCGACTTTGAATATGGTTCTGAAATGTTCCGAACAATGCCAAAAAAATGCCAAAAATTGGTGAGTTCTGGCAAGTGGCCACCATCCTCACATCCACCGCAATCCACTGCGAAGGAGTATCTTGAGTCTTTGGGTTGCCTCTTTAAATCATACTTCGGGCACTTAAGCAGTATCTTTGAGTCACTGACCCTTCACTTGAGTAATTGAGTCCTACCTCTAGTTTTCAGATCTGAAACGCAGCCCAGTGACACCACTGGGACTGGGTGCCTGAATCCAACTGTGTTCAGCAACTGTGCTGTGTGACATACTCCACAACAAATACTTCAAAGTTCGAAGGAAAATTAGCATCCTTAAAGGAGGGCTACGAAGAGAAACATCTTTACAATTCTTCACTTTGATCTTTCGTTTCACCCAAGAAGGTTTCTGAAATGGCCTGCTTCTCTCGCATCACTGTCTCTGCAGCAGCCTTCGAAAAGCACGAATTGAAGAGACATCAAAAGCAACCTCAACAGCAGCCTAAAAAGTCACAGTGACACGTTTCTAGAACAGGAAGTCACAGTTACTCTTTTTGCAGAAAAATGCTCAATGCATTAATCATCATTAATCTGCTCTCTCTGCTCACATCTGCATTCGACACATGCAAACAATTCACTGTCGCGCGGGTGAATCATGTGCACCCGCGACAAGAAAGTCCAATCACTGCAGCCATGGCTTAGCCAACACTCTTCGTTATGCAAACAATGTGAGGCCAACGCAACGAAACTTACCCTCGTTGAGCTCGTGAGATTAACCCCTCTACTCGTAGAAAAAAGACTTCGTGGCAATCCAGCATGGTGCTACTCATAGTCGGACTCTACTATTTCATGAGGTGAGTCGAGAGATTTGTTATTTCCATTCTATTGACATTGACCAATCAATATCTAATTATAGACTGACTGACATGTATAGACTCTCTATTTTCTCAGAGGCTCTAATGGCTTTCTGACAGTTCGGTCGCAGCCTTGGCAAACTCAGAAAGGTCGAGGCCAAGATGGTAGGCCTTGTTAGCCTTTTCCATGGTCTCCTAAGGAAACTCCCAATGCCAAGGACTCTCGTGAACGAAGAAGGAGAGATGTTCTCCCTATGCCAACTCAGGTCCCAAGTCCTGGAGAAATCCGTAGCAAAGGATCTTGTTGACTACTGGCCGCATGTGTGCATCCTGAAGGGCAGTTCACAACATGGCCAAACATTGAGTAGCTTCAAAGGCTCCAAAATAATCCAAATCTATCTGCGAATAACAAGTGGGCCAACGAGGAAGAATTCTCTATCGGGCAATCCGAATTCGAAAACTCGACTGCCCTGAATGTGAGCTCTTCGGTGCATGCAGTGTTTCGACAACGAGTACCCAAAGACATCAATCTACCACACAGCTTCGCCTTGCACAACATCGCCTTGATCAACGACAGGAGCTCTGGCGAGTAGGAGGAGTCTGGAGGAGGATACTGGTCCTGTATCAGACCCTGGATCAGGCCCTGGATGCCCCTGTGGATGGCCCTGGGGATGACCCTGGGGATGGCCCTGGATGAAAGGAACTTGTTGTGTCTTCAGACTGCACAAAAACCGCCCTGGCCTTGAGAATTTTGCTGGCCAGGAGGACCAACGAATCCGCATCGAAAGGATGTTTGAGGGTGCTCATCTGCGGGCAAACAAACAGAATCTCCACCCCATGGCAGCTCATATTGTGTTGAATGTGACCATGGTATGCCTTGGTTCTACCACGTTCTACTAGCCCAACAGACTGAACAAACCCGAAGCAAGCCTGGAACCATTCATTCTCTGCCAGGAGCCCTTTCAAAATCTTTCAAATACAACTAGCATAATAATCTACACGCCTCATACAGAACCACGCCCATGCTCCAAACGTCACTGGTGAAGTTGTAGGGGCGATCCTGCGAGAAATTGAGTCGCACAGTCTATGCAAAACGACCACTGATTCCGTTTTCAGATGCTTGGTGATACCAAGTCCACTGCCAAGGCACCGATTGAATCAAGGATAGACGCTTCGAAGTGGGTGGTGTGAGTTGCAACGACACTAATTAACAAGTTATCGAAGCGTCAGGGGTTTCAAAAGTCTAGGGCAAGGCTCTAACTCCATCTAACTCCTGCATGTGCTATTAGGTAGCATGCAATGTAGCTTGCGCCCGGACATGTTTGGAAACTGTACCTGCACGAGCTTGTGCCGTGGCCTCTTTCGGGATTCGGCGGTAGTCTTGTGTATCCGGTTGCACGTCTCGGCTATTGATGGCTAGTGACATGACTGCGAACTTGAGGCAATCACTTATGCAAACCTCATATACTAATATACCTTGACTTGTTGAAAGCCTGCAAGATGTATCTTCGGAGTGATCTTTTAAGAAATAAAGTTTTGAAATCGACTCGCCTAGCTCACCTGCTGGGAACCTCTTCTATGAAGCTGCAACCGAGGGATCCCAACCTTTGGACCCATTGGGCCGTCCTTGATGATCTCTGGGCTAAGGTAATAAGGAGTTCCGACCTCAAAGCCACCACTTGGGCCTTCAAAAGCCTGCCAAGTGATCAAGGGATCCAAGTGCACTAAGTGCTGAACCATGGTTCGAGCATAGTCCTGCAACTGCATGTGCTACTCTGAGTTGCTAAATTGGACAAGTGGAAGAAAGCGGTCGATAGTGGAAGTATGGTGTGGGTAGTATGCGTACAGCTAACTCCAGCAGAAACATGTCTCGTTACTGACCAAACAAGGCAAAGCTGAGCCGACACTTCAGAGCAATCTTCAAGTTTGAGTCCGAAGATTTCTTGGACGTGGAGATTTTGACACAACTTGTCAGTGACTGGGCAGCTTCACATCATGTCCTTCGTAAACTCCAATACTCTTGCAATGCCGAAGTCGCCCAATTTCACACAACCTTTTTCGGCTGAAAGGTACTTCACTCAGTGACGGTGAAAGAAATCAGTGTGACAAACAAATTGTGGATAGGAATTGCAGCGTGATTGAGACCTAGCTTTCACTTCCCGCTCCAATGCAGCGAGTCCAAACCTCCCTTGCACCACGATACCATCGAAGAAATACGTTTTGATTCTACTGCGTGCACTGCAAGGCCCCAACCGTTTGACATCAGAAAAATATTCTGAGTCTTCAGATCTCGATGAAGAACCTGAAGAGCTCGCAGAGTTTTGAAGTGAAGTTGCCACTCAGCAAAGCAATGCTAAGTCTATGGGCCCTTTGGGGCTTAAAGGCTAGGAAGTTGTAAGTGGTGTACAAGGTGACCAGCTACTGCATTGATACGTTCGCTGTCCCGAAACTTAGGAAAATCTTGCGACCCAAAAGGATAGCCACTCAATCCAGGAGCCTTGAAGCCCAGCAAAACACTTTGAATTTCGAAAGAGAGAAGTAATGAGACGTAGTGAGGAGTTATACTATTATAGTAACGGAAGATTGCTTTACAGCATCCGATCTTGAAACTCCTAAAATGGTCACCATGCCGCCAGCCTTTCGATCGTGCACGTGCTTCAGCGCAAAGCACGTCTGCACAAACCATTCCAAGATCTGAGCCTGTTCGGAGTCCAAACTTTTCAGAGGCGAGCAGAGTGAGCAGAGTGAGCGCAGGGTTTTCGTTGACGAATCTCAAAGCGGGGTTGGAGAATGGTTGGAGAATGGTTGGAGTCAGAGTGGCGACGATCTCAAAGCAAACTCAGCTCTACGGATCGAATCCCTTGCTCTCCTCATCAAGCAGCTTCCCCTGGCACCACCAATTTTTGCAGATCTTGATACCACCAGGTGAAGGATGGAATTCTGTCAATTTCTTCCATTTTTCTGAAATTTGCTGATCTTCTGAGTTCATGCAGTTTATCTTCACTGCACCTCTCTGCTTTTGATCTTCATGTGGACATCTCCACCATCGGCATAGTCCATGACCTTGCTGAAATCAAAGCAAGGCATGAAGCTTCAAGAGCAATGCAGCTACCTGTGAGGTACCTCTTGGCGATTTGTTGGCTGCACTTTGTCTTACAAGATAAGTCTTCGTCAAAAGAAAAAGTGCACCGTAACAGTCACACTCTCCCTTGCACATTCTCCAATCCCAACCGAATGGAAAGTTCAGAAACTGCAGTACACTCTTAGGTCACAACAATGCACAAACGATGTTTGCGGGTAATGAAGACCTCCAGACCCAGAACTTGTACAGCACACAGATGCTATCTATTAGGTATTCAGAATCCGCAGGTGAAGGCAATTTTCCAAATATTTCTTTCACATAGGGTGCTGCGAACATCTTTGTTGAACTGAACAAGACCTATTCTCTGAAGAGCAAGGAAGCCTTGTATCTTGCTCAGAAAACACGACCTGATATGACCTCTAGCCTCGTTCAATTTAAGGGGTACACAAAACGCCACTGAAAAATTCTGACCCATCGATATCACTGCATGCGGCGACTTTTTCTATCGCCAGCTCTGACGCCATCTGGCTTTAAGCCATCTGGCACTGACAGGTGAGGCCTATGATTTGAAAGCCCCGGCAACCACATGGCGGCAGGAAACCAAAACTGAAACAAATAGAATAGGATGGAACAGCTCAATAGGTTTGAGAACAAAACCACCAAATGCTGTGTATATTAGGACAGTATGTGAATACATTACCTATATTGTGAATATGATATACAAATATACTCATATATGTACATATAGAAACACATTCAAATGAACTTGTGGTACCCAGTGGTTCAATCCGGGCGAATTGGATTGCGAGTCAACTCAGGGCTCTGCTGCAAGTGTCTCTTGCATGTACGGTGTATTTTCCGAGAGATCTGTAGAAAAGATCTTCTTGCCAGGACTGTGCCCTTTGAAACTCAATTTCAAATGTTCCTCATGGGCAAAACACCGAAAAAGAGAGGCATGAACGCATGGCAAAGTGTGGAAACTCAACTTGTGATTCAGATCTTCTTCAGGCCGCAGTTCAGTGCAGCCAACCTGACACGTCAAAAGCAACTCACATTGGAAGCTCTGCTGGATCTGTTGGATGACAACTTCCAATTGGACGGAACCTGCCAATATCCCGGTCTGTGCAACCGGAGGGAACACCCGCTGGTCGCACGCCCTGGCGTGGCAAAGTTATCTCAACAAGCTCAATGCTGTCACTCTGTCCATCACTGTGCAACACACAAACACCAAAGATCGATCAACACCGAGCATGGCATCGATAACCTGACTTCCTCATTGGTTGAGCCCATGATGCCACCTGCTGTGGTGGCAGTGCAGCACGCGCTTTGAATGTCTCAGAGCGCAACTCCTGGCCAAGGTGGAAGGTTTTACAGCCCAAAATCATGGAATCTAATGGAAAAATCATTTGAAAACATATATACAATTATTTCGAATCTTTCTTGATTCATTTGAAATGTTTGAACTCTTAAGCTAAAAGATGCTCAAAGCAATCTGGAGAGCCATGCGCACGTATGCACTCTAGTTGTTTCAACTACCTGACAAAGCCCTGGAAGGCTCTCGGTTCACCTACAGTAGACATTATCAGGCTCAAACTTTCCAACATCTATTGAATATGACTTCGTTGCATAAACAGTAGCAATGGAGACCTAGGGATACCAATGCCACAAGCAGAGCTGAAGTCTCATGACACGTGGAAGTGCCTCTAAGCCACCTCTGTTCAAGACTCGTTGCGCTGTCAACGTCGAGGCCTGCCAGGTGTCAAGTTGAGCTCTCCACCAGCGTCTGCACGACTGGTCATGGTCCAAGAATCGTTCAACATGACATGAACAGTTACACATCTTATCACATCTTATCACATGTTTCACCGCGTTCTTCAGTCGTCACCTTCTGGCCACCCTTCCACGTCATCTCTGGCCGCCCATCCCTCACCTCAGTGCTGACTCCTTTGGAATTTCCTTCTCTCATCCTCACAACCAGGACTACACAACACACCCACAACATTCATCAACCATCAACATTCATCAACATTCATCAACATTCATGAACCATTTACACGTTTCTTTCTGTATCCAATTGTACCCTTTCTGTATCCTTTCTGTGAGCCACAAAATGCAGGACCCAGTGGCTCACCATCGCTCACTGATTACACTCGTGGAGGTGTGTCAACTCGACGCGTGCCAACTCGCTGTCGCCGAGAGACATGGAAATTGGTCGCGTAGGGAGCCAAAGTCTCAGCCCTGCTCCACTGATGAAGCCACTCCTGAAACCATGCAGCACAGCAACTTCGGTGCGTTGAAGTCGTGGTGTTTTGTTGTCTCAAGTGACCAGTTATGTCCAGTTATGTCCAGTTATGTCCAGTTCACAGTAATATCAGTATAATCAGTTAGTAATCTGTCCAGTTCACAGTAATATTATCATAGTAATATCAGTAATCTGCTTGTTGCACCTGTTTAGGTCACCTGTTTATCCACTTCGCTGTAAAAGGGTCGAGATCTGCCCGTGACTCCGCCGCGGGTCCTCACCGCCATCGAACTTAGAGACAGACCGTGCAAATTGCTCCTGTGGCAAATCAAATGCAAGCTAAACCCATCCTAAACCCATCCTAAGTATTCCTGAAAACCATCCTGAAAACCTTTGTGACACTTCTGTCATGCTCTTCTTGTAGTCTTGCGCAAGTCTGCAATATGGATCGACCACCAAGGAGGTACAAGTGTCGTGCCTTTTTCATAGTTCCTAAGGCACTACCTACTGAATGAATCGGACCATATCAAAAAGACAGTGTGGATGATTTCAAGATTTCAACTTACCACGACAACTTCTCAGAAGAAATTCCTGGGCAAGCTGTATATCAACCGATAAGTCCACATTTACTTCCGAGCGCTGCCAACCCGACGTATCTAAAAGAGAAATGATCTGCACTTAAGGAAAGATTTGAAGGTGCCCCACATCAACCTCCACATCTTTTTGGGTGCAGCCACATATTGGGTCAATATGGTTCCATACCTTACAACATGATACAACATACATATGCATTGAATGCATTGAACATCATTGAACTAAGCTACATCGAACAGGAAAACCGAGGGAAAGGAAAAGCTCACGCCACCTTCAGAGCTTCTGAACGGCCAAAGGAAGCTGCATGAATGCCCAGGGCACCGCCTCCACCTTCGCATGCGGTGGCATCGCAATGCAGTGCAGGTAGACTCAGAGAAGTCTAGGAGTCTTTTCGCTTGTGAAGAAAATAACGCATCTCCAGGGAAACACTTCCTTGTTTGGATGCTGCAACTACAAGTCGTCAAATGTTCAAGTGCGACCTCGTCTCAGCACATCCTTAGAGCCAGCTGACCAAGAAACTAAAGAGTCACAGACTGCAGATCTTGGACCTCAAATCGCCTGTGAACAGTACCACTCTGAGTCAAGTACCATTAGTGCAAGTGGTCTCGCTGACCCGCGGTGCCGTTTGACTTTGATCAAAGCAGCTGAGGAGGAAAACACAAAGACATCTGAAATCATGCGAACTGATTGTGCCAATGACTTGAGATGTTTGATATGGTGTCTTGTTGTGAAACCAAAGTGCACTTTTCAGATTACCATCCCTTGTGGCTAAACACTGGACGCCACCTGAACGCTGTGTACAGGGCCGTGTCGGTATGCGCTTTGTCCCTTCGGAAATTTCCCAAATTCTTTCGACTTCAAATCAGTAGCCGTGCGCCTCCTTGAAGCGGATGATGTTTGGATGATCCATCTTTTTCCTGGGGACAAATGGATGGAGGATGATGGAGGTAAATGGTGATAAGCTATGAGAAGTTCTTTTTGCCGATTCAGTGGAGTTCAGGACAGCACCCCATCACTTGGGACCAAAGATTCTTGCTTTTTCATCATCTTTCTACTCGGAGGAATCAGGTCCCCTTTGCCAAGCGCGTTTCAAGACTGCAGCACTACTCGGCAGCCAAGGAACAGAAGCATCGCTTCCTTCACAGCTTCGTTTCGCTCCTCCCCACCGTCGCTTGGATTTGTCGAGAGGATTTGGATCTGACTAAGCAGGGCTTTGCAAAAGTACCCCTACCAAACAATGTGTTTTCTGCACTGCTTTTGTCTCAGTGTGATTCAGTGTGTACCTTTATTTGGTTGCTGGTTTTCCTTTCCCTGGCTGTCTGCACCTGCAACTTACCTCGATCTCCTGTCAGGTTTGCCCTGGTTTGCTCGCTCCTTTGCTTCCATCGCAGATGTCTCCATCTGCTTAACCACACAAAGCGCATTCTCCTCGCAGGTCGTTTCTTATTAGAAGAGTGACCCCTTCTATCCATGCACAGCATAGTGCACATCGTCTTCAGCATAGTATGCCTTCTGCGACAGAAGCATGCATTGACTCAGACACTGCACTAAAGAAGTTGCACCTTTCCACCAGGATTTCAATATATTTCAATGCTGTCTTTAGGGGATGGGTTCAGTCAGTGCCACAGAACCCAACCGTACAAAACCAAGTCTCTATGTAAATGACCTCTGAGCAGTGGAGGAACATCTAAAAGCGAAATGTGGCTCTTTTGCCAGTCTGCCTCGGTGTTTTTCACGAGGTAAGCTTTGCCAAAGCTGCCCTTGCCCAAGACCTTTGGGATGCACAGCAACTGCACAACGCTGTTCTGAACCCGGGCTACTCATCTGTGCTGGCCTTAAGTCTTTGGTATTTCTCGTCCATGACGGCAAGGCTGCCACTCAGGCTTGTTGTGTGTATGCCTTGTGGCCTCTGATGCCTGTCTCGCTACCTGTCCTCTGTGGGAAAGTTGCCATTGACAATTGAAGATAAGAAAAGAAGAGAAAATGTTCTCATTCTGAGAATATGAGAGACGTTCATCTCAGCATTTCAGTGCATAGGACTATCCAGTCACTAGTTGCTTCCAAGAAAATGATCTCTTCCCAAGAGCGGATATCAATGGATTCAACTTGAGCTGTCTGCTAGTCTGGTCGAATTACATGGTGCGTCCTGGATGGGGTCACTAGTTGAACTGTGCTTGGGTCCCCATGGTCCCCTCTGCTATGCTTCAGCCAAAGGTCTTCAGGGAAATTGATTTTCTTCAAGAATTTCACTCTTTCTACAGGTCAACGTTGCAATTCGGGCAGTCTATGACAACCACTCGCTGGAGGAATAGTGAAGGTCGTGGATGTTCCGCAACGAGGCAAGGACGTCAAGAAAATCAAAGAAAATAAAAGCAGCCAGAGCAGAAGCAGCCAGAAGCAGCCAGAAGCAGCCAGAAGCAGCCAGAAGCAGTCACTTCGTTCTTCTCACAGAAACACGGTGGTGAGCTTTTGATGGGACTAGCTTCCCAGCAGTGTGTCCAGATCTTGCTTGTAGAAATCAACCCATTGACCTTGAGTGAATCAAACAGATCCAAACAGTGCTTTACTGCTCCAAAAAAAGGATCGGCAGCAACCATTGTGCACAACACTCCAGCCACCTACCCGTGGTGGATGTCTTTTCTGGTGGCAAGGGCCGTCGCAAAAGGTGGCGCAAGGGCTCCAGTGCTTTGCCAGAATCCTTGCGCCAGCTTTCCCAATCAATCGCCAGCACCTGAGAAGTCACTCCACATGAGAAAACATTTGAAGATATTTGAAGAGCATGAAATGTATCTAAAATTCTATGCTTTTGTCTAGAAATATCTCAATGGAGATCATGGCTTGTCCATTGAATCTCGTATGATCTCATGCATGTTGGATCTCTTGGATCTCTTGGATCTCTTGGATCTCCTCGTTCTCGTTGTGCCTGCCAGTTCAGCAGCTGCAGCAAGCGCCGCTTTAGGCGCGAGCCACCCTGCAAGACCAGATCTCCTTGAAGCGACGCTTGCAAGTCACCGAGGCACCAATCACTCAGAATCCGAAACAATACAATATAATGAATAATTATAAATATACAACAAGAATACATTATGTAGTTATTGTTGTTGTACACACTACTCAGTCGATTTATTCATTCCATACTTAATTACTGAATTGTATAATTTCAATATATTTCAATCATAGGCTTTACTGAGAGCTGATCGAGGTCTTATTGAAATCGTTAGAACAAGAGGGACTGGTAAATGTCCTGTTGAAGTCCCTGATGTGGGGAATGGTACTGCAGCATGGTGCCAAGTACATCAAACTGAGAATTGGAAGCACTTCGGCACTTCCTTCGATGTTTCAGTTGAGACACTTTCAATACGTCAGTCTCCAGTCCTTGAGGCAAAGTCCTGGCAAAGTGCCAGGGTCCATCGACTTCCAACACCAGGCCTCAGAGATCGTCGTGTTGCTGTGTTCGGTCTCGTTTGTTTTCGTTCGTTCTTGTTCTCGTTCTCAGTCTGTGTCAGTCTGTGTCTGTGTTCTTTCCAAGTCTCGTCGTTCCGGCAGGGCGATATCAACAAGCAAGAAATCCTCCACTAGGAACTCGTCCTGGGAGGCCACATTGGGGGACTCTGAAACGTAGCGATGTGCTTTTTGGCACAAGCTAAGAATATAAAATTCATTAAAATCCATCACACCCTTTCATACAACTCTAAGAGCGCTTCAATAAAAACGAATGAAATACGTCCATTCTTTGCCGTGGGTGTACCTGTCCTTGAACCTGTGAGATTCTCCCCTTGTCAATCTGGAGGTCTGAACTGTATCCAAAACAGCAAGAAATTCTTTGCAAGTCTTTTTCCCCCGCCTCGAATGCACTCAGTTTGTCAGGCTGGGGTGCATTCAGGTAGCAAGTCGTCACCATAAGTGTTCATGATATTTGCAAATGATTTCCAATGAACCCCGTCTTGTCATTGGCTTTTTGCACCCAATAGCCTGCCTTGAAGGGATTCAAGAGCTTCGCGATGCATAGCATCTAATCGTAGGGAATCCCGTTGCTGGGTCACACCGAGCAACACTGATTGGTGTGGCAGTTCTTCGAAATCTGAGTCTCGATGCTCTAAAAAGCTCTGACACATCTCGTTGAGTTTTGAATTAAAAAAGTCATCTTTCCATGGAACTTTGGCCATGGTACCCCTTATCTCTGAGCTCCTGTTTCCCTCAGAACTCTTACTCATGTTTTCCCCGGTAGAATGAAGACCTTGAAAATACACAACCATTTCATCTGCGACTTGAGAAATCTGGAGGTCGTTGAGATCCTTGACTTTGAGGTTCAGGTCATTCAGGTCGTTGACGTCAGCAAACGTTTCAGCAGTTGGCTGGGGCAGGCATCCATTCGCTGGCGGCTCTGGCGGTGGCAACTCTGGTGTCAACCTCTCTGTAGGGATGCCCTGCAACTGATCTAAGATCATCTGCCTGATGAAGAGTGAGCTGAGTGAAGGAGTTGTGGACCCAGCTACTATGATTTCATCAGCACTCTCCTTTCCTGCGCAAACCTTCTCAAAATGTGTGGCATCTTCTTTGAAGTCTTCGAGGCCTGCACTGGGAAGATCTGCCTCACCATGACCTTCACTTACAGCCTCCCGCTCGATGTCAGGTTCACCTGCTTCACTGGCTGGCTGTGAGTAACTCTGCACCGGACACCGTTGCGGAGGTACAATTTGGGTGTCCCTCGAGGGACCCTGATGCTTTTGCCTCCAACAGAGGTCGGGTTCCGATCGCAGCTGTTTCAGAAGGTAGATGATATCTGCGACTTCTGCTTGTAAGCCGGCAGAACAGAGATTTCCCGTCCTAAGGCCGAAGGCACTGATTTTGTTTTTGATCCGGCATGTTGGTCAATTGGATTGGAACCATGTACCAGCACCTTCAGCCAGTAGGAGTACATTTGGCAGATCATGCTAATTGACTTTTGGCCAGTAAAACTCCTAAGCATCGTATGCACACAACTATCTGACATGTAACTGTTGTATTGTACAGTCTTCTGCTGAGGCTCAAATCCAGTTCTTCGAGTGAAGTTTGGAAGGCAAAACCCGCGCCGTTGGTTGCAGCGTCATCTGCAGTTGCACTGCCAAGGCCATCAGCCTCTGCTCCCAGCAGCTTCACAAGTGGCAGGATGTCGTCCTAGGCAAACCGTCTGCTGCACAGTAGGAGCCAAACCCCTGCTCCAAAGAAACCTTCCACCTCCAAAGCCCAAACCTACAGCATCAAAGAACTTAGCCCCGCTACACTATACATACACAATACATACTCACTATACATACACTATATCATACTATACTGTGATTCCTTTGACAATGAGATTGGACCAGGCATGACTCGTGACTTGCCAACACACCCCCCCCCGCCAATGAGATGAAGCGGCGTCCCGAAGCTTCAATCCTTTGAGTCTTAGAACTTGAAGTGGAAGGCCCTCCGCAAGGAACCTGGCGTCATGGAAGGTCATGGAAGGTCACGGTGCATCTACTGGCGCTTCAAAAGCTTCTAAGGCAAAAAACTGCAGTGCTCAATGAGGACTCAAGGAGAAGCACAACGCAATTACTCCCGTTACGCATGAGAAGCACATGTCAAGTCAAGCACTCCTGTTGCATTCTCCTCCCCCGTCCCCACCTCGAGATGGATAGCACCAGGGATGCCCCAGATCTCGACTTCCCAACGTTTTTGCTAATCGATTGCTGAGTTAGGCGTGGGTTCTGAGACAAGTCCAAGAGTCGAAGTGAGGTCGCTTGGTGGTTCGCACAAAGCCAAGCCCTGCTTCGAAGCAAATGAATCACCAGCTGCACATCTGACAGTTTGTTTTCTGCCAACAGAATGGCTTCAAGTTCTGGCATCGAAACTTTCCCAGAGCTCCCCAAAGCTGGTAAAAGCAAAGCCAGGCCACGGTCAGTCATTCCACATCCGGAAAGGTTCAACCACTGCAGGTGCCGGGCACCCGTTGCCAATGACGCCGCCAAAGGTGCAAGGAGAGAACTGAGCTCCTTACCAACAGGAATGCCTTCGAGATCTAAAATGCACACCTTCTGACCTCTGGCTGTAAAGAACACTGCCAATGCCGTCATCAACATACGAAGATGGGCAGCGTTGAAGGCATGTTTCCCAAACTGTCTATCTTTGGCTGCAGCATGTTTCCTGTAGGCCATATCATCGCGGAAGCAGCGCATGCCATCTCGCAAAACGATCCTCGCAAGGTCTGAATATGATATCAGAAAAGAATAGCTGCCAAGCCATGAAAAGCTGATGGTCTTTTTGAAATCTTGAAAAAAGAGCTAAAAAGAATCTGAAGTAGATGGCAAAGAATCTGGCGAATCCCCGTGGGTTTCTCCCGCAAAGTTGCGCAGGTCGTAGACAGAGAGGCTGGAGAACAGAGACGAAGATCCAGCATCAGTAGGCCATGTTGAGCCAGAGCGTCCAAAGCCCCCTGATCCAATTGAAAGCCCAAGTTGAAGCATGCCCGCGCGTATGCTTCAGCAGCCCACATGGCACGTGATCTCTTGGTTTATGAGCTCGTCGCACAGTGTTCAATTCCACTTGTACAAAAAATAATCTTATGACATTTCATTCTGTCAATGAAAATATGTAGAGCCTTGTAGAGGTTTCTGTATGGTACTAAAGGTTTCACTTCGACACTGTCATGTTTGTATATGGTCACAACTCGTCCCCACACAGTACTAAAGTACATGTGTGCATGTACATATAATACCACATTTATTTCAGTTAGAATGGAATTCGGTGATGAATTGCTGAATTCTCTAGAGTAAGTTTAGGCTCCTGGATCTCATTGTTCATAGATCGCACTTCTACAGTCTGCCGCTTTGTGCAGGTCAGCTTGACCAAAAATTTGACAGGGCAATGGCATAGAACATGTTATCAAGGACACCAGTTGTCAACATTATGAAATAAAAAGTGAAATAAAGAGATCAAAACAGTTCAAATATGTTGAAATAGGAAATGTTCCATAATGTTCCTATTGTTTCATATTGAAAGGAATGATTTCACTGAGAAAAATGTGACTTTCGGCCTTGAGGCCTTCCTTGGTACCGAAGACTTCCTGTTCTCAGAGCTGGCTTCGAACGCCAAGAGTCCTGGATGGGCTCCTTGCGGCACAGTCGACGGACCTGAAGACCAGGCTATCAAAATGAATGATGTTTTTTGATAAATCGCTTGAATATAATCTGTAATCTGTGTAGATATATAATACAGTGTGTATATATATATATATATATCTTTATACATGTACACCTTGAACATGTATGTATATATATATAATACCCGTTGCATGTGGAGGTGTACTCAAAAAGGAAGAGAGCAAGAAGAGCACTTTCTCAAGTCTCGCCACGCCTTCTGGGAGACGTCACTGTGCAGCTTGGAAGAGACGTCAATGCGAAGCTTGGCCACCTGAGTCAGTGTACGTGGCCATCTTCGTTCAATGAGATGGACGTAGCAAGAAGAGAAAATATCATAGAATATTAATGAATATTATAGAATCATTCAATGCGAATCTGGGGGAAAATCATGGTTCTGATAGAATCTGTAGCTAAGATTAGTTAACAGTGTGGAGGTTTCTTGATTACCTCAGAATTCGCTACTCTACCTCCCACATCCTGAGACCTTCGTGCTTCTTTGAGTCTCAAGCCGCGCGGTGTTTCGCCGCCGCTGCGGCACGAAGAGCGAAGCTTTGCACCCCACTGGGGATGGTGCCACCTGGAGCGATCGGGCTATCGAAGTGCACGACAAAATACACCGCTTTTGAAATTCACTTCCAACAAGTAAGAACATCAGATACGTCAACATATACATCAATACATCAATATAGACTTTATAAAGATCTTGTATAGTTAGTCAATATATAAACATCATTAGACATCAATATAGATCAATGGAATTCATAAGACTGCAACAAGTTCCAGATCACCAAGGAGCCTTCCAGTTTGAAGGCCATGAAGGCATAGTACCATTGAGCCATGTGAAGCTCCAGATCTTGGCTACCTTTCACCTGCCAAACCCTTTTCAGGAGACAAACAGACATAAAGAGACTAAAGATCCAAAAGAAGTGAGGTGAGGATCTCCAATGATCTGCATGGGATATCCTGATTAAGAGAATGAGAATCGAAAAAATGAAGATATTCCAACAGACAAAGGATTGAACAAATGTTTGGAGATTCTCTCAATCTGATTTCAGTCAGACACTTGAAACTTTCAAAAAGCTTTCAACCGCTGCCTCGATTAACTTGGCAGATTCCACAAGCACATCCTGCCAATTCCACACATTCCACGTGCAAATTGGTGTATCGTGAAGGGAGTTGAAGCAATCTGTCTTGGTGAACGACCCATCTCCTTCCGTTGTCGGCCCAAGACTGCCAAGGTCCAGCAGAGATTGGCTGCTTCTCGGGCAGACATTCCGCTTCCAGAGACCTGGCTCCGAAGACTGCGACGAGGCTCAACCAAGCGCTTGGACTCAGCTGACAGACTTTTGACTCCGAAGTATTGTACTGTTGCTATCTGCATTTGCTATCTGAAATACTTCACTGTTGCTTACTGCTATCTGAAATACTCACTGTTGCTGCTTTACTCATGTTTACTCACACTGAAAAGTTGGATTTCAGATTTCCTAATGCGGTGCACACCTTCAACGATGGTGAGTTGCAGAGAGTGTCGCTCTGCAACGACACAATCGCAAAGGACCAAAGCAACGAAATTTGCTCTTCCAGGCGGAAAGCATCCACACTCCTTCGGATCAAATTGTGCAGATTGGCCATCCAGTTGGAAGTTCGAAGCTGATGGAACGGTCAAAAAAGAACATGGAATGATGGAACTTGATGGACCTTGATGGAACTTTGTCTTGGAACTCGTCCGGCACTTGGGTTTCTTCTGACAGATCTTGATATGTGCTCGCTCCAAATGCAGAAACTCAGACCTGGATTTGATGTGATTTGGATTTGTTTAACTTTGATTCCAAAAAGGTTAAACATCAAGGAATCGTTTAAACTTGATTCCAAATGCGTTTCTGCTCCTCTCGACCAAGTGTTTGGCCTTTTCGAAGAGATCATGATGTAGAAATGCTGCAGTTGCGTACCTTTTGCCCGGCAGCAAGAAGCGTCTGCAACCCAAATGCGGCGAAGGCTCCACCGTGTGCTTTGGCGATGCATGTCTTGAAGGCGCCAGGGCAGTTTGAAAAAAGCAACAGGCTGGAGACATAGGACTCACATCTATAAGTCATCCTTGAGTCATCTTCACATCTTTTGTTACACCTGGAACAAATTGAATCAAAATAAAAGGAATTGGTGTCTTCTGAATGCTCACCTCCCAAGGAAACTGCTTGACGAGGCACGCCCAAGAAATATTCGTCACTTGTCTGGCAGTGTAGTCGCCTGGCTGGAATGATAGGTCGCCCCAAAGCCACCGGTTTCCACAACTCCCAAGCAGTTGGAAAAAGTTGGAAGTCGGAAGTTGGAACAAAATGGAACAAACCCAAACAGTTGGATGTGCAGATCCCAGGGGAAGTGCGAGCCTGATGTAACCAGTTCCCCCACGCGGGAGAACACCTCTCGATCTGCCAGGCTGACTGCTCCCAAGGCCCAGATCAGATTGGAGATACCTGGCAGCTTGGGGGAACGTCACGTGCTGATACTTTATCGTGAAACTGCTTTGAGGACAGACATAAAGAAGCTTCAGACGCGTTGCACACAGAAATTGCAAAAACTCAACCAGTTTGACGAAGCACAGGTCAAGTCGTGAGTACAAATGTACAAAAATGTCCCAGCAAAACCTGAACCTCAGCGAACAACCAGATTTATCACAAAACCACTGTGCGGAAACCACTACACCAACCTTCCGTACAGCACTTGCTGTGAAGGCTGTGCCAAAGAAAACCCACCAACCAGGCACTGTGGCCGGTTGGGCTGCAAATGTTGCAGCATGGATGACGAAAAAGGACTGCAAACAGCAGCGTGCCAAACCACTGTGTGCAATGAAATTTGCTGAATCTTCTGTTTTGCCACATCGAGAGGTTGAGGTGAACGTGACCCTCCAATCCACTTTAGCACCAAAGAGAATCATATTAAAACCATGGTGAAAATGATTCAAAAACCATGCAGGATACATCATACGATGTTGAGGAGCTACAAATTGCAAAGCAGCTTTCCACCAGCTCATGGAGACGGCACCTTATAAGGAAATTATGCGGTGACCTTGGGATCACCTCCAAAGAAATGGCCTGTTTTTTAGGTGGACCATCGTTTGCATCCTATGATATATCAACTTCTTGGGGAAAAAATCAGTTCCTGTTGACGATGTTCTTTGCTATTTTGTACGTCTTTCTTTTTCTCTGTTATCCAGGTTTCATTCAGTTCCTTCTTGATTGTGCAAGACCTTCTTGATACTTGTTAAGAACTCAATGCAATCCCAGGGATGTCTTTTTCACCAGACCGTGCTTAGCTGGACATACTTGGGCAGCGGATCGGTAGTTCACTTCTGACTTTCTCGTAGCACAACAAATAAAAAAGTCCATTACCTTTTAGTACACAATGACGACCTCTTTCTGAGACTTTCTCAAGACTTCAAAGTCCTTTCACTTAGTCATGCCCTGGGTCGGCCTTGGTGATCAAAATCATGCAGCTTTGGCTGCGCTGCAGTGGCGATCTTGCCCACCTCCTGAGCACACTGCCAACCGAAATGATCAAAGAATGTTACAAGCTGCAGCGAGCTCCGGGATTGCAGCCTGCTTGGTCAATGAGATTCCAATTCTTATGTTTTCTTCTTCTGTTTCAGCTGGTATCGGTGTGTCAGTCCACATCCTGCATCATCCTGCCATAGAATTGCAAGATATTACAAGGTTCACCTTTTGGCTGTGCAAAAGACTGTAGTATTCTGGATGCACAGAGTCCAAGAAATGCGGTGCGCATTGTGCCAAGCCCCTGACTTGGACAGAGATTTAAAAACATGCAAAAAGATGGATAGTTCTCATCTTAGCCCAGTACCAAACAAACTGTTGTGTTTGACAACCGTCACTGCCAAAATTTCAAGCAGCCTTCTGGTTCAGGCTTAGTCACCAGCGCCAAATTCTCGGAGCTTGAGTTGGCAAAACCTGACGGGTGTGTAATGGCAACACAGCTAGTCCTGGTGAGTCATGCTCTTCAACAGCCGCGAATCGTTTCTCCACCGTTCATGTCACAACTTTTATGTGAAACAACATGATAATACAACATGGTAATAGGGACGACATACTGAAAACAGTGACATAAGTAGGTGTAGGTAGATGCATGCACAGCTCAAACGAACATCTGTAGACCTACGTAGACCTACAGTATCTTGTTGATAGTATCTCTGAGTCATAGTCAAGCCATCAACGAAGAACTTGATGACTCTGGACTCTGATGTGAGAAGGTGGCGCTGCCAAACGCAGGAAATGTCGCCGTTGACTTGTTGCAACCAATGTAAAGGTTTGGCCTGGGGTTGCATTGTAATTGCTCCATTCCCTTTTCTTGGATGCCCTCAGGAATGCTCAATTCAAGCACGGAAACCGGTGACTGCGTAGGTTCAAACAGCAATGAAGGCAGGTGATGCTAAATGTTGTGGGAGTGAACACATCGGCAAATATGGCAAGCAGCTCCATGCCAGCAGTGACAAGTCCCGAGCGGGAAGGTCCTCAGCCCACCGTTGGCTCATTCGATGACACACAAAACAATCAGACTGCGATGAGTTCGGATTTTCTGTCACCTTCAGTGGTCATGCAGATTCGGACCGTACTATGGCAGATCCTGCTACAAACTCGAATGAAGGTATATACGCAAAATCAGGAAGAAAGTCTTCAGTTTGAACCCCCATTGAGCCAACTGCAGGAAGGTCTCCCTCCAGTTGTTCTCTAGGCCCGCTTTGGCAGGAAGGTGTTCATAGTAAGCAACGTCCATCTGAAAAACGCTGAAGGTCCAAAGGAGCTGCACCAATTCCGAAGACCTGACAGGAGCTGTCCAAGTGCCACAAGGGAATACACCATGCAGTGAGCTGGTGGTCCCTCTCCCAATAAAGACCCACCCTCGCACTGTGCCCTCCATGTTACAAAACGGACTGTTTTGGAAACAATTGGAAACTGTGACAAAGTCTTCCAAGTTCGCTTCTTCCTGTAGAGGTCCCAGCCCCAGATCAACTGGCAGATACTGATCTTTGCCTCCATCTTGACAATCCCTGCGCACAGCACACATGAGTGAAAGCAAACATTTGCATGATGACTCTGCAAAGACCAGAAGCATGCGGCGCCAAAACCAGACATTATCAATACGGTCCATATTTTTGTGAGCTGTATATCAATGCAACATTTGATCTTGTCAATGAGGGAAAATCTGTATCCAAAATGGATTCGCAAGTTCCATAGTGGAAGTGTGCCGTGCTTCCAGGCCATATTTAGCTGCATTTTTGGAACACTCTTCTGCTTTCACCGGGCACCCCTCCTGTTCCTTGGCAACTTCTTTGTCCAATCCTTGGGGTCTGCAGAAGAACTTCTTCTTTTCATCTCTATCATTTCTATCATTCAATTTGGCAGTGGAAAACGTGACCTGATTGGGATGCCCATTTGAGCAAAACTACTTCTGGTGTCCAACAAAGAATGAAAATTCCAATACTTTGAAGGGGTACTAAGTGTGGCTCAAAGATGCTCAAAGTAGGTAAGTGGCTTCTGCGGTTTCTAGTAGATGGGTTTTTGCAAATGCTGGATCAGCAATGCACTGGGCACACCGACTGCATCTTTTTGCCGCGCACCCCACAGGCCAAAATGGCTCTGGCACACTCAAGAAAATGGAGTTCAACATGCGATGACATGTGGTCAGCCTAAGTGGAAACCTGAGAATTCACAGTTTTATAATTCCCCAAGGGAGATCCCTGAGAATGATCCACTTTCCGTCACCGAGGGTTTCACTCCAAGATGCTCTGGGCTGCGGCTCTGAGCAACGTGGCCACAGTGTTGACACCCAGCACCAGACTTTCAGGAGCCGCTGCAAGGGCACTCAGCACTGCTGCCAAGCCCTGAACCGTGGCCGAGGCTGTCCCAACTCTTCTTCAAACCTCTGAAGTTTCAAAAATTTCTCGAAACCTGTCCATAGAGACTAGACTCCAACTTGCAAACACATGGAAAAAACAAAATATGTCAGCCAGGGAAATTCAGAATCTTGTCACGGTTCCGTGTCGGACTCAGCTGACTTTCACCTCTGATCTGCCTGCGGCTCCAAGTGCGAGATGTTCTTCTGGGCCAAGCCACACAGCTGCTCCAAGATCTCTGACCGGCGGTCGATGGTAGCTCCAACGGCTTTGTCCAAACGTGTCAGGGCCCAAATGAGATTCGCAATGTCCTGAGAACCATGACAATGACAGGTCATGACAGGTCATATATAGAGAGAGCACCAATGTACCAAAGCCTCCAGTGATGTTCACTTGCAACGATGCAATGGATCCGTCAGCTCTCCTGAGGCGCCAATGCCTCCGGCTTCAATGTGAGCAGCGCATCTAATGCTTCGCTGGGTGCAGAAACACGACCTGCTGCCTTAGCTGGGAGATAGAAAAAAGAGAGTTCTTTGGATTCGACTGACTGAAACTTCATCCTGGTTCACATATATTCATGTGGCTTTAGTCATACCGTTGCGTCATGTTGCATCACTTAGCTGAATGCAAGCAACTCTTGCGATCACCAATCCCCCAAAGCCCCTTCATAGAACTCAACTCTCAGCTGCCATACATCTTATGCTTTGAAGTAAATTATCATGGAAGCATCTCTGGGATTTGGGTTCAGAGCGGCTTCTTGATGGAGTCAAGCGCTTGCTAGACAAGCCCCTGCAAGTACTGTTTACTTCTCCGTTCCTGTCAGCCGACCACCATTTCAGCTCTTGACCAAACAGGGGAAGAAAAAAATAACTACATTGACACATGCCAGTACCAGCAACACATTGCACATTGCAACCCTTCTCATCAACCTCCAAACCGAGTGGAGCAAAGTTGCCAAGGCCCACAGCAAGTTTGCCGCATCCCTGCCATGCCGCTAGCAGTCATAGCACTTTCGGAAGTTAACACGTGTCACAGCAAAATGAGACGCTGCTTGTAGCTTGGTCCGCACATGAAACCATCAAGGGATTAGAGCCCGCATGGCAGAAGCTGAAGTCCGACCAGCTTCCAGAGGTGTCCATTTGACAAATCTGATGCATTGCCCTGTCTTGTTTGGCTGCAAGACTTTTGCATAATTTTGATGCCTCTAATGCTCCAGAATGTGGCAGGCCTGGCTTCAAATGGCTTTCGTCGCTGAAATGCTTGTGCACTGGCTTGGCTCACCTGCGTCTTAGTGCGAATCGAGTCCGTCCAACTTGCAAGCTCTGCACAGCATAAGCTGAGGGTCTGCATGACCAACCCCCAATCCCAAACCCCCAACCCCAACCTCCTCCAAGAGTTTCACAGCATCGCTCTGAAGCTGCGATTCTGATGGCCCTGACAACACTTTGGCTGCAGCCCAAGCTCCCTGTGAGAGCCAAGGAAATCGCCTGGTGTCAGCGCAGGCCCATTGTTAGTCTCCAAGAACATTGGGACAGCGGCTGGGGTGGGGATTTTCTATCAACCAGTTTTAAATGCAGCAGGAAAGGGAGCTGAAGCCAATCCAAAATTTTGCACAGCCCAGGTCTAAGGCTTCAAGGCTCTCATCCGTGCCTCGAACGGTTTCGCTCCCGTGCAACCTTGCTGCTTAGGCACCTGCGACAGCAAATATGGATCCAGCTCATCTAGGAATCTAAGCTTTCACAAACAACCCCTGAGCGCTGAGATAGAACTACTGGATCTTTGGGGAAATTCTGAGCCTTCCTACAAAACTATACAGGATTGGAAAAAAACCACAGTTGTTCACTTCCTTTCTGCAGCAGCACGAAAACGCTACCTTGACTCCTAATGCAATTGGCCTCTCTGAATGATACCGGTCAAAAAGCTTCAGTCTAGCGTCCTACTTCAGAAAAAAATGGAGACTCAGTGAAGATGGCCACCTTGCTTCTCCCACAGGTAGTGGAAAATGGTATGTATTCAAATGTATTCTAATGTGTATATAAGTTTATACTTTATACTCTTTAGATTTGATAAAACAAAAAAATGTTTCTCTGCGCCTTCTCAAGCCCTGCATCAGCTTGACTGCCAGCTCCTCCTCCTCAAACGCGGTCCAGTGCAGATTGTGCCCCTGAAAAAAGCGTCTCTAGTTTCAGCGGAAAATCAGCGGAAAAAACAAAACGAGAACTGTCTGTGAAGGGCAAAAGTCGTCAGCAACCAAAATGCGGAAGCTGGGTGTCAATTTTACGTTTTCCATGATTTCAAACCCCAAAAAGGAGGAAGAAGGAGTGAAAAAAAAAGTAGAACTGCCCTATGTTTTGGAAGCATTGATGGAACTTGCCCAAGAATTGTTGGATCCTTGCGTCAAAGCCAGTGGGCTTCTTATGGCAGAGCAAACTAGTCGCAATGTGAAGCCCTCCGTCCGCATGCGAAGCCCTGAGTTGATCTAAAGTCGTCCTGTGGATCCTTGATCCCCAGCTTGGAAAGCCGCAGGAAAGCCGTAAGCATCGACACAAAGTCCAGATCATTCAGCCGCGGATGAACTGCCTGAGCTCAAGCCTCTCCACAGCTCCACTTCTCCAAGCAAAGCAATTCTAAGTTTAGAACGACAGACATCAACATACTACAACTATCTACATCATAAATGAACGAAAACATAAGAGATAAACATAAATAAATCAAATGTATCAACATGAGTTCAACATGTTCCAAATGTTTCCAAACCTCAACGACTTCGATGCCGTCCGCTCGCCTCATAGAGCTCCCGAGCACCAAGGCGTCGCAGCTTCCGCGCAAAGTCACTTTCCTTCTGCCAGTCCTGTCGCTGGATCTGAAAAGAAAGGAAGGTCTGCACAAGATGCATTTTCTTTACATTTTTCTTTACATTCCTTATCATCGTTCCTTTATTTCTGTGAAGAAATGACTGAAGGCGGTCGAATTTCAATGTGTCCCACATCACTTTGTCGTTTTTCATCAATCAGAATTATAGAATCATAGATTACCACCGCCTTCAAAAGATCTCTCTGAAATAAGTGGCCTCCTTCTGCTGGTTTGTGACTGAGGCAGCACGACGGCAGCAGCTCTGACCTGGCCGTGCTGGGTTCGGTCCATTGCTTTGAATCACGAATCGCAAAGATTCACAGTGCCGAGACCTACCCAACTGAACAGCAGCAGTTGAGGTTTCGCAGATTTTCGCAGTTCTTTTTCTGGAAAGTTGCATACACTTGCAGCACTTGCAACGAACAAAGCACACAGGGCCAAGGTGCGCAACCGGCGATGCGTACAGCTCCCGCTGTAGCTCCCGCCTCGCCCACGTCCGAACTGCCAAGCGCTTCTGGTTCGCCTTTGGGAGGGCCCATGAGGTCGCGCTGTGAATCGGACAGTCCTGTACTGTCTGAGTGTCACTGGAGCCGTTGTGACAACCTGTCACTGTAGTGTCGCATGTTTCATTTCCCCGGACTTCGTTTATGTTTCATTGGGTTGGCTTTCCAAGCCTTTGGATGCATTCTCCTGTCCTAAGCCAGTTGCTTTCACCAGGGTGCAATACTTATTGATGTATATCGATAATGATTAATAGTAATTTATGTTGACTATATAATGCTTATTGATGTTGGTTCACATGGATGGATCTTGATGTATGATTATTTTTGATGATTAATACTGATTTATATTGGAAAATGTTGATTCATACTGATTGCTTTGGTTGACACTATTTGATTTTGATTGACGTTGATTAATGTTGATTGATATTGCTTGATGTTGATCATGTTGACTAGTGCTGAATATGTTTGATTCGTGTTGATCACTACTGATTGAAATTGATTGAAACTGAAAGATGTTGATTCATGTTGATTGATGTTGATTCATGTTTATTGATGTTGATTCATATTGATCAATGTTGATTGACACTGACTGATATTGATCAATGTTAATCGATATTGAGACATGATGATTCATGCTGATTCGTATTGATCCATCTTGGCTAACACTGACTGATGTTGTTTAATGTTGTTTGATACTGATTGATATTGATTGATAATGATTGATTATAATTGATAATGATTGATGATATTTGATAGTTATTGATATTGATTAATGATGATTAATACTGATCAATATTCTTTCAAATTGATTGATATTGATTGATGTTGATTGGTGTTGATTAATGTTGATCAATAGGGATGAATCTGACGGTTTTTGCTGCTACTCACCTGAAAACCATGAAACCCTTAGCCATTTCTGACCCTCAACACTTCCAGACACATGTCGCAGCTCCAAATGCCGCTATTCCCACATGACTATTTTGTTTAGGTACAGCTTATTGCATCACTTTGAGGTGGCAAGCAGCACTGTCTAGACCAAGTTTTAACACGTGCAAAAGACTGTGAAACCATCTGTGAATTTTCAGCCAAATGTCACCCTCGTCCTGGTGAGAACATCTGAGAGCCCGCGCAAGTTCGCGAGCGGAGTCCGAAGCATAGCTCAGGGCTCAGCTCCGCCATTTCCAGGGAATGTGCAGAGCTTACTCTGCTGATCTCTTCGTTTGTAGTGCAATTTCTCAATACCAAACCTGTGTAGGATTGGGTAGTGCCTTTGTACAGGAAGGAGTTTGGCGCTTTCCAACGTTAGACCTCTCATTAAAAGCGTTCAAGCTCAAGGTGTGTCAGGGGCATAGGAAAAAGGAACGCACCTGTAAGCTCCGACAGTTTGTGATCCGACGTCAGACAAACATGGACACTTCTCTGAACAGGTCTAAATGCAGCCAGGTCTTTATCGTGGCTTCCATCTGAACACTTCTTGGGCTTCCAAGTTGGTACAATTGTCTCTCTGATCTGGGTCAGCTGTTGTTCTGACAGTTTCAGCGGCGGCATCCACATGCACAGAATATAGCTCTGAGAACAACCCCAAATCTCCAAACCCCAGAACTGTACGCTCCAATCTATCAGGGCTGAACTGATGAATGATACCAAAGTAAAACTATCCTTCATGAAGTAAAGTACACGGCAGCAGTGGCTCAAGGGCAAACCAAGGATTCACATAGGTCATTCAGCACCAATCTGCTACAACTCAGCCCTTTTGAATTCCAAGTCTCTGGAAAAGGGCCTCACGAAGTCATGCATTTTCGAGCGTCCACAGAGCCAGCTCAATTGTGTCTGTCCAACTGATCTTTGCAGTTTCAGCCTCTATGGTCTGTGCCGTTCCTGTTCCAACTGCAGTTGCAATATTGAGCTTGAAGGCAAGAAAGCATCTCAAAGCATTTGAAATCAAGTCAAGTTGAAAATCAAATAAAGTCAAGTTGAAAATTAAATAAAGTCAAGTTTAAAAAGAACAGCAGTGCATTGCAGTGCATAGCAGTGCATAGTAGTGCCCTGTTTAGCTCCGTGTTTCAGTGCACCGGTGCCGTGGGTGTCACTGCCCTCCAGGTGGCCGCGGTCAGAAACGCCGAGGCCAGGAAGCCAAAGAAGAAGCGATTCGTCGAGCGCGCGGAAGCGCGGAAGGCCTCCATGGCACTGTGGAGCCCCGCGGCGCCAAAGACGCAGGTGCCTCGAGATCCAAAAAAACGAAGACTTCGCAGGATTTGCTTTGACACAAAAGCCATCGGTAGAAGACGAATTAAAATATGTTAAGATTTAGATGAAGTCTGAAGTCTGCTTTCTCATCTCATTCATTCAATTCATTCATTCTCAAATGTTTTTGATTTTCCTCTGATCTGCGCCTAAGACTCGGCACTGCATGCACTCCTTCTCTCCAGGCTGTGGCCGTCGAATTTGCCCAGCGCTGATGCGTTCCAGCCACGAATCCACTGCGCCGAAAAGCATGGGAAGTGGCCACTTCAATCTCTCTGCTGGGGAAGTGCTTGGTTTTGCTGATAGGCACTCTTCCTTTTAGTTGCTTTGTCATCAAGTCTTCGTGTTGTTTCAAGTACACAAGTCAAAGATTCATCTTGAATAATTGAACTGGCAGTCGTCATACATATCAACGCACATCCGTGATCATCTCTGTGTGTGAGTCGGTCTAGACGGTCTAGATGTGAAAAATGTTTGAAGAATCTACAAATTGAGAGCCGTTGAAAAGTGCTCCAAAAACACTGGGGGCGAAGGTGTGAGTCCCAAAGCTCGGTGTTAAGTGGAGAGGATGATCGTTGGCAGTGCTCCCAGGAGGTAAAGCTGCGGCAAGGTTCGGGCCAGGTGGCTTCTGTCTAACTCCACCGGTCATTGTGGGCTTAAACTGCTCTCAACCTGAAGTGGTGACAGGTGTATCCTTGACCCTTTTCACTGACACTTGGCTCCATGGCATGGTTTATAAAAGTTTTCCGTCCTGAGTGATTGGATGGAACATGATGTACAGGAACCCCCCGTCTCTCGATGCGTGTGTGTGTGTGTGTGCGTACGACTCCAGCATTTGCATCAGTGTTCCTTCCCCATCGAGATACAAGGGTCAACTCCTCATGGCCTATGTTATCTTGACATCCGACCATGAACACACTTCGTGCTGGTCCGGATTCCTACACTTACAAGGCTTGCGCATCAAATGAACGGGTAGCGCTTCCAAGGACAATCCCCTCAAAAGAACACGCGAAGCAAAACCATGTCTTCCCTGACCCGTGATACCTTCCAACACAGTCTGGCATAGCTGTAAATATGTATAAAATTGTATAAATAAATATATATATATATATATTCTTTATAAACATCTTCCCTTCACACAGACAGACCACTTCCCCCATTTCTTTTGACTTCTGCATTTCTTTTTTCTGCCAAGCCGCTGCAGCCCAGGTCATGCCGAGGCCTTCATCTCCAAATCAAGAGCCAAGCCCTGCCCAGTCACATGCTCCCAGCAAAAGCGACAGATCAGGTCCAAGACCAAAGCATAGATATCTTAGCTACCACAGCTGTGCCATAGATATCTTACTTGATATCTGGAAGCAGCTAGATTTATATAGATATCTTTCCAGCTTGTACTTTTAGCATCTTTTGGCAATGCAAACTGAAATGAACCAACTGGAGCTGGTCGAAGTCCAATGTTCCAAAACGTCCTCAGACTTCAGCTGGGCCTCAGCCAGTGCCGAGACTTGTGACAAGATACACAGCACGTTGGGCACGCACACAGGTGCCTCGTCACCTGCAGGGTGTGGGGAAACTCTTCTGTGAGAATCAACTGTATGCTCTGCTTGTTGAGGTGTTTGGATTGATCATTCTGATTCTGCTTGTAGGTGACGATTGGTTTTCATCTCACTTGTGAACGAAGATTACACGATGTCAGTCCTACTGCGACACAATGAACAGCAATGAACTATGATTATCTGTGCTTAGCATTGTCAGTACATTGCTACATCTCGAAGGGGGACTTGCAAGACACGGTCACACAGGTAGATCTGTACCTGGACCTTTCCCTGTGGATGTGATGTGGCTGGTAGCAATTGATGCTTTCCCATGTTGTGTAGAAATGAAAATCTATATAACAAATTGATATAACGTAAGTGTGTGTGTGATTGTAATTGTTCCTGTCATTGTTTGTATGTCTTCTTCACGGCACTGAGACTGTGAACGACTGAGGGAATCCACTCTCATCGAAGTGATGTTGCCCCCAACTGTCCCAGGGATGGCGGCCACGTGCCTCGTGTAATGACAGTGTGCGGTACAGAACCCATCAACACCTAGGTGCACGTCTGCCAAACATTGTGGAAGATCAATGAAGATCCATGGACAGCAGCCTACACAAAGGCAACTTCCTGAATCGACAGCTTCGACAGGTTGCTATCTCAAAGCCCAGAAAGCGAAGCTGATTGAAATCTGTATTCTTTTTTGTTTCATCCGTCAGGCTTGTACATGACAATTTCATGAATTGTGTTTCGTCTTTGGACAAAAAAATTCGTTGATCATCATTTTTCATCAAAGACGAAGATCTGAAACAGAGAACAGCTTGCTGTTTTTAGAACAGCTTAGTCTGCTTAAGCTGTTTTAAGACAGATTTTGATGCAAAGTTCACAGCTTAGTCTGCGCACCGTCTGAGGCTGTGGGAGGAAGGCGCTGGGACGCCACTTCAAGGCCAGCAAGCGCCGCTGGCGATCATACAGAACTAGGCCTCAAGGCCGCCCCTTTGGGCGGTGACGTGCTTGAAAAATGATTGTAAGATATTGTAATCTGCATATCTGTAATTTTGTAATGCACATCATATGCATATCACACTAAGAACTGAAAATAACAGGATTCAGCAGCCTGCAATGATGCGCACTCTTACTGCTAAGCTAATTTCGAGTTCTGCCGATGACCACCAGTGACAGTTCCTGAAAATCAAGCTGAGGCACACAAACTTGACAACTTCTGGTGGAGTCCTGCGAGCGATTCCAGGAGGCAATCACCACAGGATTTGCAGCACATGGTCATCACATACCGGATCCAACAGTACGAACAACAAAGTGCTGGGCTCGTTTTGAATGTCAACCTTTGCTGCGAAAGTTTGGGGGCCCATTTTAGGTTTTCAGGGCTCAAATTAGGACTAAAACCCATGTGCAAGTCCTCTTGCAGGCGGCGTCATGTCACATTGCCCTTGTCAGGTCACACTGTGCATGTAGTTCAACAGTGTAGCATGTGGTCAAGAATCTTCTACCAGCATGACATCTTGTGAACAATGTACAAATGCACCAAAGCTATACCTGCCTTATGAATCTATGTAGATGTACAATGTATATAAGATCATGCAGATGATGTAGATGTGTATACTAATTTGGATCGCTTGCCATTGTATTTAGAAGTACTGTAGGTAAGGCCAGGTGATATCAAGTATTGAAAGCTTCACAACCAAGCTTGACTGGAATCTATGCTATGGCTCAGTCCATAGGCCCTGCCAAGACGTCCAAAGAACTAACTTCCGTACAAGGTGGCTCCAGCCCCGAGCATTCCAGGTATTCCAGGTATTCCAGGTATTCCACAAGCCCATCTCCAGTCGTCCTCGCACAAGCTCTTCAGCAGCCTCTTGTGAAACTTCTGCTGCCTTCGGCCCCTGGGCCTGCGCAGTTTGCTCATAAATTCTTTAAAGGAATGAAAATTCAAGAATTAAATTCAAGAATTCAAATTGCAAAAATGTACACACGAGTGAATCTTCGAGCGTCTAAATCAAGGACATTGTTGCTTGCATTTGGAACTGCGTGGCTACTGGTGTTCCAGCTCCATCAAATGACTGCGCCTGATCTTTGCCTTGCTCCTGGAGCAAGTGCTTTCTCATTTGCGTTTCGCCAAAAGGAGAAGTTTAAAAACAAAGCACTTCCTTCATACTTAGTTTTATGTAAGCGGTGGTCTGGGGATGTCTGGGCCCGAGATTATCTTCCCTTAGAATCTACAAGATTAGGATCTTTGGGTATAGTATATACTGTACAGAAGTTGAAAAGAAAGATGTCAACAGTTACTAGTATTGTCCTCCAGTAGATTCTGTTTCTTGCAATTTTGTAAAAGCAACGTCCAGACCAAGATAGATCTGCATTTCTTGCAGCTGGTGTCTTGCACAAACCCTTTTTGCAGTACTAATTAGAACTCAAGAACTCTACTGCTCAGCACTGCTCAGCCAATCTACAACAACCACCAAGCCAACTGCAAGGTGCAGTGAATCCAATCCTGTTGCGGCAAAAGCTGCAGAATGACATCAACCGAAGTCGTGTCCAACTGGAAAACGCCTCTCCAATTGGTTTCGAGACCTTCCGGGCAAGAAAGGCATGATTGGGCAAATGGCAAATCCATGCTCTGCTCAACATCCCAGGCAAAACCTGGAGGTATCTATAATTAGGAGGTCAACGGATCAAAGCTGCACGTCTTTGCATCAGAATCTGGTTCCCTGGGTGGCAAAGTTATGGCATCTAAGCATTCCAGGATGAACCATTAGAGTTAGCTCGTGGAATTGTTTCGAAGCTTTGTCCGTGTCCCTGGAGTCGGCCTAGCATCCGTTTGCGGCACAACTGGAGAGCCACTGATGCACGTTGTCGAAGCCAAGCACAGAGGGTTGCGCCCGGGGCCACCAGCAACATCCCATGCGGATCGAAGCGCGTGGAAACCTGCAAGGCAAGAGAGAGAGAGAGAAGGAGAAGGAATAGGAATAGAGAGAATAGAGAGTGCAGAGGAAAACGGAGAAGAGAGACAGGAGAAGAGAATGAAGAGTGTAGAATAGAAGCAAAAGGAAAAGGAGAAGAAGGAGAGAGAATAGAGAAGAGAAGGAAAAGGAGGAGGAAAAGGAGGAGGAAAAGGAGGAGACTAAAGAAGAAACATGTATCAGCGGGGGTTCCCGACATGAACGGCATCTGCTTTTCAGATGTTTATGGTATCTTTGTCCATCATCTGAGCTCTTCTACTCGACAATCCAAACGCCAGGAGCACATATGAGTGAGAGAATGTCCGATGTGAAATGGCAACAACTTCAAGCTGACTGCAGTGATGGGATGGATTCGATTGTGAGGGAATGGGCTGTTTGACACTCTTTGGTACTGTATCTGGATGTGTCGATGCTTCCAGTTGAAAGCAAGTGAGATTCTGAACCGAAGTCTCCTCAGACTCTCCTCACACTCTCCTATTTCGATTGCTGGCCAGGCACCCAAAAGCGGCAGAGTCGTGAGACCTTGTCCCCTAGGCTGCTGAGATGCTTTTCAAAGGCTTGACGTAATGCCAAGCGCTCCTTCAAAGGTGGCAGCACTTAGACGAACCTAACCACATCCAGCCACTGCAAATGCAATGTGTGTCATGTGTGTGTGTGTGCCTGTAAACTAGTGGAAACAGCTGATGTACACTGAAGTGATGTCATACCTTGAATTGTTCAGACTGTTTCGAGCTCCTCTTCTCTGATCTTGCCATCGATGTCGACCAGGAGAGCTTCCTTTAGGAACAGACACTCATGTTTGCTCAACTTGCTTTTAGTCAGAGTTTCCGGCGCAGCTTGCAAAGTTAAAACTCCTTCGATAAAAGCTCAGTAGAAGTTCAAAAGAACTAAAGTGCCTGTTTTCTGGTGCCCTGATTAAAATGCTGTTTTGGAGTAATGGGCAGAATGACATCACACTAGGACCTTGCGAAAGAGGGTTGTATTGGGGCAATGAGTGATGTGACGGCTTCGTCGCTTCATGCCTTGCTGTACCTGGTCGTGCTGTGATTTCGTTCTAAATCCTCTTGCTTTGGGGAAGCCCCATCCACCATGTGGACACACCACAAAGCGGCCTGCCCACTTCTCAGAAACCCCTGGTAGTGCAACAGGTGCTGCGAAGCCACTCGATGCCAATCAAAAGATTCCAGGAGCAAAAGCGTGCGGCAGAATCCAATGTGGGCACCTAGCTGTGAAGGTTTTGAGGGGCCAACCAGCTGGGGAAGCGGAGCTCACACATAAATAGACCATTATGACAACCATAGAACCATAGAATCGAATACTTCACGTCACTCAGGGCACGGAAATTGGACCCTAGGGTCGTAGAAGCTTTGGGTTCTGCGCTTTGACTTCCCAAGAAGCCCGCAACCGTGAACAAGCTCGCAGGGTCAGGCGAGTCTGCTGGACACACTGCGGGGCACTTATCTGTTTCTCCAAATTATAGCCAGACCATGCCAGACCATTGAAACAAACAAATGATTGAAATCCGATTGTATCTCCAAATTATTTATCTGAAACCTATATACATCTATCTGTGTATCTGAAAGCTGTCAATCATTGAAATCCGGCCCATCCAGTGATTGCTTTCGACGGTGAACTGGAGGATCTGGCTGTGGCCAAGAAGCTGCTTGGCACATCATAGGGTTCAGGATGTAGGAAGACATAGGCCACAAGATGCTCTGCAAACCTTGCACTGCAGGAATTAGAATGAAAAAACACACCAATATTCCACTTTTATGAACTCCTTTCTTGAACTCCTTGGGATTTTCCAGCCGTCCAAAGCCACTACCCTGAGGCTTTACCTGTATTCCAAGAAGCTCCTCGTATCCAGAGAGCATCCTGAAATCAAGTCAAACAAAGGCAGCACTTTGACAGTGACAAGCTCAGGACAGCTCCACAGCTGTGAAAAATAAGTGAATTAACAGCTAAGCACGGCTCCTCCTTTGGAAGCTCCAAACACAAACTCTGACACCTCCTAGCTGCCGCCCAGTCCCGCGCCCATTGTGGACGAGACTCTGAGAGGACATCCATCTCTTGAACAGTCGTGTGGCGCCAGCAAGCGCTGGATGTTGTAGCCTTTTCGAAGTTGAATTCTGTGAACTCTTTAAACAAACAAACAAAAACAGTGTCAAGGCGTGTCAGGCTCAGCGCCTCGATCTTGGCAAAAGGCCAACAGAAGGACTCGTGCAAAAACTAAGTTGCAGATCCTGATTTTTTGAAATATCTGAGTCTCGCCCCACCAACCCCTAAAAATATGTAGAATTGAAAATTGTAAATTGAAATCGTTCAACAGCGTGTTTCCGAATCTTCTGCGGATCAGCCAAGCGCAGTAGCTCTTTTATCCGTCTCACGGTATGCCTGATAGCTTCCAGTCTTTCTTCAGGCAGGGCTCAGCGATCGCCGGTGTAGAGACATCTGTGCAACTTGTTTCAAACGAGCCCAGGGATCATTTATGAGAAATGTGCTGCTCCACCCAAGGATTCTACCAAGCAGCGCAAGAGCATGCAGGGCTCCATAGATCCTTGGCCGCCACCACAAGCTCCGCAACCGCGCGAGGGTCTCATCGGGCACCGCATTTTGGGTACCGGCCTGGCGCTCCAAACCACAACCTGTACTGACCAATCGACATCAATCGACATCGAAAAATCGGTGTTTCCATGCTTTCGCAGCCTGTGGATTTGTGACCTTCTGTGCCACCTCCGCCATCTCGTGAGGATGGAAAATCCGAAGTCGAAACACGACATCGGGATATCGCCTTCACTGGCGTGAGAGAAGCGAAGAGCACATAGGAAATCATCTAGATCAAAAACGAATAAAGCCGACTCCAGATTGCAAGAAGCACTGAAGTGCGCACATCTTGGCAGCAAATGCCACCAAAAAAATCAAAAAAATGATTCCCCAGCCTAGTCAACTGGGACACTCCAAGGGCTGCAAGACCCTTTGCAGGGACCCTTCCCAGGCCAGGGGCCCTTCCCTGCCCTTCTCCCGTTGAGCCAAGGGTCACATCCAGGAAGTCCTCTGTGGCATCAGACTCGATGCCCAAATCAGAAGCGATTTCTTCTCGAATCCTGAACTGCACGAGGTCCCTGCTTGGAAGGACAGAGTCTATAAGATATTGACGTAAAATATCTATATCTATCTATGTATCTAAATATGAATGTGTACATATATATATATATATACATACACGTCTGTGTTGTTTTTTTGTTTTCTAGTTATTCATCTATGTATCAGTTTATCTGTTTATCTATTTATGTATTTGTTTGTTTGTGGAATTATGTATTGTTTATTTATCTATTTGTTCATTTGTCTATGTGTTTATGTGTTTCTTTGTTGATGTGTTTATCTATCTGTTTATTCATTCATTTATCTATTCACGTATCTGTCTATCTTTCTTTATGTATTTGTTTATTTGTGGATTTATTGATTTGTTTATCGATGTCCTTGTTTATTTGTTGGTTTGTCTATGTGTGTATGTGTTTATTTGTATCTATCTATTTATCTATTTATCTATTTATCTATCTATTTCTTCAATTATTTTTCTACGAGTACCTATTTATTTATATGTATGTATTTTTATATCTAAAATTATGTGTATGTATATGACAAATCCAAAGTGTATCGAAGATTATGAGCTATCAACTCCGAATTTCTCCCCAGAAGGTGTCTCGTTTTGATTCTCCCATTTTGAGTTTCAAATTCACCAAAGAGGGAAACTCTTAGACTGAGCACCAACAGCACAGGTACCAAGGATCTGCAGCAGAAGAGCTGCTGCAACTTTTCGAGCTGCAGCCTGTCAAGTTACGCCGGCTCAAGGAAGTTCCAACTGCATTTCATTTCAAGTTTCAAGTTGAGCAATCACTTGAAACGTGGGAAACAAAACAGTTTTAGGTTCGAATTGAACCAACTTCACTGCGACTAACGAGATTAGATTGGCATAGATTCAAAATAGCATTGATTTGAGGCGAAACGAATAAGAATAAGAGTATCGATCATTCTCAACGGGTGGCAGCAGCAGGACCGAGCAGGCCACGGCAAAAATCACAAAGGGAGACAAGACTGGGAGACAATGCGACAGCTATCACTTTTGATGTTCAAATACCAGAGTCAGAGTCATTAATAAGAAGAGCCCTGTGGAGCAAAACCTAGCTGGGGAATTACTGCTGCATGGAACCTAGCCAAAAAAAATGACTGCGTATCTTTTGGGCAGCAACCAGTGGCACCTAGTGGCACCTGGTCTGGACACACCCCAGGGAAAAAACAACTTTGGATAGCACCCGAACTGCAGGGCAGAAACCTGGTGGCACCGGCACTGGCTCCAAAGCACGTCCTTGAAGAACCCCAACAAATCTGACAGATCTATCTAGGAACAACCTTGCAGATCTTGCAACGGTTCAAGAAAGTATCTTGGGGCTCCCAAATTCTCAAAATATCGGAGATGTCTGTGAAAGAAGCTTTGAATTTGAATTCAGTAGAGAATCATTTCCTAAGTTCAGGACAAGAAAAGATCCAGAGACACAATGAGTCTAAGTGTTCTTTTGAAATTCGTCAGACTTAGAGCCCTTTATAGAGACTCTATGAGACTCTTCGTATTTCTAAACGGCTTACTGGTTTCCCATGACTCAAACCCCCATGGGGCACCGTCTCATCTGGCCAGCGCCCGGAGGACTCGAACTCCAAGACCGTTTCGCAAAGAGGACGCGGTCCACCGGCCTAAGGCCGCTTGAGACTTAGAAGATCTTAGACTTAGAAGACTTAGAAGACTTAGAGACTCAAATCTTAGACTTAAAAGACTTCTTAGATCACTTAGAAGAGACTCAAGTCTAAGATTCTGATGATTCAGATGATTTTTCCGTCTGGATCGGTTCTTCTTCATGGTTGAATCTGTCCCCTGAAAAGCCAGGATTCCCGTCACACAATGCAGTCAGGCATCGTAGCCATTTGAGCTTGGTGCATAGAAAGTGTCCGTTGCCATGTAGCCTTGGAACAGCAAGCATTGCACATTCAATTGGATGTGCTTGCCACAGCGCCAGACTGAAGAGGAGCACAGGAGTTTGATGCACAGAGAAACAAAAGCTGACAAAGGTTTGACAGACCAACACGATTAGAATGATTAGATCTAACATATTCTTTTGAACCACAGACACCAAGTCAGGTTGTCATGGGCCAAGTCCCATCATGGCACATCACAAAGCGATTACATAAAGGCTGAAAACATCTGAAAGCGCCAAATGTAAAGCCCTCTTTGAAGCCCCAAATGCAGCGGCAGAATCTGCCTCCCTTACGTGACTCAGAGTATCCCGTGGTCTTGCCAGGAAGCTGAAGACGGATTCAGCTGGATGAATATCCTACAGCCCACAATGGAAACAAGTGAAACACGTGGCTTCATGAAAGTTACTGCTCACATCTGCTCACCTCCATTTTTGATCAGGAGTCACCCTCTGCCCCAGGCCCTTGTTGACCGCATGTCTTTCTATGTCTTTCCTACTCTCAAATGGGTCAGCGAATTCGATCAATCCGTGAGTGCATCGTGCGACTTGGACCCTGCCTTGATGGACAACGGGAGAGAACTCAGCTGACAAAGATGCGTCCGAAAGGTGTCAAAGGTGATCCAAAGTCGACGCTCCTCACAGGGAAGTCACTGCTCTCCCACAAGAATGGCAACAGAAACATGAAAAAGACTGTGAACAAAGAAACTGCAAACTTCTGAAAATTCTTTGAAAGAAACGAAAGCATTCTGCATCTTTCTGAAAGCATCTGCTTTCAGCTCTCTCCTGTTCCCCCAGGTTTTCCACGAAGCCAACAGGCCCAGAAACAGCCTGTCGCCGCCGCTGGGAAGAAATATACGAAGCAATTGATCTTCGAATACAAGGAATATATCTTGAATAAAGAAGCAAGTGCTCTTTTCTACAAGGAAAGAACTGCACTTCGAATTTGCTGTCTTTTGCTCCTACAAAGAGTGACGGACTACTGCACACCCTGTGCCTACATAAATCTTAGGCATAGGTAGGCTGCAGACTGTTGATCCCCCAGCCCGTCCTCTGTTTGAACTCGGATGTGTCGCGACAGCAAATGATGCACGATTTGCATCACCTAAAGCGGGCACTATCATGGAGGTGAAATACAAAAAGCTGGTACAATCCAACGTATCAATAAATTCCACCCAGCACTAAACACAGGTTGGATCAAAAACAAACAGCACTGTTTTGGCGCGGCAAAAACCACAAAAACAATGCCAGTTCCGGACAATCACCTCCTTTTGCCCGTCACATGCTCCATCTGGATATGTCATGGCATGCCCCGGAGATTCATGATTTGCTGCTTCTCAATTCTCAATCCATCAATTGAAAGTCCAAGATGCCACTGCTGGCTCCTTGCGAGACTCCACACTCCGCTTGGGCGGCTTCTTCCAAACCACGCACTCAAGGATGCTTCCATCCTGGAGAGATGTACAGAGTTCATGAAGTCAACAGAATCAGCAAATTCAAATGTAGGAAAAACTGTTCAGCCGCTTTAGCCGCATGAAGTGGATTGAGTATTGATTTCTGAGCTAGTAGTCAGGAAGATTTCAGTTTAAGCTCGGCACAACAATGGCACCTGCTGAAGAGCTTGTAGCTCTTCGCATTGCCATTTCCTCCCTGAGATTCAGTGGTCTTAGTCTTACTTTTATCCCTTTTCGATTTTCCCATTTCATGCCATTTCCCTGAGATTCTCTGCGCATCTCTGTGCTCCCCGTCTCCTTGAAGCGTCTCAGCTCTGCCTTGTCGCCCCAAAGCTCACGGAAGCGTCTTGAGGCCTCCTCCTGGGAGCAAGAAGAGATGGAGAGTGGAGAGAACGGAGAGAAGAGAAAGAAAGAAGAGAAAGCATTGAATAGAGAGAATAGAGAGAATAGAGAGAATAGAGAGAATAGAGAGAATAGAGAGAATAGAGAGAATAGAGAGAATAGAGAGAATAGAGAGAATAGAGAGAATAGAGAGAATAGAGAGAATAGAGAATGTAGAATGAAAGGGAATATTGAAATAGATAGAAATGTTGATGAATGTTGAGTAAGAGAGAAAGAGATGAAGAGATGAAGAAGAGATGAAGAAGAGATATAAAGAATATAGAGAATATCAATGTAGAGAATCGAGAGAGATCTATGAGGAGAGATCTGAAAGATCTGAATTGTGATATCTGTGATGGTGTCATCTGGTGTCCTCTTGAGCACTGGGACCGCGATCAATGACCCGTTCAAGATGTTCAGGAGCAAGAATCAAGCCCAACATCACCTCATTCAAACAACCCCATGACCACAGTGTCACACGGCAAGGATCGAGCGCTGTTTGGCCCTGAACGACCAAAGCTCGAGCAATTGCGTTCTTGCAGTGCCTTGCGGTCCCGTGCGGTCCATTGTGGTCCCTTGCGGTCCCAGTTGCTGCCGGCCCAAGAGGTTTCTGCTCTTCATTGCTCCACTGTTGCTCCCGACGAGACAACAGTCGCCTGAGTCTCTGACATCCACTTAGTCACATGGAGGACTTAAAAATACTTAAGGATCAACACGACTTCAGAGAATTTGATGAGACTTTGAGATGTCGTCGCACTGAGGGCCTGTGTTCAGCCTGTGGATAAAAAAATCCTTGCGGGCGGGACACAGCGAGCATCGCACACAGCGATCCCCAAGGCCGGCCAACATGGCGGAACCTGGTGCGAAAAGACCCAATGCCACAGGTCTTCTGTAAAGCCTTTGAAAGCTCGGAAAATTTGAAAGTGAAATGTTTTAAAGCAAAAAAGTTTATAATATAAAATCACTTTTTCTCATTGGCAAATGCCACCAGAGGCATCTGTGCTAACGCAGACTGCTGCTGAGCAACGTAGCTTTTGCGCCAAGGCCATTGCCTCCGGCGCATCTGATGGACCTGAACCGAGTCCAACCGAGTCCAACCGAGTCCAACCGAGTCCAACCGAGTCCAACCGAGTCCAAACGTCCCTTGGTCCATGTGTGTCTTCTCCGAGTCCTCTCCGAGTCCTCTCCCTTTTGTTTTTCGTGCCTGATGTGCTTCCTGTTGAAGAATTGCTCCTGCACAGGAAAAGAGACAAATCAGTTTCAAATGATGTTTGTTCTATCCAGCAACTGCTCTGCTTTCCCACATGCTGTCCAAGGTCCATGATCTTAGATCCGAGAAGCTACTTGATAGCATGCAGCACCAGGCCCTGGACTCCTCACATCCGGACACATGGCATTCGCGGGTAGCTCCACAGTTCGCAGAACTAAATCCTCAGTTTGATCCCGCGGCTGAAGAGTAAACTCTCCAACCTGCTTTCGCAGGTCCAGACTACCTCCAGATCTTGCGGCACTGGGAAGTCCGGGAATCAAGGAAGAACTTTGATTCAAACTTTGCATCTCGTTGAATCCAAAGTTCCCAGGCCACTTCCGGAGAAAGATCTCTGCCAAAGACAGATTCAAAGGGTTCAACCTGTCCAATGAGAACAACCAAGCATGATCACTCTCAGCATGGAGAAATGCTATCAAATGGCGCACAGCAACCCTCACTCATCTCAAGAGTGCTTTGCATGTGAAGTACAACATGTCCTGGATGACAGAACCAAGAAATTTTACAGGTCACAGGTAGGTGGTTGTTTATCAAGTCTAAGACTTTAAGGCATCCCCCCTCTTGTCTGGTCTTCTGGCTCCTTCGCCGCCTTCCCACGTACACGCGGATGTACATTTACAAATATCCCCCATACACTACATTACATGACATTACATGACATTACATGACATTACATGACACTACATGAGATTACATGACATTACATGTCATTACATGGCACTACATGAGATTACATGACATTACATGACATTACATGACACTACATGAGATTACATTACAGTACATTACATTACATTACATACATACATCATGTACATGTGTTCAGACATAATAGACAATTATCGGATACACATATGTATGTATATATCTGTACAGTATGCGTATTGATACATGTAAATGTACACCTATCTATATGCCTATGCATGCAAATAGATGTATAGATATGTAGCAGGAGAGGCACATGTACACATGCCACATGTATATGTACAGAGGTTTATGTGAACTTTATGTTCATATTCATACACATGAAGCAAGTATTCTGCTCTGTTAATCTCATGCCTACCCTGCGCATGTTTGAAATGTGCATTTTGATGCTGTCTGTTTCTGCTTGCAGCTTTGGGCCTTCTGGTCCAGGGCGGAAAGCGCTCGCTGCGCCTCCCATCGAAGCTCCTCGATGATTGGCCCTAGACGTGCAAAGAAGTTGACCACACCTGCCTCGGCAGGTGGTCAAAGACCATGGTGAAGAAAATTTCAATAGAACTCGACGTCCACTTCAAGAACTTTGAAGAACTGTGAACAATATCATTGACAGTCAGCCAAGGATCGTTGTCATAGAAATGTGCGCTTTCAATTTGTTCGGCACTGGAGAGTGCTGTGGATCCAGAGATCCCGAAGGTGACCTTCCAAAGGTGTTGTTCTCTCGTTCATTGGGAATCACTCTGTAGGCTCAAAGACTATCAATCCCAAATCACCACAGTATGGAAGTATGTCGAGGCGTGCCAAAGGACTGCAAAGGTTGACAAATTGACAATATCTCAAGCATGTGCTTGGTATTTGCATGAATCTGAAGCGGTGTGAATAAGGTTTCGGGAAACAAAAAAGGGAGCCATTCTGGTCCCTGAACGGAATCTGTTTCAAGCTGAACCTGGATCAATCAGTGCTACCAGCCAACTCTGCCTTCCGGCTACCCCACTGGGTAGTTGAAAGCACGCTTAAAGCTAACCTGGGCTGTCAGATTTGCTGCCTTTCGTTGTCTTTCAACAAAATGTCGTTCTCAAGAATTGCAGTCATCCCAAGTGTTGATGTCGCTGCTAAAAACTGTTCAGCACTCAATGACATCTGCAATTCTATCAAGCAGCTTAAAAAGTTCAAACGATGTCGTTTGTGAAGGTGCCACACCACCAGTGATTGCTGCATGCGCCGCCAGCATCGAAAGCATGAAACCTTAGCAGCCAAAGACAACCTTCGCTGCACCAGTCTATCCAATTCCTGAAAGGTGGACAGTTACATCTCTCTTACCAAAGTAGGCTTTCCCACAAGGAAAAACGAAATATGTTTTAAGAAATCGGTTTTAAGATTTTCAAAATCTGTTTGAGACTGGGGGATGCCACCCCACGTCGGAGGCAGCGCTGCAGCCCAGGTGCCATTTAGCGGCGTAGCAATCACACGATCTGCTGAAACAGAAACGAAGCCACAGGATGACGCCCACCTTTTCCTCAGCGGCAAGAAGGGCACTGACACAACGTAGCAAACAACTGTCAAAACCGCTCAAATAGAGCCCCTGCAGAGGCACGAAAGGTGGCACTGAGTGGAACTACTGATAGCTGCCATGAAGAAGTTTGCCAGCTTCAGCTGTCTTGGGTTTCTAAACCTTGTGGAACGCGCTTGCAGCAGAACACGGCTCAACACCGGAGCTCAAGCACTCATCGATTTCAACTTTGACCACTGGGATCTATCAGAAAAGGCTCAGCAAGCGAATAGCATCCCGCAAAAATGAGAAGCGCTCAACAGCACCGTGCAACGTCTCCACATGTTCTCCTCAGACGTGAAATCAATCAGAGATTGGGCAAAGGCGCTAATCAATCAGGTGCTCCGCCTGGAGACTTGCCAATGAAGGGGTTGAATAGGAAACAATATATGCACACTATGTATATACAGTATACAAATGTATGTATATATATATATATATATAAATACCTTATGTATATCCCTTTACATACATATGTATATCCTTCTAGAGCAATCAGGACAAGGGCAAATCGAGAGCTGGAAGAGTGCCTCCATGTCTATCACTTGATTCATCGCTTGTGCACCCATCAATTGAAAAGAAGGTACGGTAGCCTGTTGTGATAAATTCGTTGCGATTTGCGAAAGGGGTCAAGAATCATTGCTTGATAGAGTCAATGCACTAGCAAATCAAAATGCCTTCACAACTCTTGAAACTTCTAGTCTGTTCTTTGAAATAAACAAACAGTTGTCTGAAAAAGTCAAAGAAAAAACTCCACCATATCCAGCAAGATGGTCACCAAGAGCTTCCAGTGAATTCAGCCCCAGCCCATTTGGCCCAAGTGACTCATCCGGGCATCTTCTAGCACCTGTGACTGGTCAAGCAGTCACATGAAATCAGATGGCATCACATCTACAGAAGACATGGAAGACAGATCAAGACAGGGGGTGTCAATGTTTTGGAGTCTGCTACTCTTCAAATGTTTACAGAGTGCTCATTTGACACGCTCTGGTGACATCTCTCTGAAGCCAAGGCGCAATGCTGTTGTACAGTGCTGTAGGCAGATGATCACCACCTCCCTCAGCTGGTCTTATTGCATTCCTGTCCTCAGTCAGAAGTACTTTAAGAGATTCAAAAATGCAAAAGCCCACACAAATCCATGCATTTGAAACCCCTTGAGTCTGAAACCTCCAGATTTTGAAAGCTGAATATGAACGCGAAGGATTTCGTATCTCCAAAAACACACACATTGGTTGAAAAAAATGGGGAGATCTGTGCAGCTCAGCGTCTGCTGCCAGCATACGAGTTGGCCAAAGATCGCTGCAGTAGGTGGGCAACAAACGGATTCCCCACCTGGAATCCGAAGGAACGAAGCACCCAACGAAGCACCCAACGAAGCAGTTGCAACAGCCATCCTCTCGCCTGGCTGCCTCGGGCCGCAGCACCAAACAGGGCCTGTAAGGATCCCCTTGAAAGGCCTGGCGTCGAAGACTGGGGATCCTATGACAAAAAAAGCTTGAAAAAGAAGTTTATCTTCGTTAAAAGAAAGTTTTCTTCTTTTTTAAATCCTTAGTAAACTGCTTCAAGTCTACTTGGTTCGTTCGTTCTTCTCTTTTTGCAGTTTAGTCAGTGCGCTCTTCAGTGTTGAGACCCTCTGTGGCTCCTCGAAATCCACACGGAGATGGGATAGGTCATCGCTACCTGACAATGAGTTTAGAATGGCTTCAAGCGGTTGCATCGGTTGTTTGGAGAAAGTCGTTGGAAGCAGATGGAGTAAACTTGCATCAGATTCGCAGGATTTCTGAAAGGACACACGAGCATTTTTCTCAAAAGCTGCAGGTTTTCAAGGAATTCCTCTGCAAATTCTGACTGTAAAGATTGAGGATTCTCATGGATTCTCTCTACTTTTATGATCTTAAGAAATTAAAAAAGCTGAGTCCCCGGGAGTCGAGTCCTCAGGACATCGTTCCAGTTCCGCCTTCGAGCAGGTCCGACAGCTGCCTATGAAGCTCTCCCACATAAGCTGTGCGCTTGTCGTGGTACCGGAAGTTCAGATAGTCCTGAAGGAAAAAATGTCATTGCAATGATTTGTTTAAGGGAAAACTATCAGTTTCATCAAAGGGAAAATTATCCTCTCAAGACACATCAAAACACGCAGAAACGAAAGCTCTGCGCTGTAGGCTGCGTCGATTTTGGAACTTGGTTGCATGGTCAGCTGTGTTCAGGATGCTTCATACACGGCACTACCATCCGAAGCGCCTGCCTGATATGAGGAACTGTTCAAGCTGCAGGTGGGGCAATGTCAAACAATGCTGTCAAATGGAGAAACTCCGTAACATTAAGTAACTAAGCATACAAAATAGAAAACTCGACATTGTGATGCAGGGTTCACTATTTTGTTCATCTTGTTTCCAAGCTGCTAGCCTTCACCAACCCCCAAAAGGATGACGTCTCATTCCCCCCAACAGTGCTGTGAAACAAACAGTTCCTATGCTGTCACCGCACCTTTGATCTGAAGATCTCAGAAGGCATCTCCACTGCCACATCCACAAAGAAATCTGCGGCGTAGGTTCCCAGCCTTGATCTCCATCTGTTTTCAGAAGTTCGGGACCTTACCATCCTTACATCATCCTCATTCATCACCTTACCATCCTCCCCCTTTCGGAAAAATTGATCCGCTGCGATCTTAGGGCCAAGGACCAACCCCGCAGCACTTCTGCCCAGGAGCAAAAAGCTGCCAACCACATCCAGCCTTTTTGGAGGAAGAAATTTCATGGCTTGCTCCGCAACACTGCGCTGCTGAAAGAACAACTGTGGAAACTCCGCAGCCATGTCTGCCTGGGTCCAACACGGTTCCAGACAAGTGAAACCATCGAAATACGAAACTTCAACGACTTTGGCAACTTGAAAAAGTTGCGACTTCTGGCAACTCAAAAAGAGGAACATTGTCGCCACTCTCAGGCTACAAATCTTTACACTTTGTTAAATCAAAATGTTTTTCGGTGAAGCCCGCGATTGTGATCGCGGGGATTTACTTTGTGGGGGCCACGAGACCAACACTTAAAATCGCTCTAGGACCCTGGACGTAAAAATCACAACACATGAGTCTCATAACCTCCAGGGTTTCAACATGTTTCAACCCGTGTTCGTCACCAGTTCTGCTGCGGCACTGGGATCTCGCGTGCTTTCACTTTCCCCAGCAGCAACGGCTTCAGCCCGTGAAGAGCTGCCTGAGGCAGTGGGATGGAGCGCAACGTTGACGAGGGAGAGAAGAGGCGAGAAGAGAGAAGAGAAAAGGAGAAGAAGAAGAAGAAGAAGAGAAAAGATGGTAGAATAGAGAATAGAAGAGAGAAGGAGAGAATTGAAGAGAAAAACCAGGGGAGAGGAGAGGCAAAGAGAAAGAAAGAGAGAGGGAGAGAGGGAGAGGGTAGAAGGCTAGTTCCTCTCGGTGCATAGGATAGCGACCCCAAAATCTGAGGTTCGCAGACTGCTCAGTGCAGCCTGCCCTGTGTAAGGCTTTGAAGCCAGGGGCTTCACTTTTTTCCAAGGCCTTTTCCTTCTTGTTCCTTCTTTTTCCGAACCTTTTTCCTTCCTTCATTGCCATCGAAAGGATGATCTTCCATCACTCCACAACCCCTTCCCCGAAACTCGCCTCGACAGCTGGCACTTTCTTTGGAGCCAACTCTTTCACAAGCTCCTTACGCACCATGTTAAAGACCACCTAAGAAAAGAGGCCTTGAAGAACTCGACGCAACAAACTGCAGTTTACATTCCAGGGTGCGGGGCTGCAAGCCTAGACCTGTTCTGTTGCTCCAAACCGAAGCCCAGCGCCAAGGTCCGGAGATCCAATTCAATCACTGGGAGTTCAGCCCTTCTAGGCCTTCTGGTTGCTACATTCGCAACTCAGATTCTGTGACATGTTTGGTGCTGCATGCCGCAGACTTGTTGCCAAATCAACGGGAAGGAGCATCTACTGATGTTTCTTGGTCAAAGTAGGTCAGCTCATGCATCATCGGATGTCCTCCAACTGCAGTCGAAACAGGTTGGATTTGTACAGATTTCGGGTGTGCGCTATCTCCAGGACCTCGCAGCGTCCAAAAGCAGGAGATGAAGAGGGGAAGAGGATGGAAGAGAATGGAAGAGGAAGCCATTCTTGTTCCAAAACGTTTGTTAGGAGGCTTTGAACTAAAAAATCTCAGATGATGGAGGTCACAACAGTCCCCACGGGGTTGTGCCTCCTGTGCATCCGGGACTCGGTACAAATCTGCCTTGGACAACTTCGCCGGTGGCTCACCTGACAGCACAGTGTCGAGCTGGAGTCCGACTTCTTTTGGTTCAGCGAACTCGAAAAAAGGAACCTGGAACTTGGATGAACTTAATGATGAACTTAATTGTTGTCGAACTTTACCTTGAAGACTTTCTAAAGAATCTATGCATGGCGATGAATTGTGCTTTCGTGTCTGTATTGAGCACTGGTGCTGTTCGAAAAGCTCTTCCCTGTGCATAGCTGCCTGTCTGCTCAACTTGACCTTCAGCTTCACCCACCTGCACAGAATTGTTCCGATTCATTGAGAGCAAAACTCGCGTCCCAGACATTCTTTGAGAAGATCCGAACACGTCTCAGAACATACACAAATTGACTGTCCAATCAGGTCCTTCCTTCGACTGAGCAAGGTGTCCAATTTGGCCACGAGATCTGTCTTCACATTTGGCCTACGCTCCCATGCTCTCTGATCTTAGTCCTTTTGATGTCACGCGGTCGACTCAACGAGTCACAGAGGGCAGGTTAACCTGAGAGTCCCTCCTGGGGAAACCATTGCATCCCAGCAACTTTACCCAAACTGGTTTGCTTATATTTACATATCAAACACGCTTACTTGCTTCTGTTTACTTCTGTTTACTTTTGTTTATATACTTGTATTACTTTGGTTTTACAGATGCCACCTGTGGCATTTGGGATGCAATATGAAAAACGCGCTTTCACGTGTGGAAGCTAACGTTGAAACCAGGACGGCTCTAATCCGATCCTGGGCTGAGTCTTGGCAACCCACACCACATTTGTGGGCAGAGCTGCATTTACATTAGTCTCGAGCTGCGTGTGGAGTGCTGAAGAGTGGACTGGAGCCCTCGCCGCACATCCACAACAGCCCTTGACTGTGCTTTGAAAGTCAGTTGGAGATTCAAAAACTGCCATAGTACTGTCAATCTTAGCCACAGCAACGGGCATGCTCTATTTATGTACATATATCTGTGTATACATATTTCTTGCAAAACGTAAAGCCTATTCCTCTTCAAGAAGTGGTGTACAACATCAAAATCTCTCTTGAATTTCCAACCTGGGGCTTCCATCTCATGTGAGCTTAGAATGATCAATCTACTCACTTTGAAAAACCGCTTACAATTCATGTCTTAAATTCTGGCAGGTATGTCTTGAGTTTGTCCGCTCTGAATCTACCATGTCATGCTCAAGAGAAAAGGTCAAATGTGTCCGAAAGAGGCAAATTACAAACCGATCCAAAAAGTGCGAATGAATTATAACGATCGCTGCTGCAGGTACAGCTGATTCTTCTCCCTCATTATCTGCTAAGGGAAGACGCTGCTGTGCAGGATGTTTGCGTGTTGACGATCTTTTATAAAATTAAGAAGAAAAAGAGAATCACAAATGCATATATAGATCAACATATGACATGCAACATATGCATGTACATATATACATGTACTAAATGTACACGGTCATACACGTAATGTAAGCCTGTACATACTCGAGCTATCCCCTCAACTCTGCTCGCCCAAGGGTATCAGGGCACAGAATCTCCAACTGCAATGTTTCTGGCCGTTAAAGGCATCTCGATTTCGGATCGAAAACAAACAAAAAGGATCTCTAAGTTGACGCAAGTTGATGCAGAAGTTTCACCAGTGACTAGATGCCAGGCAGTTGCAGGCTGGATCTCTCCACTCATTTTGTTGTCATGATGCTGATTTGAAAGTATCAGTCATGTCTCCTTGGGGAAATTCAATGCTAGACAGCAACCTAAGGAGACTTGGTGGTCCCGAACAACGCCACATCAGAGGAACCATGTAGGGACAACCATGTAGGGACAGTGGTTCAAATGATATACCTGAGTAAGCCTGCAATGTGCCTGTGGTGTGATATTTGTCATCACAATGTGATGCAGCCCCTGATTTATCTTGTAATCATGGCTTAGAACGAACATATAAGATAAATTAAGATAACATGTGACATTGATGTGATCACTGGGTACCAATTGCTCTTCTTGAAAGGAGCCTTGTGCTGAGATCCTGCATTGAGATGCGAGATAAGCACTGCCTTTGGCAGCGGTGGTGATTTTTCTTACAGTGGCGTGTGGCCATGGTGCCGGAAAGCACGCACATTTCATGAGAAGACTGGTCTGTTTCTGCTAAAGTCGATTTAGGCCTCCTGGAAGCCGTCCGTTCATCCCCATATTCCACATTTTAAATCAGATGTTCTGCCAAAGTCAGGTGAACTTTTCGAAGAAGCATCTGTCAATTTCTGTACCACTATCTGTTAAGCCTATTTTCTAAAACATTTGATCTTTGAACATCCTAAGGCTCCACTAAGGCTCCAGCCTCCAGGAGTCAAAACTTAAAACTTGTGTTAGCCACGGCCTCGCGAGTGACGTCTCATCATCGACATTTCACTGGGCCTCGGCGGCACAAAACCTGCCTTTTTCCAAGTCGACTGTAGAAAACACGTCCTTTGACTTCAAAGAAGTTGAGTCAAGTTGAGTCAAGACCGTCTCAAGAAGTTGAGTGCAGAGAAAAACTTGACTTCTTGTCACAACGGCTGAACGGCAATTTCCAAGGCTTCGGACACTGGCTGGCCCGGACGCTGTTGGTTTAATGGACGTCCTCCAAACTCAAGTTGTCAAACAAAATGTAAAATGAATTGAAGAAAGAAAAACTTAGTCAGTCATAAATGTTTATTCAAATGAATTGTAATTGACAACATTCAGTTGTTCAAATTGAATAGTCAACTTCGTTTGAAGCTGCTTGGCTCGGCCTTGCGCGTCGAAACCACGCAGTGCAGGTGGCGGCCAAGAGGGTGGGCCTGGACGACCGCTGCCTTAGCCGCGTCACGCTGTGGACCTCCAAGTTGCCAAGCTTTGCTAACAGGTGTCATACTGAGCTTGCAAAAGCTTCATATATGGAGCCTCATATATGATTCATATACTTCAGTGCTATCTGCTGTCCTATCTTTATACTTAGTGCCACTTAGTGTGACTCGCATGCTGTGCTATTGTAGAGTTGCTAAAGTAGTGGCCTAGTTCTGCAGCTATTTGCTTGGGGATCCGGCGGATCAAGGCACCGTGTCGTACCGATCTCTGCAAACCCAGGTTGACCGATGTCACCTGCAATTCTCAACATCCAACGTGCAGTGTGTCAGTGTCATTGTATCCATTGGAAGTCCACTTGCATCATTTTGCATCATTTTGCATCATTTTGCGTTGTTTTGCATCCTGTATCCTGAAACTGCAATTGGCACCTGCTGTGGTGGCCGTGTGACCATAGGTCTTGGTACTTGCAGCGGCACAGTGCCGGGCCTTGGCAGGCGCATCTGGCAAGTTTCGTGGTGGCAGCACAGTGCTTGCCGACGAAAAAGTCCACAGCTACAGCATGCTGCAGCTATTGGATTTACAAATTTGGACAGCTCTTGGACAGCTTGAATTTATTGAATTTATTGGACAGGTTGCACCATGAGAGACGCGATCGGTGCGAAGGTGGGACTCTTGCGCTGAGCTTGCGACAATCTTTGGGTTTGATTGTCCTGCTGCCACTGCTGCTGTTCGTACCTGGTAGGCAGCAAAAAGCCACAATGCAGGAATTCACGGGCGGAATCTCGCTCAATATTTCTTTGAGCAAAGTCAATCGCAGTCTCAAAGTCATGTCCTAAATCATCTCTATTCATCTCTCGTGTTTTTTGATGCCTTTGTGCACTCAAAACAATGTCTTGGGATTGCATAGTACGCTGCAGTTGGCGGCACTCGCCTCATAGGTGGGCGCTCGGGGGGCGGTGAACGATTTCGCACCATCTCCTTGAGATGCAGATCTTGTGAATCCCATATCCAAGTCTGCCCATATCTTTGTCTTTGTCTTAAAGAATCAGTTTCCACCAATTTCCATCAGTAATTATGCAACTATGGGTGGTTGGAAATGGCTGATGCTTGGTGATGCTTGGTGGTACTTGGTGTTGGTTGATGTTGGTGGGCACCCCACCATCGACACAACGGTGTCCTGCTGCTGCTGCTGCCTTTGCAGCTGCTCCCGCAGCTCGACTTGCATCATACGTTGCTGTTCCTCAGGGCCCAGACACGGGATCTGCAATTTTCTCTTAGGGGCTCTTAGCAATTTGCTCTGCAATATTTGCATGTTTCTCAATCATCTTTAAAACTGAAAGGGAAAACAACCAACTCATTCGACATGTCGGACAAACTAAGAACTCAACATGTTGACAAGATGTGACTGCCCTTGAAAGCAACAAACTCTTTAGCTCAAAAGTCTTCGATGCTGCTTTGCACGGACCAGCATGTGAATCTGATAGGTTCATTTCAGATTCAGAGAATCACGCGAGAATGGGTCAAAAGATATGCAGTGACAGACTCCCAAACCGAAATCAAAAGTGCTTCTTTTTAGCATGTGCTTAAAACACAAGAATAAAAACATGCATAGATTTGTATAGATGCGAACAAAAAACAAAAATTTCTTAAGCAAAGGTGAGTTTTCCAGCTGCTTCTTTTGCAATTCCAGCTGCTCCCGCAACCTCAGCTGCGCTCAGTACACAGGTACAGCACTTCAAGTGATGTTCGATCCTCTCCTCGTGGTGTTCTGAATACCTCCAACATACAGAATCATAGTGTTCTGACATGTTCTGACTACCTCCAAGAATCAAACGGAACTTGAACAAGTGAATACAGCCCTTCCCTCAATGTATCAGCAACGCAAAGAACAAGCCAAAGGAGCCCGCAAAGGATCACGCAAATGGCAGACTGTGTCACATGCATTGCAGGATCAGCACCCAAAGTTGAGAGCTATCAACAACTACGATCAACTCCGCATTGTCGACCATTGTTACACCGTGTCCTTCTGAGCGCACCGGTGTTGCTTTTCTATTTGTCAAGTTGCTCTTCTTGAAGCCTCTTCTGCTCCTCCATCTCTTGTTTGTTGATTGCCACCTTGCATCGTAAGCCACCGGTAGATGGTGAAAGACAGGTGGGCAGACTTTCTGAGCTGCCATGCAGCAAAACTGCTACTTCTAAAAGTTCAAGCAATGTTTCACCACTATGCAACGTTGGTGAAAGGACCACTTAGCGCAACGGAAAGGACCAAAAGTAAAGCCCACATCCATCAAGCGCCTGCTGCATATTGGGCCCGTCCTCCGGAGAACACCATTGGACTCCATGCATGGAATAAAATCTAAGCCTGAACCATTGGCAAACAGGAAGGCAAAGAATTGTCAAATTGCCTACTTTTGAATTTGAAAACCAGAAATTCTCTTTAGAGAATGGCTGTGAAGATCGCGAAGATGCGCTGTGAGAATTTGGATGCCGGTGTCACAGAAAGGCCCAGTGTGTCTCAAAAGATCATGTTCTTGCTGCACCATGCCAGATCCCCAAGAACCCACGCACCCTCTCCTGCCGGTCAGCAAGAGGTAGCACCACCTCTGGCGCCTGGGATGGCTTCGCTCTCTCAAAGACTTGGAATGACTTGACAATTCAAAGCGTGTCTCAACTCAATGCAAGTGTCTCTTTGAAAACTCAAAAGTGGCAGTGGATTTTCCACAGCTTCCTTGCTCCAACTGACCAGGACCTATCTATGCATGTTTCTACGAGATATGGACCAGATCTACTTTTTACTTGAGCTTTATCCAAGTGTATTGTGAGATAAGAAAATACTGCAATGGTTTACGGGTTCACCACACTGGATTTGGTCAGTGTATAGACTCTGGCAAAAGGTATGGCGTATGTTGTGTGGTCTTTGTAGCTGATGGATGGTGTATAGTTTTTACAGTACTTGCAGTGTAAGAAGTATTGGATAGCATAGCCTGAGGAGTACAGTGTTAAGGAGAATAATGTCCACACTTCATAGGTGTATGGATATCTGGATATCTCGAGGCATGTAAAATTGGTCGAAATCAGTAGTCAACACCAAAGCGGAAGAATCATCCACTGGGCTGATCTCTGTGTGATACTCCACTCTTCAGCACCCACAAAGTGGGGCCACGAAAAAGGTGGTCCGCTTGCAAGCGATCAGCTTTGGCACACAACACCGTGTGCAATATATCTATAGTAGTCATATGTAGTCATACATTGATACACAACACTCATGTGTTTTGGACATCACAGAACTCCGTTCGCCTCCGGCGCAGCGTGTGCTGAGCCCAAACTTCGCAGCTGGCCCTGCGAGGTTCAAAGCTGCAAAGGGACTAGGAACTTCCAAGCGCCCAAAAGTTACGGAGACACGAAGCGGTTCTTCGCAGTTGCATATGTTCCAATCTGCGAAGTCTTCTCCTCTCTCCTTACCTCGCTCTTCTCCTCTCTTCTCCCCTTTTGACATCGACCCTTAGCGAGCTACAGAACCCTGAAAGTCCCAACAGCCTCGTGGTGAGCCTCCTGCGGCACCGGCACTCGAAAGTCATCTGCAGAAGCAGCCCATGCATTGTACCTGGCACACCAAAGCAGAACCAAACGAATCTAAGACTTGAAAAGGAAAAAATATCTTACCTGAAATTTGAAACCAAGATGTGATTTTGTGTTGTGCAGATGTTCTTTTCTGCCAAGATCAACTAGGAAGCTCAAGCTCCCCGGCGCACGGGCTCTTCTGGACTGTTCCACTCGCAGTCCTGGATGGGAAGATCTGGCAAAAGTTGATGGAAGCATATGGAAGCTATTCGAAGCCATAGTCTATCTGAGTCTATCTGTTAAGTCAAGTCTCCCTTTGCAGCCTTTGAAGAAAGAGCCTTATCAGTTTATTCTAAGTAACTGCCCTTGTTCATCACTACTCTGGACTTGCTGAGAATCACTTGGATCCACGGAGCGACAAGAGAAGCTTCAACGCAGAACAAGCTGCTCTACGCTGCTCTACGCTGCTCTGCACTCCTAAGACTTTGAGCGATGGTTGAATCACCTTCCATGGTGAAGGTGGCCTCGGTGCGCGAGGAAACCCACTGCACCTTTTGGAAGGACTTAAGTCATTTCGCGTTGCAGATAGCGCACCCACTCGACCTAGATCTGTGTTGCCATTTGCTACCAATCATAGGTGACTTAGGGCTCTCACCAATAGGGCAAAGCCCGCAGCTGCCAAAAATGGTCCCAAGAAGAACTCCTCCAGGATCACCACCAAGGCAGCCTGTGCTACAAGAACTTCAAAGCACCAAGTCACTTCAAGTATGAATCGTATGTCATATATGAGTCATATGAGTCATAGATCAGTCATATATGAGTCATACATGAATCATATGTCATATTTTCATCTTTGAAGATCAGATTCGGATGACACGTGACACATGACACACGAACGAGATGTGCTGCTCTAGGTCCCCGGCTGCAGCCCAGGTCTCGGAATCTGCTCGAGTCACAGTGGCAAAGAACACCATGATCATATACGTAGAGATCACCAAGACCTGAACACATCTGAACCACGAAATGCCCTCAGTTCGCTCTTCACATTTGATCACATCTGGACTTCAATTGTGTCGTGCTCAGTCGTTGAGCAAAGGAGAAGGCTTTCAAAGCCAGGCTTAGAGACTACCAAAGCCTTTCCAAAGCAAACTTCTGAGTCATGGGCCAACACCACAATGGCCTCACAGTAATCCGAAGCAAACTTGATGGAACTCTCTTGGCTCTGTCCAATTACCCATGGCTCGTCATCGCTGGTCCCATGACCAAAACGGAAAATGCACACAGCTGCTTGGGAAATTCAGATTGGGGAAGAGGGATAATATCGAGCGTTGCAAAACATTCAAAAACTGCAAAATTGATTTTCTTTCAATTTCTGAGGCATGGCTTCCTTTCACAACGGATTGGATCAGCTAAGGGATTGAAAGGATTGGGATGAAACGAAAGTGCAAGATTTGCCAATGCTGTAGGAATCCAAGTCTTAGCACGCTCTGCCAAGGGACCCAAAAAAGTGCGTTTCGCACGCGCCATTCCTTCACCTTGAGCTGAAGGCCCTTGTTGCTCTTAGCAGTCTTGAAGTTCTGCTTCCTGGAGCAATTGGATCTGGATCTGAAGAGTTTCTTTGTTGACAAACTTCTGAGCTAAGCTAGCTTTTTCAAATTTCTCCTGTGACTTCTCCCCAAAGCTAAGCTTCACCCCCATCGGTTCAGGGCTGCTGTCCTTAGGCCGTTCAATCCGTAGAGGGCGAAGTCCCCCACAAAGGCCGCAGCGAAGCCAAGGATGATCGTGATTCCAAGACCGCCCGCCTCTACACCTGCAACACACAACAATTGGTGGCTTCTCAAGCCTTAAGGGACCCCAAAAATGGGTGGTTCATTACCTACAAATGCTTAGTTTATGACTATAAATTACTATAAATGGTTCATATTGGATGATTGCATGGATCCGTATTTTGAGAAACACCAAATGGCACAAACAGAGACACAAACACTGCTGCAGCACCTCACAACGCAAACATACACAGACTCTATGCCAACTGCCAAATGCAGCTTTTGACTTCAGCGATTCCATTGCCGAGCGACATGAAGCTTCAGAATCGTTGCCTTCCAAGGGTGAAACTTGTTCATTCGAAGTCTCAGATCTTTCTGACACAACTTCTGTGCAACTTAACTTCTTAGAGAATGATCGCTACCCAGTGGACAGAATTACATGTCTTGCGCAAGCCCGAAGCTTGAACAGGTTGGTGTGATAGAGAGAGAGAGAGAACACATAGAAAAGCAAATAGCTACTGCTCAGACATGCATGAAAGTGCAAAACACTCACATTTCTGCTTACTTGTGGGAGCCTTCTCCCTGTGATTGGAGCCCTGTTCAAATCTGTTCAACTCCATGAGTCGTTGATAGTGCTGCTTTGACACCTTAAAAACAGTGTTCCAGTTGTACAGTAGGATCTGAGTCATCTGAAATCCACTGCAGCCAATGCAGCAGAGGTTGGATCCACAGCACATCCCGCCTCTAGCACTGCCCTGAAAGAAAAGTGCAGCAAGGCCGCACGAGAGCAGAATCTTCGTGAAGATCAACTAAGTGGGGCAGCTGTGATAGAGAGAAAAAGCTTCCTATTTCAGCGAGGCACTAAATGTATGCAACGCTCAGCTTGGAAAACTCTGCACTGGGAATGGTGAGGCCGGGAAATCCGTGAGGTTCTGAGCTTCGAACGATAACCTTGGACGTACCTGTAGCGCGCATGGGAAGGAGCTGGTCTGGCTGCACGCAATTGTTGAACCATGCTCTCGGTCACCCATCCACCGGTACAGTGCTTTCGAAAATCAAAAAAATCCATAGATCTTCCTCTGGGCGAAGATCTGTCGAGATCTGATCGAGATGACTTGACAACATTTGACAACATATACATATATATATATATGGACATATATATATATATATATATATATATATATACACTAAGTAGTATTTATAACTATATCATATGTATGTGTATGTGTTTTCATTTACCTACTAGTATTTATTTACGATCCCATACAAATTTCCATGGAAATTGTCGTTCCAAGTCTCTCCCATGCCCTTCCCAACCCGTTGCGCACGTGAGACCACCAAACTGGCATGACCACAACTCAATGCTCGGTGTACCGCAGGGAACAATAGCAGCATTCGCGCCAACCAGTTGGCCTGGCCCAAGAGTTGAAACAGAAAGAATTGATGACTTCAATTTACTAATAGACTGAATGATAATTAACTAAATTGAAGTCAAATCAATAGACTTTAAACCAATTGATTCTTTGAAACCTAAAAGCTTTGTCATTTAATAGGCTGCTTGCGGAGTTATCAACAGACTTCACACTTGTCGCCGTGGCACCAAATCGTTAAAACGGAACCTGTTTCTACCTGATTTGTACTGCAAAGCTACTTTCTTGAGAGATCTGCGATGCTAGCCTTGGTTCTGACTCTGTTAAGCAGACCACGAACTTTGGCAAATCATTGGTGGCACTTTCATTGGCAGATTCGGAAGCATACAGCTTTCGGGAATGCAACACGGATTACAGCAGACCTCAAGGAAGAGGTTGGTGGCGCGTCCCAGACCTTCTGATACGTTCACAGCCTGAGGCATCTGGGTTCTTCAAGCCCCACTGTCACTGTGTGTGGGCCCATCTACAATGGTCAATGACTGGGTGGATCTCTTATTGAGAATCCTACAATGCTCAATGCTCCAAAGTGGCCAGAATTGAAGGCAGCTTTCTGTAATCTCTCGTATAACGCTTTGGTCACAACCTACTTATCACAACCCCTTGCATGACACAAAATCTGTTGCTTTGGGCTTTGTTGTCTGGACCACGATACTCGCAAACAATGTGCACAGTGGGACCGGGGAGGGAAATGTCAAATGCTCGCTAAAAGAGTGCCAACTTGATGTGTGGTTAAGAGCGATTTGAAAAGATCTTGCATGCTACGTTGATTAAACAGCATGCCAAAGCGGTATTTGTCAAGGCGCATCAGCCAACTTGCTTGCAGCCACGTACAAAGGACTCTTCAGTTTCTTCAGCTCTTCTCCTAAGGGAGGCGCTCTGCGCTCTGCATGACAAAACAATCTGATATTCCTGGAATCCTCACGTGGCCTTGCCGGGCCGAGTATGTGCTGCCTGCTGATCGTGAAGGCTTGATACTTGCAATGACTGTTGGACTTGTCATTGAATTCATTTGCGCCAGATTAAACCCTGTCTTGTGATTAAATGGAGTCGCTTTTACAAAAGCAAGGTATTCCGCCTCTGCTCTATACTGATTGCTCTGAACCACACAAGCATGTTTGCCAAGCAGCCCTCTTTGCTTCCAACAGTCCTGCAAAAGGAAAAAGAGAAATGCAAACTGCAATTTCTGTGTCGCTGTTGCTATAAAAACTGCTTGTTGTGAGAATCCCTGCAAGGTCGAGTTCGAGTAACTTCTACAACTAAGTTGAACCCGTTCCAGCCTCACGGCAAGGGCTATGTCGAGGGACTGCCGGTCAACACCAGCCTGTCATCGAACTTGATACGACTGAGAACGTGAGGTAAAAGAGGAAGTCAATCTGCAACGTGACACGAAATAGGAACTCAAACTGCAAGCGGCAGAGAGCAGGAGACCGAGGGAGAATCTGGAAGAGCCCCGGAGAGCGGCGGAGAGAGAGAAATGAGAATTGTATAGGTCTAGGTCCTAGGTATAATTTAATAAAGACAGAGATGGGACAAAAAGCAAAGGACTTGTATCCATGCAGCCGAAGAACCCCAGACATGGGCAAAACCCCAGGCTTGACAGAAGGAAAAGATTGAGAAAAAATAAGAATGCAGAAAAAGTAGTCAAACTGGAGCAAGAGGCTGAACGAAAGCTAGCTACCATGTAAGCTAAGGTGGAGTGAAACATGTAATGTGGATGGGTGGACCATTCATCAGGTGGGCAGCTTGCTACATGCGTACATGTTGTCCTGTCTACTTGGAACGCTTTGGCAGTAACAACTAGACGGAACCTGGCAACTCTTGCAATGCAGTCGAACGCAGCCAAACTGCTGTCTCCAGAGTCACTGAACTGCTTTCGTTAGTCCCAGCTTTGAGCAGAGTTTCTCCAGCTAAGTTTCAGGTTATAATGCATACATACGTGTGTGTGTGTGTATATATATATATATGTATACATACTTATGTTGTGTCATTGACCCTGTGCAGAGATCCAAAGTAGGGGCAAAACCTCATGACAAAAATATGTTCTTCAGCCGAACCGTAACCCTTCACACCTGCAGTGAGTGCAAGTACATCACACAGGTCTTACCGAAGCTCTTGGCCCGATCCTTCAACACCGGCATCTCCGAATCTGAGAAAACAATATCTGTTCAAAAGCAAAAATGGTCAAGCAAATCTAAATAAATCATATATGCTAACTTCAAGAATCGAATTGGTCGACTCTATGGCAGTCGCATGGAAGATCAAAGTGTCTCAGGTGCAAGGCACTCAAAGCTGCGAATGCCTGAGACAAATTTCTGCTACAATCCAGTTCTCAACGCTCCTCCGGAGGGTGATCTTCCTCATCCTGCAACTCGAAATCGATGCACCATCAAATGTTTCATCGTCATTACAGCCATTGCAACCATTACAGCCATTACAGTCAGTACAGCCATTACAGCATAATCTTAGCAACAATTTAGACTGGGACATCAACGGAACAAAGGCCCTAGTAAAGTTCAGATACTCTGAGATCTGCTGGGAAGTATTTGCAGTGGTTCTTGTTACAATGCTTCCCGGCTAGCCATCCACATTTCAGCGAAATCCCCCCCCCCGTAGCCCCACGTAGATACACAGCAAGTGCCAGTGAAATTCATAGCCAAACTTGGGGTCTTGCTTCCAAACAGTGCATGCAGCTCTCATTGGCTTGCAAGCTCACAAAGACTCTTGCGTGGTAGATCCAGAGATACTGTGTATTGAAATGTATCAGATACTGTGCACTTTCAGAGATCAGTGTTTACACTTATATTGTTTACACATATTGTTTATAATGTATCTGATATTGATATGTTTTTAATACACTGCACTTTGAAAGACTGCATACACAGTCTGTCCCTCACCTGATGCACAGATCGTCCCTACGAGTCGCCTCGTCCTCCTCTGTTTGCTCGGGGTATATAACCGACATCAATTGTCCCATCCACCTTGGTGCAAGCTTAGCAGAAGAGAGAAAGTACAATTTTTCTACGATCGTGCAAAAAGAAAGTAAAAAAGACTTTAGAAAAATTGAACACAAGAAGGACAAGAAACTTGGAAAATTCGAAAAAAAAAAAAAAAAAAAAAAAAATTTTTGGCGAATTGAACACAAGAAGGACAAGAAACTTTGAAAAATTCAAAAAAAAAAAAAAAAAAAAAAAACTTTGAGACGTGATTTTTCCCTGGTGTCCAGCGGTGACTTCAACTCACCAGGCCTGGTCTGGTTGCGGGTGAGGTCGCGAGCGAAGGCGCCAACAACGCTGAAGAACAGCAGTGCTAAGGTGACCTCGGAGAACACCGAGGTCTGAGGCACTTAAAAGCGATCCTAAGAGGGTCCTAAGGAGGGGCTAAGAGGCATCTAATGAAGGCATCTAATGAATCTAATAGAGGCATCGAATAGAGGCATCTAATAGAGGCATCTAATAGAGGCTGCTAAGTCACCCTGCGGTCTCTGCCGAAGATAAATTCAGACCACAACCATTTAAAGTTGTCGGTGAGTCTAGAAATCTGCCTTCAACTGCATTGCCACCTGCGACAATCTGACCCGTCACGGAGATGGACTTGGCGAAGCTTGGCTGTCGGGCCCACAAGGCCACTGCAGAGCTGCTTCCAGACCAATCGCCTGCGAAGTAATGTCATGGCTCCAAAAACAGCTGCATCATGAGTCACAAAATGTTCTTCCAAAGCCCGACAAACTTCACATGCTGGAGATTCGTCACATCTATTTGCTTCAACTTTGCACAATGTGGCAATACACCACTTGAATCCACTGGAGGGCTAGGCCCAAGTTGCCCAAAGGCGATCAAAGTATCACAAAGGGCACTGCTCCCCACGTGGATTTTGTGTGGAATGCTCTACGCCTTTGCCAAGCGCGTCCATTCCCTCTGCTGAGAAGATTCCAGCTGCCCTGCCGCAAAAAAGCAGTGAGAAAACGGACAATCTGTGACCATCTGTGACCATGTGTGAACCAGTTTTCCCTGGTTTCTTTCCAGTCTGTAAAAATTCTCTGTATTTTCGGTGAAGCTTCAAAAGCATCCTTAGGCAGAGCGCACGTCTACTCCAGTTGCCATGCCAAATCTCAGAAAATGCTCCAGAACGAGGTGCAAGTCCCTTCCAGTCCCTTTAAGTCTCCTCAAGTGCATACCCAGCACCTGGTACATTTGATGATGGTCTCTATGACGTTTCCAACCTGCACATTGCAAAGTACAACGGCTGAAAGCTAAACGAATTACCTGGAAGTCATCCAACGATAATAAAATCATTCTATCTCTCTAAACAAAATGATGCAGCCTAATAGAAGTGCTTTAGAAGTGTTTCAAGTGTCACGATTGCCAACGCTACTCTCCTTCCAGCATCCTGGTCCACCCGTACAGGCTGTGGAAGAAATGGAGGCGACCAACTTTGACCAAATTCGGCAGAGTTGAAGATGACTACTGAAGGCCACGCTACATATGCTGCACCATACGTGAAAGTGCTATACATTGTATCATGTCTGTGCAATAATCTATACAAATATATTCCATTTATACTAATTTATACGTACATACATTGCAAATAATAAGCAAATTGATATAGATACACATATTATGTGCTGTGTGTAAATACTCATGAACTTGTCAAATTAGGGGCATGAAATCTGCTGCGTGAGGACCTGGTCCACAGGGCCATTGGCTACTCCATTTCCTTCCCTGAGATGCAGAGCTGCACAGATTACAGACTGAATCGGAAAACTGAACGGAATCTAAATTTGGAATCCAAATAAGAGAAGAAACAAGATGCAAAATGAATCACTCGTGCACTCTCGCATACAGACTGATACTTATTTTGGGAGGGTCCAGCTGGCTTGCTTGCATTTCCTCCAGAGAGAGAGAGAGAGAGAGAGAGAGAGAGAAAGCCGCAGATTAGTCTGAGTTTGTGACCCATCCCCGTCTCCACCACCACCACCGAGGTTGGATTGTTCCTGGGCTTTTGTGCATTTGCTGTCAACACGGTACGTGTTTACCTTAGATCGTATATCGAAACCAGCAACAATGAGGATGATTAGCACAAACAAGGCCAATGATTCAAACAACAAGCAATCATCCGCCAAGAGCCAAACCTTTCATGCTTTCCTTGCAGAAAGACACTGGGACTCTGACGAATGTAATGACTTCATAATTTTCTCTATCCACCTGGGTGCCAAGAATTCGGAATTCTCAGCATTCTCTGCGACATGCGAAAAGTCATCGCTTCCCTTCACATTCTCAAAGGAGCTTAAGAGAGGAGATGCGCATGAAATGAGGCAGAAACTATGGAAAATCCATGAAATTGAGGTCCGCGGGGTAAATGCTGCAAAAATAACTCTTCGGGAGAATCCAAATGCAAGAGAGGCATCGGGCATCATTGGGCATCCGCACTGCTGGAACATCCAAAATTCCTCCAAAGATACTCAAGTGATCCGTCTCACAGACCAAGGGTTGCCGCCTGAGGGGAAAAGGTCACGGTGATCTGTAGCAAAACGGCAAGCTTAGGTCAGGCGTCTATGCAAACATGTGGGCACCCAGTGGCAAAATACATCATCAAAGCTGCATCCCGTAGTGAGTGCTATACCTCATGATCTTGTTGCAAGGTCGTCCACAAGGTCTTTTTCCCATGTCTGAACTTGAGGCTTCAAGATCGAAAGCCACGCTGTCGACCCACCATGTTGCAAACCCAAAAAAGGCCCAGACGTGCCATCAGAAACATTGGTAGCAGCCACACGCCTGTGTCAATGGCCAAGGATAAACAACTCAAAGAGTTCGTGTGCTGTATATCAAAGGCATACTCTGCAGGGACTGATCTGGATTGAAATCAATCCACGTTGTTGATGATTTCACACCAGTCTCCAAAATGAGGTCTTGTTCGCTCTAGTGCCTGCAGACAAACGATAGGTTCATCCCAACAGTTTGAAAGGAAATTGGAGATCAAAAAGGTATTTAGAAAAAAAAAGTGACTATCACAACCAGGGCATACCATCGTGGCAGTCTCGTGTGTCATCGGCATCTTGGTCCGCCTCACCCCAGCCGTGGACCACCGATAAGTCGTGGTGTTGAAGAAAGCACAAGCGACCGACGAGTTTGCCTCGTCCTGCGATGGAACACGACTTGATAAGCGACAAGTGACCACGCGTCACAATTGTTGGTAGGAACTCCAATCATGGGTTCAAAGTGATGACCTTGCTATTCTCCAAGGTGGATGTGCTGGCACTAATCTTCAGGTTCAGGTGCTGGGCTATGATGTAAGCATCCATTGGTTGTGATTGGAAGTATCGATTGGAAAATGAGTATCCTAACTACGGAACACTAAGGATCAATGCTAGGGTTTTGTAAGCCTGAACTTTGCCCACTATGTAATGCCTTTGCCAACACTTGGGACAGGGACGCCACATAGAGCCTGAGTGCAGCACACCTGCTTTCCCATCGTTTCCACAACAACATGTTCACACGTTCACACTGAAAACTATTTACACAATTTGAGTTTTCACAACAGCGCATTTCAAGCTTTCAAGGCTAAGTTTGTATCCTGCCAAAGCTTTGATCTAGCTTGTGTTTTGCTGCGCAATAACGGGGCTTTGAGAAACAAGGCTTTTGCACCACAAGGCTCGTTTGTACGAAGCTTCAAGCTTGTCTACGCGATGTTTGGTATTTACGAAGAAGGTCAAGAGCTAGACAGGCCTAACATAATTTGGGATGGTTGTGGAATAGCCCCATGACATTGAACAGTGACTGAAAGGACGGATATTGTTTGCAGATCCATGCAGGAAAAATATCAAAAAAAGAGAAGAAATATCATTCTGCCGAAGCAGGCACAATCAAATGGTGATTCTTTTCTCAGGAAACATCGACCGAACCAAAAACTAACCAGAAACGATCGTGCTTGCTTTACATTGTTGAATGAAAACACGCGAAAACCACCCAGAAATCAAGATGTTTGCAGGGGAAAGCCTTGAGTTCTGGGGTCTACCATCTGCTGCCTCTTGTGATTTCGTTGCGGTAGTCTCACCATCTTCAGACAGTTCATGGATCCTTACACCAGTTGATGTATGGAGTTTGGCTTGTCACAGCATAGATGCTGGACTGCAGCCAACTCACCATAGGTTATGTGGATATCAATGGATTAAGTGATCCATGCCATTTCAGTACCTTAAGATATACCTTAAGATGTACCTTAAGGATTTCACACTCATAAGAAGAACCCCGGCTGTGAGACTCTGAAGCCATGCAGTCCGAAATGGTCATCGTCATGGGCTCAGGCAACTCCAAGCCTTCAAAACCGCCAATGGGCAAATGGCGTGGGAATGGCGTGGGAACGTGGACATGACGAATGCAAAGGAGGGTTCTTCGTGGTTCTTCGTTCTCTCTGAGAGTGAAACTTCTTTCACAAATCCGAACGAAGATACTTGACATCTCTTTTGTCCTAAATGTTTCTTCGAGCCGTGCTGTTGGGTTCAGAACGAGGAAACGTGTGCCTTCCAGAGGGTTTCCATTGCTGTCGTAGACAGTGATGGAAAAGGGTTGACCAAAAACGCTGGGACCTTTGTCCTGGCGGTTCCAAAGTGTCAAACTTCACGTGTCTTGGCCGATGCAACTGGAAAGTCTTTGAGCTTCACAAAAAGTCTTGCGCATTTTGACAACCCTAGAAACTCAGATTACTTTAGAGTTTCATTTCCGTGTCTGCCTAGAAGAAGATTTGTGTCAAAGGCTTGCGGCGACATGGCACACCCAGCTCCACCCAGTCCGGCGCTGAGAGATTGTTGTCTCGAGCATATTCCATGGCCTTTGCGAGACCTACGGCCTGGAGCATTCCAAATCTCTCACTCACAGAGAAAAGATAAATTTTCATCACTGGATGAAGATCTCATTGTTTCTGCCAGTGCACTGCATCATTTGTTAAGCAAAATGTCTCCAGATGTCAGCTGGGCACGTCTCGCTTTGCTGTAAACCACTATGCATCACTAAGCAGTACTTTTAGATTGAGGTGTTGCGACCCCGCGAACTTGCATGGAGAATCTGCCCTTGCCCGTAGCTGTGCCTCAATGTCAGAGGCCGGCTTTCCATTGAGCTTACTCACAGAGATGGCAACCTTGGCGTGAAGAAAAGGTCTCAATGGAAATTTGACGGAAAGAAATAAATAAGCAAATAATTATATACATCTACTATATATATATATCTAACAAATAACTACTGACTGTATACAATACGAAGAAATGCAGACTTCCATGGTCTTTTGGCAACACAGAACCTTTCAGTCTTGGGCAATGGACACTGCTGCAAGACGAAAAAGGAAGGTAGATAATGATGTGCGGCAAGGCTTTACGGCAAACCCGAAACGAGAAGAGAGAGAGAGAGGACACATCTCTGGAAGCAAGTTCCTTTTTCACATGCGAAGTTTCTGCATAGATAATACCTCTTGGGATTTCAATCTAACATCTTAGCCGACAAAAAATGTTGAAAGACACGTGCTCTGTCGTCTCTAGAGAAGGTCTTCCAAGCAGCAACAATTTGAAGAATGTTGAAAAACCGATTCGGAGACAAGAGATTTCAACGATCCCACAACAGTTAAAGTAACCTTCAGAAAAATTGGGTTTAGAAAAATCAAAAAACACAACCTTCTGTTTTACATCTCTAAAAAACAGAATTTCGAAAACAAATTTCAGCATGAAGAAAATCAAATCTGCATAATCTGCATTCTGCTTTCCAAAAAAATCAGGAGAGTGGCAACTGGTTGGTGGTTCTATTGGTTCACTATAGGGAATGATAAGCAGAATTCGTTTCGAAAATTTCGAAAACAGCTCGTTCTGTTGAGTCTTTTTGTCGCCAAGTCACGGGAGCCGAACCACCACCACTCAGCTGGTCCAAGACCCTCAATGGCACAGCCACCTGCGTCGCAAAAATGCTTAGTTTATGACTATAAATTACTATAAATGGTTAATGTTGGATGATTTGGAGGTATCCCTATTTGAGAAACATCCGTTTTAACAAACAGAATCGGAAGGAGAAGTCTAGTTGAAGTTGCATAGCAATTCCATGAAGATCGGCCCGATCCACCTAAACATCCTCCAAAAAGTCCGCATGTTGCTTGCAAGCCAATGAGAGATTTACCATTGAAAGGAATCTGGAAATTAACAAAACCATTTGAAGGAAAATTTGAGGGTTAAAAGTAGGTGGTTAAACGGAAGTGCATTTGGGGAGAGGAGTATGCAAATCTTTTGACAAAGTCCCCCCTTTTGTTCAGACCCTTCAGGCAGAAGATCCAGAATTCTGGACGAATGGATCTGTGTGAGTGGGTAGACATGTGCATGTTTGTCGGTGTGCAAGCGGGCATACGTCTGCATGTCTGCATGTGCACAGCGTTCTCTTTACGTTTTGACTGAAGAGCCTTTGTCCACAGGTCTGGATTTCTGTACCTAAAGGCACACTATGACTTTACGTGCAGTCAATATTAGTCTATGACTTTTTTTTAAGCCACTCATCACTGGAAAACTGTTAAAAGCTTAGCGCTTGGGTGATGCCAGGAGCAGATGAAATTTGCGGAGGGGAAACGTTGCACCCTTTCAACCGCCTTGGGAGCGAAGCTGCCATCGCTGGTTACTGATGCAACTTCAACTTGAGGCAGTCCTCGAAAGGAAGGATCTGAAGGTGAGGCTGAACTTGTGAACTTCACAAAGAACTGCGGAGTCTCTCACTGCGAGGGATGACAACGAGGTAGAAAAAAAAACGGAATCCTCTCGTTTGTGAGGGCAGAATCTTCAGCTCTCTATATTGCGTTCAGGGGTTTGCAGAAAGCCCTTGCGCAAAGGGTAACCTTCAGAAAGGTACTGGAAGGTACTGCAGTGAAATGCACCACTATTCACCCTGATTCTTCACCCTGACTGCAGCTCCTTGATTTGCAGCTGACACGAAAGTTAGTAAAGCGACCTGAGCAAAGCTGAGAAATACCCAAGCGGCAGCTACGCATGAACGGATTCTTTGCACACCAAGAAGACTCCACTACTTGAAAGGCCGTTGCAAAAGCTGTGTGTATCTGTCTAGGTGTGTCTCTGCGTCTGTGTGGATGTGTCTGACAACTTGACTTAATCCAGCTGCAGCTGGGGCATATGAAGAATTCTACGTGTTAGTCGATAATCGATGGCTCCGACATTCTCCGGCCACGAAATAGTTGGAACAATTCAAAAGGTTAATTCGAAAATTGCAAAAGCATGGATTGCGTTGGAATCTTTGCAGATTTGCACCAAGAAGAAGTCGGTGTCAGCCTTCTAACGGACCGCGCACTCAACACATCCTGGGATCCCTGCGGTGATTTCTTGCCCCCCAGGGGTTGTCACAGTTGAGAAGATTGGCTCTGGAAGCGGCTCACCTCCCACAGGCATCTGTTAAGAACGAGAGGCAAAGAATGAAGGGAAGAACCCGTAGAAACAATAAAAAATAAGGAAGAATGAATCAATGAAAGCAACCAATGGAAGCATTGGAAGAATGAAGCAAACAATGTCAGCATATCTGTTTTTCAATAAGGAAGAAGCAATGGATGCACCATTAAGGATGCTTTCGCCTGGTTTCAAAGGACGCTTTCCCAAGCAATTGGTTTGGGATGGTTTAGGATGGTTTAGGTCTTTTTTGAGACATGGGCTACATTTTGCAACATCTTCGCGACCCGTCGCCCTGGAGCTGGAAAGGCCTTCCAGACTTTCCAAGAGTGATGCCATCAGACTTGCCTCAGTGAAGCCATGTTAAAGCCAGCTGGTGCACAACAAACAGCTTGCAACTTGAAGAGGGTGAGAAGAACAACAGTTCATCCGAAAGATCAGTTGGGACCTGCAGAATCTTGGAACCTCCCAGCGAGACTTCTACCCCAACTCTCCCCTCAGAACCTTTGGAATCAAAACTTCTACTGGGAACCTGCATCTGGACCACTTAGAACCTCGGCCTTGGAATTTCAGAAGCGAGGTGCCTTGGGATTTCCTCTTGAAAGCTCCAGAACTCCATCCCTTTGCACTCCAGACTCGGATTTCTCGAGGGAACCTTTGGTTTGATCGATATCGTATCACCTTTGGAACTCAGAACTTCCTCCACCTGGACTTGGAACCAGATGCCGATTGGTAGCTGGCTCGGGTCCGCCCAAAACCTAGACCTAGCAGAGACTCCTAAGAACCGTTGGAATTCCGTTGGGAAGTCGCAGCCGCCCTCGCTTAAAAGACTTTGAAAGAATACTTAGGAAAGAAAAACGCTTTACTTGGAGACCTCCAGGGCTTGAACCCAGGGCGCCACACTCTGGCAAAATTGTTGGGAAGCAAAGGTTTGGAGGGACGAAGAACATGTCGCAATTTACCAACAAACAAACGTTTCTCGACAGACAAGGTCTGTCTTGGCAAAAATTGAACAATTTTGGCTTTCAGGAAGGAAACCGAAGGTTTCAGAGCCAGAGTTTCGTGTTGAAACTAGGGTTTCCCGCCATGAAGCGGGGCCAAAATCATGTGAATGTGGCGGAGGGGAAACACGCAAAAACGCTTCAAGTTCGGCAAGGAAGGACAATGGAAAGCTCTTTCCCTTTACCTGAAATGTTCAAATCCCAAAGAAAACTCACGAAGTTGCAGAAAGGTGTGCTTCTTTGAGAAAACAAACCTTTGCCACAAAGGTGTGTTTCTAGTCCAGTAGTAAAAAAATCTGCGACTCAAGGTGTTAAACAAAAAAGACATGTGAAAAGGAAATAAGCAAACTAACTTTCATTATTTGTGCAGGATGTTCGCTTCTCCTTCATTTTCTTTTGACTTTTTACTACACACGTTCTCTGAAAAGGATCTTGCTTTGAGCCGAAGCACTTTCCTCTCGTTTTAAAACCGACGTTTTGACGATGATAAACAATGGTGGATTTATGAGTCCACTTGGAGTCCTGGTGATTTGTTCATGATACGTGACCAGTTGGCTGGGCACACAATCTTCCAAGAGCTACTACACAGGCGTTGCGACATTCCAAAAGATGTGTGTGTGTGTGCTTGTTGAGCATTTTGGGCAACACAGTCCTTCTTCTCCAGTTCAAGACTAAACTGGCAACGCTCAAAGCTTTTTCAAGTCTTCCGAATTTCCTCTCTGAACTCTGCGAAGTATCCCGTGAGTCTCTCAACTTGGCCTCTTGGCTCTCAACTTATCTGTTTTTCTTCTGGTCTCTGAGTCTCTATTTGAGTCTCTAGGAACTTCTGAGGTTCGTTGAGTCTCAACTTCTCAATCCTAGTCCTCTGTTCTTCCTTCTACCAACTCTCTCAACTCCGAACTTCATCCTACTTCTCATGATCTCAACTATCTCAACTCATCCTTTATGTCTGATGTCAGCGTATGTCTTAGGGTCCGACTGTGGCTTCTTCTTCTGCCCGTTGCAGACTGGCAATGGCTCTCTGCGCCACGGCCTCCACCTGAGGCGATGCTGAAGAAGGGTTAAGGTTGAGGTCATGAAATATGCAGAAAATCCATATATGAACGAACATATTTCATGAAAGAATAAATCAATGAGAAAGAAATTAGTAATACAAGTTGTATCTAGGAATGAATGATGTGGGGATTTGTTTACCATGGTATGGGGAAATGTCATATCGAAGGCGTCTATATTACAAAATAAGTAATGCAGAGAAATCAGAGTCGTAGAAAGAGTAAGATGTCGTCAGAGGCAATCAGAGAAGGGGAAAGCGGGGTCCCTCCATATGGAGAGCCCTTTTGAGGACAAACCGTTTCAACTTTCAGAGGCAAAAAGGAAGGAAAGATAAGAAAAGTGCTTCCTCACTTGCCATCATGGTCTAAACTGATCTCAACACAAAGGCCACAGAGTTTGCTGCCACTGTTAGAGGCTTATGTCGGAAGAGGTGCAAGGTCCAACTACGATATTCCCGTCAAACATGTTGCTCTAAACCCTTGCTCTTTTTGTGCTCACAGTGCTCCCCAACCCCATCTCACAAGTTGTCATATCGATGTGTGATACCTAGTGGTAAGACTCAGCACGTCAAATACCGCTTCTGTGGAGCGTTCTCATCGATTTGCGAAGTATTGTGCAACACACTATCGTTGTGCGCTGTCGCGAGTTTTGCCTGCATCTGGGCAAGCTAATAGAACGCTTACTAGTTTACAAACTCCTCTCATGGAGACCTCGCACAGATTTCAAATAGGTTGGTGATAAAATGTGATAAAATCACATAGTTCATATTGAGACAATTTATGCAAGGTAAACCTTCTGAGCTCTGTTCAAGAATCACGAAACACCAATCTGTTTAAATTTTGATCTGATACAGAGATCATGATTTGGCCAGGAAAATCTCTGATTGCAACCCTAAACTTGTCTGGCATATGGAAAGCGTGTGTCCAAAATACGCAATTACCAGATATCACCAGAGATGATTTCTCTTCGAAATCAGGTCCATGATGTCACCCAGGACCCAGTGCTGAGCTTCTGAAAAGAAACCCAATGCAAACAAGCAAAAGGAACAGACAAAGAAACCATTTGCAGAAATGACGAACAAAAAACGATCTGCTGAGGGATTTGCCATTGTTGTAGTGGTCGTCGATGACAGAGTTGTTGTACCTCAGAAGACTGCACCACTTCTGCTGGTGGACTATTCTTGGAGCACAACAATTCCCGAGGAGCCCTCAGATTGAACTCCTGGGGGCAAGTGGTTTCAGAGGTTTCCCCATCCCCAGTTGCTCTGTAGCTGGACGCTGATGTTCTGACCCCGATTTTGTTCGCAAGATCTCCCGAGATCTCCCAGGTTGTGAGTCTGGCTATTTCAAATTGTAAGCTTTCGGAAAACAAAACTAGAGGACTCAGACTGCTAGGCCACCAGACATCGCTAGACCATCAGAAGTTATAGGTTCAAAAAAGGACTCTGCAATTCAAATTCAGAAAAGCTCGTGCAAAGGCAGTGTGTCTGGATCAAATGATATCTGAGGACAGCACTTGTGATGGTAATGGTTGTGCCTCATTGATCAATGCAAACCCTCACTCTATGCAATCGTTTGCAGTGCAATCCTTTGCGACCTAGGAGTCAAACCAAGAAGAACTTATCCCCTAAAGCTGTTGAGCTGTGCCAGCTGCGGACGCAACTTCTTTGAATCTTCAAATTTGAAGAAAGATGCTTTGAATGAGAAGATTTTGAGACCGGGAGAAGGACCCCCAAAATGAGTCTACAAACTGAGCACCTTCTGTGAGCCCCAAACTTGGATCTGGAGAAATCCAAACGAACGATCACTCTGATGGCCTTGCGCCCCAGGCTTCCCGACTGCTTGTTGAAGAGCTTGAACCTTGGATTGTACCAAGTTCATAAAGATCATTAAAGATCCATTAACAACTTGGGGGCTGGATTTACCTAGGGTTTCCAACAATGCCGTGGGTTACGCTGTCAAAACCGACCAAAAATGGAAAGCGAAAACCACTGAGAGAGGGCAGGGTACCAAAGCCCTTTCTTCGAAATCTTGAAAACTCCTTGTGAAACTCCTGGTGAAGCTCCTTCGTAATCCTTCGTATCCGTACATCTGTACTGCTTCACAATGTCGGCAATCCCATGTGTCACATGGTTTGGGTGTTGTATCGGTATCCATTCTTGAAGACGAGTGTCTTGAAGTCGACGAAGTGGTTGTCGTACTACTTGTGGAGCTTGATGTACTCGTCCTTACAACTCGGCTGTTCGGTTTTGCGTCGAAGTGTGAAGAACTCGGCATGAGATCACAATCTAAAAACGTGGAGACCAAGTTGATCTCAGAGCTGCAGAGGAAAAGAAGTTGAAAATAAATTCGAATGAGCAACTGGCAGCGGCATTCTTCAAATATTGCTTTTTGCGGACTCTTGACCACTCACCGCTTTCAGGCTTTGGATGATCCTGGTTGTTTTGGTCTATTAGAACCCTGCATGGAATGCTCTCGAAACAAAGCTACTCATTCCTTTGAGTAATATTGATGTACCCAAGTGGCAGAATGCTTCGCATGATGGAAAGATTCCAATGAGGATGTGCCCAGCAAATCACTAAAGACTCTTGTTCTTAGGGGTTGTGGAGTATGTAAGTGTGCAAAGTGTTATGGTCTAAACAACGACATAGGTTTACAGTCATTCTGTGAGAGGAATGATTCACACATACGTTTCAAAGCTAATTTCGCAGACCCCTTCACTTCATACACCACCGAGATATCACAAGACATCAAGGAGAAGTTTCGAAGTCGAGCTGGTTGATGTGCTTGTGGTTGAAGTGGAAGATGAAGACGTTGAGGATGTTGTTGACGACCTTGCAAATAGCCCAGTCCAGCCGCAGTGACAAGTTTGGCTCTGCTCATACACAGGAGCACAATCGATTCATGGATATTTGTCAGGTGGTTTCGTTTTGATATGCTATGAGTTGCAAAATCCCCATACGACTGAGTACTACATTTACTACATGTACATTATGTTGATGATGTAAAACAAGGACCCAGTGAAATAATGGACCTATTCCATCATGTTTCTCCAAGTTGACAAAACAGTCGCCCAAACAGTCGCCCAAAATGACAGAAGTGACGAGTGACGTGGTGCTGGTGCTTGAGGTGCTCGTGCTGCTGGTTGATGTGCTACTGGAGGAAGTGGTGGTTGAGGATGTGCTGGAGGTAGAGGTACTGCTGCCTTAAAGGGTAAGCTCAATGACATGGGGATTTCTTGGAGGTGTGACACCAAGATAGGATCTTGCCAACAGCATGGTGTTCCCTTTGCCCTTTCCAGCGACACCCCATCTTGGTGAGACCAATATCCCCATAAGGTGCAGAGTGTCTTACTTCAAAAACGCATCGGGTTCTTGGGTCTGTGTTGGGAAACCATCGCTTCCCGGTACCCAAAACTAACCTTTAAGCTCCAAACTTGATGTTGAAGTTGAGCTTGTACTGGAGGATGATGTGCTGGTGGACGATGTTGAAGTGGAACTTGTGCTTGTTGACGATGATGATGTGCTGGTGGATGATGTGCTGGTGGATGATGTGCTGGTTGATGAAGTAGAGGAGGAAGATGTACTCGTTGAAGAAGTGCTGGTTGACGATGTTGAAGTGGAACTTGTGCTGGTCGACGATGATGATGTGCTGGTGGATGATGTGCTGGTTGATGAAGTAGAGGAGGAAGATGTACTCGTTGAAGACGTGCTAGTTGACGATGTTGAAGTGGAACTTGTGCTGGTCGACGATGATGATGTGCTGGTAGATGTCGTACTAGTTGATGAAGTGCTGGAAGAAGATGTACTGGTTGAAGACGTGCTTGTTGACGATGTTGAAGTGGAACTTGTGCTGGTTGACGATGAAGACGTGCTGGTGGATGTAGTGCTGGTGGATGAAGTGGTGGAAGAAGATGTACTGGTGGAAGATGTGCTAGTTGACGATGTTGAACTGGAACTTGTGCTTGTCGAACTGGTCGTTGATGTGCTGGATGTTGATGAAGTTGATGTGGTGCTGCTCGTTGATGAAGTTGACGAAGTCGTAGTGCTGGATGTTGAAGTGCTAGATGATGTGGTACTGGATGTTGTGCTGGTTGACGATGAAGACGTGCTGGTGGATGTAGTGCTGGTGGATGAAGTGGTGGAAGAAGATGTACTGGTGGAAGATGTGCTAGTTGACGATGTTGAACTGGAACTTGTGCTTGTCGAACTGGTCGTTGATGTGCTGGATGTTGATGAAGTTGATGTTGTGCTACTCGTTGATGAAGTTGACGAAGTGGTAGTGCTGGATGTAGAAGTGCTAGACGATGTTGAAGTGGAACTTGTGCTGGTTGACGATGAAGACGTGCTGGTGGATGTAGTGCTGGTGGATGAACTGGTGGAAGAAGATGTACTGGTGGAAGATGTGCTAGTTGACGTGGTTGAACTGCTGGAAGTGGTGCTGGAGGTGGTACTGCTTGAGGACGTGGTGGTCGATGTGCTGGATGTACTCGTGCTTGAGCTGGATGTGCTGCTAGATGTGGTGGAAGACGTGGAGGAAGTGCTGGTACTCGTTGAACTTGTTGATGTACTGGATGAAGTGGTGGAAGTTGAACTGGTGGACGATGTACTGGTCGAAGTGCTCGACGTGCTGCTAGTCGTGGTAGATGTGCTTGATGAACTGGTGGAAGATGTGCTCGTAGAAGAGGACGTCGTTGAAGTGCTAGAAGTACTGCTGCTGGTTGTACTTGTGGATGAGGTAGAGCTCGTAGATGATGTTGTGGAAGATGAGCTCGTTGAGGATGTACTTGTTGATGAGGTGCTTGTGGACGTACTTGATGTGCTACTTGAAGAGGTACTTGTGGAAGAAGTGGAAGTGCTTGAAGTGCTTGTCGAAGAGGTACTTGTGGAAGTTGTGCTTGAAGAAGTGCTCGATGTACTGGTGCTTGACGTGCTTGTGGATGATGTAGAACTTGTGGAAGAGCTTGTAGAAGATGTACTGGTGGATGTGCTGGAAGTACTGCTTGAAGAAGTACTGCTGGTTGTGGTAGACGTACTAGAAGAGCTAGTCGAGGATGTGGAGGTGGTGGAAGAGCTTGTAGAAGACGTACTTGTTGAGGAGCTAGTGGTCGAAGAAGTGCTCGATGAAGTGGTGGATGTGCTGCTAGAAGATGTGCTCGTGGACGATGTGGTCGTACTGGTGCTACTTGTCGAGGATGTGCTTGACGAAGAGGTAGTTGTTGAGGTGCTGGATGTGCTGCTGCTTGTGGTGGAGGTCGAGCTTGAAGAAGTAGTGGAAGTGCTTGTGGAAGATGTGCTTGAAGAGGTGCTGGTAGTACTTGTTGATGAAGTAGAGCTCGTAGATGATGTTGATGAAGATGAGCTCGTTGAGGATGTACTTGTTGATGAGGTGCTTGTGGACGTACTTGATGTGCTGCTTGAAGAGGTACTTGTGGAAGAAGTGGAAGTGCTTGAAGTACTTGTCGAAGACGTGCTTGAAGAAGTTGTGCTTGTGGATGATGTGCTTGATGAGGAGGTTGAGGTACTTGTAGATGAGGTAGAACTTGTGGAAGAGCTTGTAGAAGATGTGCTTGTAGAAGACGTGCTTGTGGATGATGTACTTGTCGATGACGTGCTGGACGAAGTAGTTGAGGTGCTCGTCGATGATGTAGAACTGCTTGAAGTAGTTGTAGAGGAGGTGCTGGTGGATGATGTACTTGAAGAGGAGGTTGAGGTACTTGTTGATGATGTGGAACTGGTAGAAGAACTTGTGGAAGAGGTGCTGGTGGATGATGTGCTAGAAGAAGATGTGCTGGTGGAGGATGTGCTGGTGGAAGATGTGCTCGAGGAGGTACTTGAGGTGCTGGTAGATGATGTGGAACTTGTGGAAGAGCTGGTAGTAGACGAGCTTGTTGACGAAGTGCTTGAAGAAGATGTTGACGTACTTGTGGACGATGTGGAAGTGGTAGAAGAGCTACTGGAGGAGGTGCTAGTGGAAGATGAGCTTGTAGAAGATGAGCTTGTAGAAGATGTGCTTGTGGAAGAAGTGCTTGAAGAAGATGTGCTTGTGGATGATGTGCTTGAAGAGGAGCTTGAGGTACTTGTAGATGACGTGGAACTTGTGGAAGAGCTTGTAGAAGATGTGCTTGTGGAAGACGTACTTGAAGAAGATGTGCTGGTGGATGATGTGCTTGATGAGGAGCTTGAGGTACTTGTAGATGACGTGGAACTTGTGGAAGAGCTTGTAGAAGATGTGCTTGTGGAAGACGTACTTGAAGAAGATGTGCTGGTGGATGATGTGCTTGATGAGGAGCTTGAGGTACTTGTAGATGACGTGGAACTTGTGGAAGAGCTTGTAGAAGATGTGCTTGTGGAAGACGTACTTGAAGAAGATGTGCTGGTGGATGATGTGCTTGATGAGGAGCTTGAGGTACTTGTAGATGACGTGGAACTTGTGGAAGAGCTTGTAGAAGATGTGCTTGTGGAAGACGTACTCGAAGAAGATGTGCTGGTGGATGATGTGCTTGATGAGGAGGTTGAGGTACTTGTAGATGACGTGGAACTTGTGGAAGAGCTTGTAGAAGATGTGCTTGTGGAAGAAGTGCTTGAAGAAGATGTGCTTGTGGATGATGTGCTTGACGAGGAGGTTGAGGTACTTGTAGATGACGTGGAACTTGTGGAAGAGCTTGTAGAAGATGTGCTTGTGGAAGAAGTGCTTGAAGAAGATGAGCTTGTGGATGATGTGCTTGACGAGGATGTGCTGGTGGATGATGTGCTTGAAGAGGTGGTGGAGGTTGTGGTTGCCGATGTTGAGCTTGTTGATGTGCTGGAAGAAGATGTGCTAGTGGAAGATGTGCTTGAAGAGGAGCTTGAGGTACTTGTAGATGACGTGGAACTTGTGGAAGAGCTTGTAGAAGATGTGCTTGTGGAAGAAGTACTTGAAGAAGATGTGCTTGTGGATGACGTAGTGCTAGAAGATGTGCTTGAAGATGATGTGCTGGTGGTCGATGAGCTTGAAGAGGTAGTTGACGTGGTGGTGGCAGACGTTGAGGTTGTTGATGAGCTTGTAGAAGACGTGCTTGTAGATGACGTGCTGCTAGAAGATGTGCTGGTAGACGATGTACTGGTGGAAGATGTGCTTGAGGAGGTACTTGACGTGCTTGAAGATGAAGTAGAACTTGTGGAAGAGCTTGTGGAAGACGTGCTTGTAGATGACGTGCTGCTAGAAGATGTGCTGGTAGACGATGTACTGGTGGAAGATGTGCTTGAGGAGGTACTTGACGTGCTTGAAGATGAAGTCGAACTTGTGGAAGAGCTTGTAGAAGAAGTGCTGGAAGAGGTGGTGGAGGTGGTAGTGGCAGATGTTGAGGTGGTTGATGAGCTTGTAGAAGAAGTACTTGTGGAAGATGTGCTTGTAGATGACGTGCTAGTGGAAGATGTGCTTGAAGATGATGTGCTAGTGGAAGATGTGCTTGAAGAGGTGGTTGAGGTGGTGGTGGCAGACGTTGAGGTTGTGGAAGAGCTGGTGGAAGACGTGCTTGTAGATGACGTGCTGCTAGAAGATGTGCTGGTAGACGATGTACTGGTGGAAGATGTGCTTGAGGAGGTACTTGACGTGCTTGAAGATGATGTGGAAGAAGTGCTGCTAGAAGATGTGCTGGTAGACGATGTACTGGTGGAAGATGTGCTGCTGGTAGTGCTTGAAGTACTTGTTGAGGAAGAGGAAGTAGAGGTACCTGTAGAAACAACGCTGAAACGCAAGAGCAGGGCAGACAGGAATGATTGTAGAAAAATCTGCGAGAGCAAGAGCAGCGGCATAGAGCCAAGATAGATCAATATAGACAGAAAAGTTCAAATTTCGCATCTTTTCCGGAAAACAGCACTAAGGGAATCCATCTCTTGGACGACAACCATGATGATGATGATGATGATGATGATGATGATGATGATGATGATGCTGATGATGATGATGATGATGGTGATGGTGATGATGATGATGATGATGATGATGATGATGATGATGATGATGATGATGATGATGATGATGATGATGATGATGATGATGATGATGATGATGATGCTTTGGGTTGATGAAGGTTGTGATCTTCGTTATTTGCCACGATGAAATCAAGGTGAGAAGAGCACTGAAGCTCAGATCTATGACTGGACAGGCTCCCCAGGGACGAAGCCAATGCACATGATGCCAAGTGAAACTCAAGGGAGGGCCTGTCTAATGCCCAAATTGGGCTTTCTTTCTCGCAAGTGAAACTCAGGTTGCTAAGGTAATCTTGAAGGTAATCTTTGGCAGTCCTGTGTCAATTCAATTGGTCCATTGAATGCACATTTCTTCTATACACTATAGAATGACAGTGAATGAGTGAGCCAAGCAAATCTAAACCTGTTGCAGTTCCAGTGGTCAACCTTTCACCTCCAAGGTCCGATGACGTTCTTCACAAGACAAGTTACTGCTCATGGTGCTTGTGCTACTTAAGGTAGAGGTGCTCGTTGAGGTTATCGTGCTCGTCGAGCTACCTGACGTGCTGGTTGAGGTGACTGAGCTTGTGCTGCTAATGGTGCTTGTGCTAGATAGTGTAGAGGTGCTCGTTGAGGTAATCGTGCTCGTCGAGCTGACCGTCGTACTCGTTGAGGTGACTGTCGTGGTTGTCGCTGCTAACCGTCTTTCAGGTGCGTCCTCAAGTAGGTTGGAGTTTTGGAGACCAGCTCTGACCAAATTGCCAACTTGTTTCAAAGGCCGCCTTCAATCCTATAATTACAAGAAGCTAGGCAGGGACTCGGCTTCGTGGCTGTTCCAAATGTCTGACACTGTGCTTTTGCTCAAGGGGGTCAATGCTTCTCTACACTGGCATTCCGTGAGCATTTCAGATGCAAACATCAAAAAACGAATTGACCACGTGCACAAACGTCCAAGTGCAGCAAAGGCTCTAGAGGCCTGAGTCTGGATGCAGTGATGCGAAAGCATTCAATTGACCGTATCATGTATACAAAACATCATTCAGTTAACTGTTGCAGTAACAGTATGATGAAATAAAAGTCTAAACATGTTGGGTTTGTTGGTCTCTATGGGTTCAACTTGTGCAAGCACCGATGGCAAGCGCTTGCAAGGCTGCAGTCTGCGCACTGCCCTTGATGGTCAGACACATCTTTGATCAGCCCAGGTATCTTTGCAACCGCAGCAAGAGAAACGAGGATGAATTGGTGAACATAGGACGAGCATAGTCGACAAGAATGGAAGCAAATTGAAGCAGAAAAAGCCAGGGCAAAGCCACAAATCACATGCGTCTCAGAAAAAACACCACGTCGTAGCCAGTCTGGACCCAGCCAGTCAAGGCTCAGCAAACGCAGGGCGATCCAGCAAAAAACTACGGAGGAACAGCAGGAGCGACATCAGCAGTTCTCAGTGCAGTTCCCAAGTTCCCCATCTGTCCAGGTTCAAGGCACGCTCTTTAAAAAATTACTCAAAGAAATTGTAAATTGATAGTTAACAAATTCTAGAATGATTCTTAAATATCATATGGGCCCATATGGTCGGTTCAAAGCTACTGAAATGATGCTTCTCTGAGCTGTAACGTTGGCAGTAACTTGTCCTTGAACGCGTCCAAAGCAAGGCGGACACTTTCCTAAGGACGAAGAAACCTGAAGCCTTGAGGGAGCGGCCCGAAACCTGGACCATGCACAGCGTCAACCAGACAGCAAGAAGCTGTTGATGGCCGAAGACCATGGCCTCAAATGGAAGAAGCTAATTCTTAGGAACTGCAAAAAGCATCTTACTGAGTAGGAAAGCCCAGAGACTAGGCCAGTCAAAGACCGCACATGAAATGTCACCACTCCATCCTTATTTTCCCAGAATGCATCGCCCAAAAACTTACTTTCCTGACCTAATTCCTCGGATGCAAGCTCTCAGATTTTGGTTCAAGTCATATCATGTCAATAAAAACGTGTTTAAACCATCCCTGTCTGAATTGCGCAAGCATGGTGGGGACCAGATTTTACTGAGAAAATAAAGGAGCACCCACCCTCCACAAAAGCGACAAAATAGGGGCTATATGCTGACATGTTGAGTGGGGGTCACGAAAAGATCAGATTGCATGTTCACATCAATATCCCAAAAGCCTCGAGAAAGCCTTAAAGAACGAAAGACAGGACCAGCACATACACTCCATGGTTTTTCCTGCGTGACCAAAGATCCCTTTAGAATCAGGGTGTGCTTTTTGGTTCTGAAATACCTCTCAGATTAGGATCCCTCGAATCTGAGCCACAATTCGAACATTGATTTCATAGTCAACCATTGCTCGCGGAGGGGATGGTTTGTGGATCCTAGGATCCTGATTCTATAGGAGTCTTGAAGGGGAGTTTGACAAAGACAAGTGCCAACTTTCTGTCAAGTCTTTCTCTTGGGTTTCCCATGCAAACGCGCGAGGAACATCAAGACGGTTGACACAGAATGGAGTTCAAAAACTGCGTCTATATTCTATGTTGCTTGAAGGTTGTGTTTTAGTGCCATTTCCCAATATCAAATCCTGCTTTCCAACACTGACTCTTTATTGTTGAAAACCCTTGTTGAAGAAATCTTGAAGAGCATCAGAACTTTCATAGAACCCAGTTGTTCAAATGAAATACGATGTCCATCTTGAAGCAGACATTCTTTAAGTCTTCGTCAAAAAGTCTGCAGTCGAAAAGAACTCTTTGCGAGGTTGGTGCTTAAAAAATTCTGGAATCGAAGCACTGCAGGATGAAATCAGTTGTACTCAGTTGCAGTTGCCATAATTTGGCATAAACAATGTTAGATTTCCTTTCAAAAATGGTGTTCCTTGATGATGCTTGCTCACAGTGATACAGCTTTCAAGCATCTCCGGCTTCGGGCAAAAATCGTCGGCCTGTAGAATAGAACTATTTGGGTCGTGAAAAGTGGAGCGTCTCACAGAACCAGGAAGGGCATTTTTCAAGCTTCGACCCAGGAAGTGCTCCACGACTTCAACCAGTTTCATGTACAGAGAACAAGTGAGTTTCATTGAGGGCTGCGAAAGAGCTCTTGTGACAACTGTTGGAAATTCATTGGCTTGCCAAAGGCAAGGTACTGTTCAGAGTTCGGTGGAAGATGTTTGCAAACTACTTTCATGAAAGATTTGAACTGTAGCGGCTATGACTGCTATGAATCCACAAGAATGAGATGAATGAGATGAACAGTATGAATGAGATGAATGGTATGAATGGAATGAATGAGATGAATGATAGCTCCAAGGTCAGCAATCCTCCATTTCGTTGCAGTTTCAGGGCTCCGTTCTTGGGGAGCCCTGGTGGGGCTCGGGGGCTCTGCAGGGTCAAAGTTTGGGCGGCGAACTTGCAGACTGGGTGCAGCCATCTCTGGATCTCTTCCAGCTCAGAGCTTGCATCTCCAGAGACAACCTGCCACTAAGCAGCTTTGGGAAACACGGAGTTCTTGGATTGAAGTGATAAGCTACCTTGCTCAGCCACCTTGCTCATTCCTGTCTTCATAATCCAGTTGTTGCAGGTCAATTGCAACAGCGGATCATAATACGGAATGCAGCACAAGATCTTGTGTTCCCCTCGCAACCTGGTTGAAAACTCCACTCCAAGACTCCATGCTTCTGAATTCAGCTACAGTAAGGCTCTGTCACAAACCAGCCATATGGTCCAACTGTGTCCATAGCGGTTGCAACAGAATCGTTGGAACATCGTCATTTCAGCACTAAAAAGAATCCGCCTCGAGCTGAAAGAAGAAAAATGACAAGGGACTACGAAAAGTGCAAATGGAAAAAACAATATACCAGTGTTGACCCCAAACAGGAAATGATAAACGTTAGAATATCTCAATGCTGATAGTTTACTTGACAAATGGGAGACAAGTGATGGAAACAATGCGACCAACCGGACCCAGAGTGGGAGACAAGTGGAAGACAAATGGAAGACAGATGGGAGACAAGTGAAGGGAATCATACGACCAACCAGACCAAGAGCAATAGACTAGACAAGTAAGAGACAAATAAAAGACATATGGGAAACAAGTGCGAAAAATCACGCGACCAACCAGAGTGGGAGATAAGCGGAAGACAAATGAAAACAAGACGGAAACCATGCGCCCAGGCTGGGAGACAAGCGGGAGACAAATGAAGGACAAATGGCAGACAAGTACTGGAAATCATGCGACCAAGTGGACCCAGAGCGGGAGAGAAAGGGGAGACAAATGAAGGACAAATGGGAGACAAGTACCGGAAATCATGCGACCAAGTGGACCCAGAGTGGAAGAGAAAGGGGAGACAAATGCAGGACAAATGGGAGACAAGTACCGAAAATCATGCGACCAAGTGGACACAGAGCGGGAGAGAAAGAGAAGACAAATGAAGGACAAATGGGAGACAAGTACAGGAAATCATGCGACCAAGTGGACCCAGAGTGGGAGAGAAAGGGGAGACAAATGAAGGACAAATGGGAGACAAGTACCGGAAATCATGCGACCAAGTAGACCGAGTGGGAAAGAAAGGTGAGACAAATAAACAAATGGGAGACAAATAAAGGAAATCATACAACCAAGTGGACCCAGAGTGGGAAAGAAAGGTGAGACAAATGAAGGACAAATGGGAGACAAGTACCGAAAATCATGCGACCAAGTGGACCCCGAGTGGGAAAGAAAGGGGAGACAAATAAAGGACAAATGGGAGACAAGTACAGGAAACCATGCGACCAAGTGGACCCCGAGTGGGAGAAGCAGGAGACAAATGAAGGACAAATGGGAGACAAGTACAGGAAATCATGCGACCAAGTGGACCCAGAGCGGGAGAGAAAGGGGAGACAAATGAAGGACAAATGGGAGACAAGTAAAGGAAATCATGCGACTAAGTGGACCCAGAGTGGGAGAGAAAGGGGAGACAAATGCAGGAGAAATGGGAGACAAGTACAGGAAATCATGCGACCAAGTGGACCCAGAGTGGAAGAGAAAGGGGAGACAAATGAAGGACAAATGGAAGACAAGCACAGGAAATCATGCGACCAAGTGGACCCAGAGCGGGAAAGAAGGGGGAGACAAATGAAGGACAAATGGGGGACAAGTACAGGAAATCATGCGACCAAGTGGACCCCGAGTGGGAAAGAAAGGGGAGACAAATGCAGGACAAATGGGAGACAAGTACAGGAAATCATGCGACCAAGTGGACCCAGAGCGGGAGAGAAAGGGGAGACAAATGCAGGACAAATGGGAGACAAGCACCGGAAATCATGCGACCAAGTGGACCCAGAGCGGGAGAGAAAGGGGAGACAAATGCAGGACAAATGGGAGACAAGCACCGGAAATCATGCGACCAAGTGGACCCAGAGCGGGAGAGAAAGGGGAGACAAATGCAGGACAAATGGGAGACAAGCACCGGAAATCATGCGACCAAGTGGACCGAGTGGGAAAGAAAGGTGAGACAAATAAACAAATGGGAGACAAACAAAGGAAATCATACAACCAAGTGGACCCAGAGTGGGAAAGAAAGGTGAGACAAATGAACCAAAGCGACCCAGACTGGGAGACAAATGAGAGCAAACGGGAGACAAGTAAGAGGCAAAATCATGCGACCAAAGGGACCCAGAGAGGGAGACAAATGAAGGGGAAATGGGAGACAAGTAAGAGGCAAAATTATGCGACCAAAGGGACCCAGAGAGGGAGACAAATGAAGGGGAAATGGGAGACAAGTAAGAGGCAAAATTATGCGACCAAAGGGACCCAGAGAGGGAGACAAATGAAGGGGAAATGGGAGACAAGTAAGAGGCAAAATTATGCGACCAAAGGGACCCAGAGAGGGAGACAAATGAAGGGGAAATGGGAGACAAGTAAGAGGCAAAATTATGCGACCAAAGGGACCCAGAGAGGGAGACAAATGAAGGGGAAATGGGAGACAAGTAAGAGGCAAAATTATGCGACCAAAGGGACCCAGAGAGGGAGACAAATGAAGGGGAAATGGGAGACAAGTAAGAGGCAAAATTATGCGACCAAAGGGACCCAGAGAGGGAGACAAATGAAGGGGAAATGGGAGACAAGTAAGAGGCAAAATTATGCGACCAAAGGGACCCAGAGAGGGAGACAAATGAAGGGGAAATGGGAGACAAGTAAGAGGCAAAATTATGCGACCAAAGGGACCCAGAGAGGGAGACAAATGAAGGGGAAATGGGAGACAAGTAAGAGGCAAAATTATGCGACCAAAGGGACCCAGAGAGGGAGACAAATGAAGGGGAAATGGGAGACAAGTAAGAGGCAAAATTATGCGACCAAAGGGACCCAGAGAGGGAGACAAATGAAGGGGAAATGGGAGACAAGTAAGAGGCAAAATTATGCGACCAAAGGGACCCAGAGAGGGAGACAAATGAAGGGGAAATGGGAGACAAGTAAGAGGCAAAATTATGCGACCAAAGGGACCCAGAGAGGGAGACAAATGAAGGGGAAATGGGAGACAAGTAAGAGGCAAAATTATGCGACCAAAGGGACCCAGAGTCTGAGGACGCAAGCCCGGAGACAGAGGCAAAATCATACGGCCAAGGCAAGCGACCCTTTTCAAAGGAGTAAGAACCCCATACAGATAAACCTGTTTGGGGAAAAATGTCAGCTTTATCATGTTTTCTTCCAATTTCCATGGATGTGGATCCCAGCCAATCCCGAGCTCTCAACCCCAAAAGGCAAACTGAAAATTGCAAAACCTTCGAAAGTAATGACATGCAACGAATCCTAAGACCTCGCAAGGTCTGCCCACTTGCCCAGCGCCAGCCTCTTGAGCTTCCTGTCCAGCTGCCCTGCAGTTCCAAGGTGCCAAGGGGAGCACTCAGACTACGCCAAGGGGTCACCCAAGTGGACCCCATCGCCTCCGACGTCTAGCTACTGTGACACTTGGATCTCCATGGCCCAGTGAAAATCAAATCCTGGAAGTTTCTTGAGATCATTGGATCATTGCTACTTCCATGAGACCAACTGAAAAAAACATGGAAAACAGAAGTTGCTTCCAGAGACCAGGATCCAACTTCTGTTTTGTTTTCAATGTCCAACTTTTGCAGGTAGAGTGTTGCCTTCACCAGCGGACTTGCGAACATGTATCCCATCTTGCCAATAATGATGGTCTAAACATGACTAGCCACTCCATACCAGGATTCCGGATTTTTCTCTCACCTCAGCAGGTTCGACCAGTTTGTAAACAAAAATTGCCAATACAATGTCCAATGGACAGGCCCAACCTGAAAATGGTTTTCTTGCGATTTGACAAATTCTATGCCCGCTGCAATGAGAAACTTCTTTGCAACTCCCACTTTCTTGGGAGCGTTGTCAGCTTGAACTTGACAACAGACTGGCCAGGCCCAAAGTCACCGTTAAGTCCAAGAACTCGGCCTTCCATTGCCTTTTTGATGCCACCTTTTACAAATATTTTTGGGCAATTCAAGAGAATTATATCATTCCAAACCTGACTACCCTGATTCACTTGTCCCGGTGTTGCGTTGCAAAGGACACCCCAAGGCCCCTTCCACCGCTTTGGTGCCTTGTAAGCAGAAGCGGAAGCGTCAAAAGAACCAGGGACGCAACCTACCAGAGTGTGCAGGGACGCAACCTACAGTCCAATAGAAGAACGGCAAATGGAAGCATGGAATGCAGGACCGGACAAATACCATCATCGGAATACACACTCAGTCAAACCATGTCGGTGGCTCTCAGGGCCGCAGGGTCATGTCATAGCTTTTGACCTCACTGTTGTTCATCACACCACCCTCTATGTTTTCAGGGCTTGCTTTCCTCTGCATATGTGCCCTACTGATGATGATGATGATGATGATGATGATGATGATGATGATGATGATGATGATGATGATGATGATGATGATGATGCTGGTGGTGATGATGATGATGACGAGGATGAGGATGATGATGATGATGATGATGATGATGATGATGATGATGATGATGATGATGATGATGATGATGATGATGATGATGATGATGATGATGATGATGACGATCACGACGACGATGGCGATGGCGATGACGATGACGATGAGGATGGCGATGGCGATGAGGATGAGGATGACGATGACGATGACGATGATGATGCCAATGCCGATGCCGATGCCGATGCCGATGCCGATGCCGATGCCGATGCCGATGCCGATGCCGACGACGACGACGAC
>VSDK01018565.1:48470-87760 GCA_009767595.1 Symbiodinium kawagutii | reverse complement strand
TTGTTGTTGTTGTTGTTGTTGTTGTTGTTGTTGTTGTTGTCGTCGTTGTAGTTGTTGCTGCTGTTGTTGTTCTTGTTCTTGTACTTGTTCTTGCTGTTGTTCTTCTTGTTGTCATTTGTTCTTGTTGTTCTTCTTCTTCTCATCAGTATTGTTATTGTCATTCTTGTTCTTGTTCTTATCCTCATGATTGTTATTGTTCTTGCTACCCGTTGTTTCTGTTGCTGCTCCAGGGGTGGTTGTTGTTGTCATCGTCACTGTTCTTGATATTTCTCGATGGCTGCGGCTGTGTCTGCGGCTGCCTTCTGTTTTGGCTTTTGCTGTTGCTGTTGTCAAGTGCCGAATCGTAGCACGACCTTGCTACATCGGCATTCTGAGATCCGGCATCAAATGATGAGCAAATGTTCTGGCTTTCCAGGCTATGTCACCCTCTGTTTTCATTTCTGGAACAGAACTGCTGCAGCTCGAATCAAAGTTGAGAAAATGGCAACAAACAATTTGAGATCCTCTGTGTCCAGGAAAAGATCCCCTGTCCACTGCCTGAAATCGCAGGATCATCCTGGCGGCGACAGCGTCGCTTCTCAAAAGCTGTCACTGTGAAGGAGTTGAAAGATACCAGGAATCACATTGATTCACATTGAATCACATTGAATTTTCTGCATTTCTTCGCAAAACGCAAGACATGTGAACATAATCAGAACGGTGCAAAGGACCCAACTCGAGAAGCTGAAAATACAGTGGAATATTTGTGTGTGTGTGTGCGTGTGTCGCCACTCATCCTTTATCTTAGTGAGGATTGCTTTCGCCTTGGCACAAGCTTCCTGCAAGTATGACTAAACGCACTGTCCAGTCCGGGCGTCCTGTGCAGAACAGGCGTCATCTTGAATGGATCGCCCGTATCATCGTGTCGGCTAAGTTGGCTCAAAGAAGTTCAGTGTTCTCGTTTCCTTGGGCTAGGTTTTCAGGCTGAGGACCACTGAGGACCGCGTACAAAGAAGTGGGTGCTTTTTGATTAATCCACAGTGCTGTCAGTCTCCTTTGTGCATGCTGTTTGAGCCGTCCACAGATCCAGGGTGCAGCGAGAGTCAGTTTGAGTGGGAAAAAATGGAAATAGATTCAATAGATTCCTTTCATATTAGCCGTCAAATCTTCAATAAGGAGCTGCCTCGAGAGTTGTCAAATCTTCGAACTGCAAACTGCTTCCATGATACTACATCGTTATTCGCCCCGCTGCAATTGGTGTCAAGATCATCAATCGCCTTGGCCAAATTTCCCATGTGAGGCACAGCCTTTAAAAATAGAATCCTCCTGCACCAGTTTCAGAGATCAACTCGCTTCTCTGGCCTTCTCCGAATCAACCTGCAGGTGAACCGCACAAAAGCTCCCAGCTCTCTGTCTGTCCCTTCTCTGCTCCCTGGCTGAAGCTCTCTCTCTCTCCCTCTCTCTCATGAGTTGACAGTTGTTGCTTGTTTGACTTCTTTGACTTGTTTGACTCTTTTTGGACTGTTTAACGTCTTCTCCTTGTTCTATACAATTTCAGAAACCCCACACCACGCACCAGCACACTACGTGTCCTGCCTTTCGCTTTTTTCGTGCCATGAGATGACAGGGATTTGACTTCAAGGATTATGTTTGCAGGTGATAGAACTGAAGAAGCTGCTATCCTTGGCAAATCTGCAAACAAACAAACGAATGGACACGTTGCTTGCTTCTTGGCGCTGTCAAATGCTCTTCTATCTTTTGTGAGGATCATTGGCTATCTCAATTTTGTTGAAATACGGCAGCAGCAAAGTTGCTCTTGTTTCAGTATAAACGCAGCAGTCCAGATACTCACTTGCTGTTTGTGTAAAGATTCTCTGTGAGAGTTCTTCAGCTTAAGTTCAGTGGAGGTTTTCTGCCCCTGATGCCCACGGCGCTCAAGCACCATCACACCAACATCGCTGCACTGAGCCTGCACGAAAATGGCAAATTTGCCAGGGAAGATTCTGGTCACACGAGGAAACTGTTGCCACATCCTGGAGCCTCTTCGTTTTAGATTTGTTTGCTTCCCAATTTGGCACTCTCTATCTCACCATATGTTCTGCCCAAGCATCAGTATTCATCAGCTCACCACCCCCATCTGTATCATCTCCCCTCTTTTCTGACGCCGCATTCTCTCCGAGTGCAAAACCAATAGGTGGCATCTCAGGATGTGAAGCCAACAACCTGGATTCACATGATTCACGCTTCATTCAAGACTGCTTTGGAGGGGCTCAAAAATTCTGGATGAGTGATGCTGAACAAACAAACAAGGACTGATCAAAGTATGTAGCACCGGGCCTGTAGAGTGAGAATAATGTGTCGTACGAATTGGGGCAAACCAAATTAAGGCAAATACTCACCACAGCGCGCTGCAGCACGCTCGTTGAAATAAGACTGAACATATCCAAAACCAGTGCTGCCTCCATCCTCCAAGGCTTACCACCCATATAACTGTAAGTCATTTCCCTCGACTCCAAGTCATCCCACAGTTCTTTTACTCTCCTCCATGACTCCATGTTCACATCTCCTGCTGCTATCCACTCCCTGCCAACTACGCACTCGCCATTTACAATCAGCCCCGTGCATTTAGAATCCCGAAACTACTTCTATTCATTTTACTTTCCATTTGATTCCCTCTCACTTTCCCAGCGAATTGTCATCCGCAACAACTTGATCTCCTCGGATGCACTGAATCACTTGACGTCATGTCATGCTGTAGCCGCCTAGTCATCAAAGAGGCCACCTTTGCTTGTTCGCTTCGGTTCGTCGTCTCCAAACCTCAAATCTTGGACCATAAACAGATCTAAACAGATATAAACGATGCTTTCCATTCGATGCCATTCCATTAGGATTCCAAGATGCCAAGCTCTCTCCATCTGGGGACCAAGACAACCCCCCTCCAGCACCACCACTTGCACCGCTGGAAAGGAGGCCTGACCTTGGAAGCTTTAGAGACAAGGAATCTCAACTTGGCACTCAAGACTTAGGAGAGCCAGGTCGATGGCTTTCCGCAGACTTGACAGATGTTACTACAAGGTACGAAAAGGGACCATCACTAGGCTCCTTGTAACATCTGTCCCCAAAATATTCCAAATGCACATCGAGCTGAGAAGAAAAAAAACTTAAGCCCATCTCAATACGACCTCCAGCCCATCTCAAAATCCTGGGACCACACATGAGGCCGCTTGTCTTCTTCCCAAGCTCTTCCTTCGCTTTCCGCTCCTTTGCCAAGTTTCATTCATGGGAAACTCCCGCGACCCGATCCAAAGCAAAGGCCTAATGATCAGAAGATGAGCAGAAGCTGCATTTTTTGTCTCTGCTTTCTGCCCAGTTTGTCCTCCTCTCTGCGGCGTTCTTCCTCCTGCCGTCGTCTTTCCTCTTCCTCTCACAAGTCAAAGGCAATGTGACTACATGTGGATGAGGTGAGCCAAAGGATGTCTCAAAAGTAGTTCAAAGAACACACAAGAAGAAGTTCTTAAGAAGAATAAATAAAGAAGAAAAAAATAGCTGCTGACATTTGTACATGTATATATAGATAGATAGATAGATAGATAGATAGATAGATAGATAGATAGATAGATATATTTACATCTACATATACATAGATACACAGAGTTGTATAGAGATATAGAAATAAAACATATATATATACATATATTTCTATATGTGTAAATATATATATATATAAATATAGAGAGAGAGAGGTGGATAGATAGCTATGGAAATAAAAGAGATAGATAGGTATTTATATAGTTTTCATATATGTTTTGAAGTTCTTTCGTTTAGACGGAACTTAGAACAGGTCTTGCTCCTCACGTCTGCGCCGCTCTTCTTCTGCACGTTGCCGTGCCAACTCCTGGGAAAAACCCTCACAGAGGTCAGGGGGGCCTTCCGAAAAAGGTACCATTTCCAAAGGATGACCACCTCAAAGGTTACCTCAGAAGTTACCTCAGAAGTTACCCTCTTTCCTTCTTAAGACTGAAACTGAAGCACATAGTTCTAACAGTTTTTGTTACATCTCCATATTGCTAAAAACCCCTTGCGAAGTGTGCGGTCTTCTCTTGTCTTAAAGTTACTCTGGCCCTTCACAGGCAGTGATGATGTGTCGTCATTTCAAGTCCACTGCACCGGCTCAATGACGAAAAATGAAGTTGCTCAAGGCCACCCAGTGATAAACTCGTTCCCTGGTAAAGCTGCAAAATTGAAAAATGAAGCTGCTAAAGTGATAAACTCATTCAGTTGTTCGTTCACTCTTGTCTCTTTTCAAAGCTTATGAGGCTAAGCATCACTTGCGTCACCATCACAACCGCATTCCATTCATCTTAGGTTTCCACGGCAAAGCATTTTTTACATGTTTTGGGTTCCCCTTCTGCATTCTTTGCATTTCTTGGCTTTTGCTTTTGTTAACACTTTGTTAGCATATGATATTCTTTTGCTGTTGATTACATGATGCGTTATGCAAAGCTGTGGGCTCCTCTGCACGTCGGCGATTCTCCTCTTCAATCCGCTTTTGCTCCTTGGATAAAAGCTTAGAGTCTAAGAGGTACAAAAACTGTGTAAGCTGACGAAAGTACTTTCTTTATCTTTCTTTGCCTATCTCCGATTCATCAAGGACTTGAAAGCCAACCACAAAGACCAGGTCTTGCTGGTGTCGAAAATGAATTGAAACATCACAGTGAGCTCAGCACTGCCAAAAGCCGTTCTTGTGCCAAGTGCTGTTCCTGCTCGGAGATGGTGAACAGGTTGCGTTGTGACACGTTGACCTGTCACCTTTGCACTTGACAACATTGATACATGTATTACTTCATGTGTTCATGTACGAATCAGTGAGAAAGACTTGGGCAAAGGTTCCAAGCTGCTGGATCACAGGTGGAGCTGCTGGTTATAATTGTCTTTGTGGCCGCACTCATGCAGGCCTTGTGTGAATATGTATTTGCATGTAAAAATATATATGTATGTGTTTTATTTATGTATTTGTTTTTATATTTATTTATCTATTTATCTATCTATCTATTTATTTATCTATTCATTTATTTAGTTATTTATTTATGTATTTATTTCTTTATTTATTGATGTATTCATTTACTTGTTTATTAACTTATTTATTGATTTATTTATATATTCATTCATTTATCTATTTACTTATGCATTTATTAATTTATCTATTGATAAATTTATCTATCTATTTATCTACTATTTATGTATTTACATTTTCACAAATATGGATACATATATCTATATACACATACACATATATGATATGCATTGATCTATGTCTTCCAATATCTTTTTGTGCCAGAGTTTCTTGTGTGAGTGTATCTACTTGTATCGGTCAGTCTGGATCTGCCGACCTCACCAACCTTTCAAGGTCACTGTGAAGGATGGTCAAAAAGGGCCTCCTAGATTCGCCAACAAGGCTTCCGTAGCACAGATTGCAATTGCGAACACTTTCAGCGGTCACTTTCTTCCGGGGAAAACTTCTGGGAGTTGAAGAGCCGTTGGGAAAGTCAGCTTTGATATAGGCTTTTGATGCTTCTCAAACCGAGGTTGAACCCAAGACACATCAGGATGATACGACTCTGAGTTAGAATGGTGGAAATACGTTGATTTTTGCGTAGGTTGCATCTACTCAAAGACAGAGATTTTTGTAAATTACATCCCAGCAGCCAAAATGGAGTACCAAAAGCGCTCGAAAGACAAAAGAGCGGGATCGCCAAAGCTAAGCCAATGTAGACCTGACATGGATCCAACCTGCGCTCAACATAGGCCCATGGGCCATACATCACCTCCACGGCACCCCAATCAAATCCATGGAGCATTGGCTGACCCGGCACTACACTGGCCCTACCTCAAAGATCTGCCTTTTGCCAAGATGCTTGCAGGGTTCTCGGTGCAAGCATCATGGGTTCTGTGATTTTTCTTTGAGCAAATGCTCCGCATTGCCCATGATCAACTCCATCTCACTGCTCTGTCTTTCTCTTCTCCAAGTGAGGGCTGTCAAATGTCAATCAAGGACGACAATAGTTGAAGCCGACACTCTGGTTTTCTCAGGACAATCTGTGGGGAAGCTGCAAAAAGAATCGGGAAACCATGATCATCAGAACCACGCAAAAAAAGTTGAGAAAATCAGCAGTACGATGAGCAGCAGTGACTGCACTGGTTCTAGGCAGGCAGGATAGTGAGCTGGTAGCAGTAGCAGCATTGGAACTGAAAGAATAAAAAAGGAAGAAACTACAATCAATTGAAAAGGACTTATTTTCAGATACCTCAGTAGAGAACCAGAATGCTGGAGGGATGGGAGTTGCTACAGTGGATACATCTTTTATCGCGACTCTGCAACTGCTGCAGTGCCAATCGGTGTGAGAGAACTTCTGAGATTCCACGTGCTGTTTACCGATTTACAAATGGGATAGGTTCAGAGGTACAGATAGGTACAGATTGCATCTGTTTGGAGTTGCTTGTGTCGAAGCTGCTCTAAACCTGTCCCAAAACTGAGGGAATTTCTTCTAGCTGTGCACCTCTGCGCTGGGAACTGCACTGACGGGACCTAAGCTGCTCTCCCCAAGGCAATCAATGCATCTTTATCTTGTGAACAAGATGTTTCATTCCTTCGATTCCTTCCTTTTCCTTCCTTCCTTCCTTCCTTCCTTCATTCATTCATTCATTCATTCATTCATTCATTCATTCCTTCACTCCTTCATTCCTTCATTCCTTCTTCCTTCATTCCTTCCTTCCTTCATTCATTCCTTCATTCCTTCATTCCTTCATTCCTTCATTCCTTCCTTCCTTCATTCATTCATTCATTCATTCCTTCATTCCTTCATTCCTTCATTCCTTCATTCCTTCATTCCTTCCTTCCTTCATTCATTCAATCATTCATTCATTCCTTCCTTCATTCATTCATTCATTAATTCATTCATTCATGTCAGCAATGATTGATCAATTTTCCTCATCTCCAGTGGCATCGCAGTGCTAACCCCGAGGCGCGGACCACCATAGCTTGTCTTGCCCGGAGGCGCGACTAAAGCTCCACCTCAGAGCGTGAGCTGAAGAAAATGCATCAAGGAATGGGGACCTAAGCGATTAGAATCAAACTGAGACTAAAAAAACATTAAAGAAGAAGAAAAAAAAGAATGATAGTCTCCCAAAGTTGTTTTTTTGTCAAAAAGCAAACATCCAAAAGACTTCTCCAGTGAGCGGCGTGTCGGCCCTGGTGGCGGCGGCCGTGTCGCCTGGGAAACTCAAACATCGCTGAAGACTGAATTGCATTTGAGACTTTGCGTAGAGATTTCAAGATACACACACATGCATGTAAATGTCTCAACATATATTTATATATAACCAGCCAAACGGAGCCGAAAGCAGCCAAAGACAGCCAACAAGCAGCCAGAAACCTATATATATTTGTATATGTTTGGAATCGTGTGTTCGTAAGTGTATATATTTCACCTTATAAAAGTTTATCTTGAGTGTCAAACATTCAAAAGCATTCAAATTGTTTTGAAGGTCGCCGAAATCGATTTCCTCTCGTTGCAATGGCAAGCATTCAGAAGGTCGTAAATGCATGGAGAAAGGCTATTTGCTCGCGGCAGCCACCACAGCTTACAGGACACCTCCTAAAGGTTTGTTCAATGAACTATATGTTCGGCTATACGTTGCCTGCTAATGGGCCTGGACATGTATTTATTTATCGTGCTTTTTCTGTTACATACACATGCACCTACATGCCTATGTATATTTACAATTGACATGTATTCATATATTTAAACAAATACATATATTTACTCGCAATCCCTTTTTCTTGCCGCGGCCAAAGAGCCATTGAACCTCCTCCTTCCATGCAACACACACCTTTTTGTATTCTCAAGCCAGCCAGTCAAGTTTGTCTACATCGAACGCATGGCCAGGAGCCACTATCCGCAAGTCCACAACATAGGAACGTAGATCACACACGTGGTCCTGTCACCCATGGTAGCCCACCCACCCCACACCACGGTGGCACCTAACCATCGACCCAAATCCAACACGTGCCGCAAGTCCACAACGTAGGAACGTAGATCACACACGTTCAAAACCACCAATGATGTCTGGATACATGGCCCATATACAATACATGTGCAAATTTACATGAGTATGACCCGCAGCCCCGCAGACAAAGATGGACCAACGAGAACGACACAGACTTCGGAAGACAAGACGATCGCGTGACGTATGCACAACCGTGCATCCACATGCCGTGCCAACTTCCACGAACGTGCACGTCCCACCGCATCTCCAACGTGTGACAAGTTCCACCGAACATGGACATCCCACCCGAACCTCACCCTCTCACCCCAATAAAAACAAACACAAAAAGTGAAGAAAAATATCCCCATGTCACGCGAGTCACAAATGCATGTGCACAGTGGACCGACGGCGAGACAAGGAGACTGCGGGCGCATACAGACATAAAATGATGCCATTTACATATGTTTGATGTATGTACATGTTTTTGCATGTGTATATACACTATGTTACACGCGTATTCAGACACGGAAGCCCATGCATGATTTTCATGTGCACATACTCCAGAAGAGAGCGAGAGAGAGGGAGAGACCGAGAGAAAGAGAGGGAGAGAGAGATGGAGAGAAAAAACGAAACAATTATACTATGCTTCTTTTCGAGCTAAGTCCCTTTCGACTTTCTTGAATCTCAGCTTTGCTACTGACTCCCGACTATTTCTCCTGCTCCTGAGCCCAGCATCCGACTCAGTGATGCATTCAACAAAAAAACAAGTAAGCAGAAATTGTAGAGAGAGAGAGAGAGAGGGGGATGCAATCAAGTTTGGCAGCCGGCTTGGCGCATGTGGGAGTCTTGGAATGGTTTTGGCAAGTGCTTGGGATGGGTGGAAAGAAAAGAGACTCAAAGACTCAAAGATATGAAAAAGAAACGCGCTCACACAAATACTCGGAACCAAGAATTAGTGATAAGTTTGACTATCATATTTGCTGCAAATAAATTGGGGCCAGTATATGTGATGTAGCTTTGACAATCTACTGCCTGCTGTTTTTGGGGGGCTAGCATGAGGCTTGCCGTATTGTTTGCATCAGGTGTGTGCAGAAAGGAATCTGCAAATGTCCCAGCTAGAAAAAAAAATGCACAAATAATGAACGACACAAGTATGGTGTGACGATCATTTACTGCCTGCATTTCTTCAAACCAAAGTGTGCGCAGCCCAGGTTTGAATCCTTCAGCGTGTAGCATGTTTTCTTGGCAGGACAAGAATGAGCAGCACTCTCTGAAATCCATGGCCTGCATTTTTTTCTGGCAAAGTACGAAGTAAACATAGGCAAACGTCGGCAGACGTATCCTAACTCCCTGCTATCCTTTGGGCCCGAGCAGAACAAATCTGTGCAGACAATTCTGCTTCCTGCTTGATTTTTCTACCAGGGATCAGAACCACTCTGGTGCTGATTCCTTGCTCGGTGCTGTCCGGACCAAATCTGCACTACTTTTTTGGCCTTGTTCGGGTCGATGGGGCTGTCATATTACGTTTGTCATCATTGGCTGTTGTCATGTGGTCTCCGCAGCTTCAAAATTGGATCAAAGAATGAATAAAACATGAAAGCTTCATGTAGCTGATAGAAAAAGTAATAGTTGGTATCTTGTAGATTGATCAAGAAAACAGAAAGAATACAAGGAAACAGAAAACTATCTTGTGCGACGTGAGAAATCGGGATATGGTGAGACCCAAGAGAAAAGTATAGAAAGGTCCCATCACATGGATGGTCAGAGCTTCACAGAAACGGATCAAAAATATAAGTAAAGATCGAGGGTAGTAAGAAGAGATAATTGTCTCAAAACATTTTGGCAAAATCTAAGAAGGCAAAAAAATGCTTGTGAACAATATGTATTAAGAAGAGCCAGCATGTCTGCACATCGACTTCGCACACTCAAAGTTCTAGCATATCAAATGCGAGTTGCTTGCACATTTGAACATCTTTGTAGATTCATGTATCTGCAAACACTTGCAAACATATACAATATGTACCTTTGCAAATTGAGTACAAATATAATTCAAGATGTGTTTGTTTTTGAAAGAAATCTTGAGTAGCTGAATCGCTCTCTGTTCAGAAAAGCAAAAACAAAGTTGCGTCAGGATGGTCCGCGAACCGTTGCAAGCTATTCAAGCTGTTCAAGCTGTCAAGTTGTTTGGGGAAGCTACTGAGCTGTTAAGCTGTTTGGGCAAGCTGTTAAGCTGCGAGGCTGTGTTGGGAAAGCTGTTAAGTTGTTTGGAAAAGTTGTTTATTGTAATTTCTTTATAGCTCAACCGCTTTTTCTAGTCGCTTTACAGCTTGATTGTTCATTTTGACAGCTTAATCCCTTTTTCGCTGTTTATGGTCGCTTAATAGCTTAATCGCTTATTCGAATAGCTGAATAGCTTAATCGCTTCTTCTACTAGCTTAATCGCTGAATCGCTTCTTCTAATCCTTTAATAGCTTTATCGCTTTTTCTAATGGCTTAATCGCTGAATCGCTTTTTCTTAGCCTTTAATAGCTTAATCGCTTAGTCTAATAGCTTAGTCACTTAATCGCTTTTTCTTATCCTTTAATAGCTTAGTCACTTAATCGCTTTTTCTGATCCTTTAATAGCTTAGTCACTTCATCGCTTTTTCTGATCCTTTAATAGCTTAGTCACTTAATCGCTTTTTCTCATCCTTTAATAGCTTAATCGCTTATTCTAATAGCTTCATCGCTTAATAACTTTTTCTAATCGCCTCCAGGCTTAATCGCTTATTCTACTAGCTTTGAAGCTTAATCGCTTTTTCTAATCGCTTAATAGCTTAATCACTTGTTCTGATAGCTTAATCGCTCAATCACTTTCTCTAATCCATTATGAACTTAATAGCTTATTCTAATAGCTTAAGAACTTAATAGCTCATTCCATTAGCTTGATCGCTTCGGAAGAATTGCGGGACCATTCTCAGTCACAATGCAAACAAAATAATTGACCTTTCCCTGCCACCCCACTGAGCTTTTCACCCCTGACGCTGGTGCAGCTTCGGGTAGACGTTGAAGATTATCTTGCATCCGTTCCTGAAAGCTTTCATGGATCCAGATCTCTTTCAACTGGGTTAGATAAGGAACAAAGATGAACAAAGTATATACTTGCACACCGGCCTGATTACACTTGCGAAAGCTTTCGGGTATAGTTTTTTGTGCTGCCTGCAATCATGCACCTGTACAGGGAACCAACGTCCTGAGCAGCAGCTATGCGGCCCATCTTCTCATCCAAGCTTACAAGAAGACTGCATACCTGCATATGTGCACACTCTTGACCACACGAGTGCCAAGAACTGAGCTTTACATGTTGCTTTCGCAAGGAGGAAAAGGATAGAAAAGGGACATGTTGCTTTCCTATCACAGCTTTCACGATGCAAATTTGCCCGCCTTTCCCAGTAATTGCTCTTGGCCTCGGTCGTAATCAACAAATTCCCCTGAGTCTTTGGATGTCAAGAACATTGACTTAAACACTGACTTAGATACTGACTTAAACACTGATTGAAACATTGAGTCAAACTTTGACTGAAACACTGTTTAAGTTCTAACTGCTCGCTTTTGGACCCCAAGTGATAGGTTGTACTCAGTGTGCTTGATGTTTTGGGCTCTTTTTCCCTCCAACGAGACTGTCCAGAAGTTACTGCAGCACTCTTCGTGAGTTGGAAATTATAGATTGGACAAATCTTCAGATCATTTTCTGCAGATTTATCTTAGTCTAAATTTCTATTTTTATCGATTTTTTTGTCGAATTACTCTGGGCCCCGACGTTGAGAAGACTCTGCCACCAGACGCAGCAATGCCTCGGCTCCCTGCAGGTCGACTCTGCAAAAAGGATTTGATTTCTATCCTTCTACTTCTCTTCTCTCAGACTTCTCTCAGACTTCTCTCTACTTCTCTCTACTTCTCGTATTCTTGGTTTATCTTGATTTCCATCTTCCCTTGCTGCATTTTGGTATCCCTTTAGGTCTTTAGATCTTCTTGGTGTGGCTATACTTGCCTAAGGCTTAGTCATGGGTTTCAAAAAGTGCTTTCACTGACTGCCAAGCAAAGACATCTGGATCAATTCAATCTCTGCTGCATCCAAACAAATTCGCAGGTCAGCCTCTTCAACAGGTGGTGCACTTGCAGCAACGGGCTCCTATTAAAACAAAAATTATGACGGCTATGCTGCGAAACTTCTCTGAATTCCAGGTAGGCAGCAGCATGATGCTATATCTGGTGAACCACCTGACTTTCGCTGCCAAGACAGAGATCTGCATCGAGGCTGGGGTGGAAAACATCTTGCCACAAGTTACCAGGTCAGTATCTGTTGACTAAGCGAAATTGCAAAGCAGTCCTGAGAGAGATACTCCGAAAAGGGGTCCTAACATGAAAACAAAAAGCATAAACAAACAAGAAAAAATTTAACAGGCTAAGTCCTCTTTCCAAGTGAATAGTTTCTCTTGGACCATGCCGAGTTGATGAGGTAAAGATACGCAAAGAGAACAAAGTGATGGTCTACAACGTGTACAAGTGTACAAGTGTACCATGTTCGGTGTTGTGACAATACAACGTAATGAACGTAAAAACATATAAAACTCTCTTTGAATGGATTGAAAAACAACTACAAAGCACTCTTACAACTCAAATTCGCACAAGTCTGCACCACCAAAGGGTTCAAACGAACCGAATCGCGTCCTTTCTAGGAAAACGCAGCAACATGCGGACCAGAAATCAAGCCGGGCTGCCTCCTCGTGGTGAGTCTCGGCTTCCATGACCTTATCCGAACACTGCAGATTTCTTTTCATGCATTCCCTTCAAAGCAAAGGTTCAACTTTTGAGTAGTTTAGTTTCAGTTCACGCAACATGACGATGATGATGATGATGATGATGATGATGATGATGATGATGATGACGACGACGACGACGACGACGACGACGACGACGATGATGATGATGATGATGATTTCAAACCTTGTGTTCGAACACTGAGCCACTTGCAGTTTTTCAAATTTGCAGCCAAGCACGAAACACTGGAGCAAGAAGTGCTGAACGGTGTCAAGAATTTCAAAAAAAAACAACCCAAAAATGCCAGCACAAATCCCAAACAGCAAGTTTTCCCAAAGCAGAAGAATGCAGTAAGGAAAAAACCCGGATGCCAAATATTTTGTAAAGATGATAAGAATACATGCATATCCATATTTATATATATATATATATACATTTAAAAAAAAAACTATGTTTTTCTTTTCCGTTTGATTGCAAGAGGGCGCACACTGCATGATGTCGCAAACTCGTTGCTCAGGTCTTTGAGCTGACATGGAAAACGCAAACCATTGCCCGCCCCCTGCCGGGACAACGAAAACTCTGCAAAATGACTACGGCTCAAAGGACACATTGGCAGCCAAGGGAGGGGCAATTGACGCTTACTCCGTGGTTTCAATTGCGAATTGAAACGGCGAGTCATGGATACCACTTGCAATGTACAGGAAAACCGATGACATGTTTATTTGTGTTATTTGTACGCGGGGGTGCTCCAACGAAGGATGCAACCACTCTGGTTTTGCATTAATTTTCAACCTTGCACATGTCCAAAATAAAGTCAAGAGGTGAATCAACGGCTTCCAACCCCTCTTCAAACCCTGTTTTTTCCTTTTCCTCCTCTTCCTTCTCCCCCCCACTTCACTTCCTCCTTCTCCAAGTTTCGGATGCCAGCGGGCTGCGCTGCACCCGAACAGCGAGGGTGAGAAGCCAGTGGGTTGCGCCGGGCCCGAACAACGAAATTCAATGCCAGTGGGCTGTGCCGGGCAGCGACCGTTCAAACCCAGTTGGCTGTGCCGGTCCCGAACGCCAGAAAATATGCCAAATAGAAACCAATTTCGTTTTTTCATAAAAATTCGTAAAAATTTTCAGAAAATATTCGAGATAAAAGTGTGGAAGATACGCCAGATAAAATGCCAATAAGAATGGCAGAAAATATGCCATTGAGAACGCCAATATGTTTGCCACATAGAATGCCAATATGAATGCCAAAAATGTTTCGAATTGTGTTCCAGGAAAGCGAATGAATGTAAGAAGATATGCCGGATAGAAACACCAATATGCACCCCAGATACAATGCCAATAAGAATCTCAGAAAATATGCGAAACCAAATAAAATGCCAATGAAAATGTTAGAAAATATGTCAAATAGAACACCAATTGGCGTACCAAATGAATGCCAATAAGACTGTCAAAGAAAAACAAATAAAAAAATGTGCCAGGTAAAATGCCGATGAGAACGTCAAACTGTTTAAAAATTTTAAAAAATTGTGTCAAATAGACAGCCAAAGATTTGCCATATAAAAAACAATAAACATGTCAAAAAAATATGGCAAAGAAAACGTCAATGCGCATGCAAAAGAGACCTTCGGTTGATGACCGAAATTTATAAACGTTGGCGCCCCCCTACCGTCGACCGAAGCCGTGACAAATCCGCCCGACTACGGACAAAAAGAATATTTTTGCTTATCACATTCAAAAACATCATTTTTTTGCAATGTTTCGCGGCTCTTGGCGGCTGCCGGGGCATCTTGTCGACATTGAAAAACATTGGTTTTCTCGAAAAAAGTGTCAACATGTGCCAAAAGCAATATCGGACAGGGAAACATTTTTTTCAACGGGACACTTTGAGGACTGGATTTCGGTTGATTTCACTGTCACGTCGTTTTCTTGTTACTTGTAAGCACGGTCCCGGCATACCTGGTGTTCCCATCTCACGATACTCACCAGCCCTGGTTTTTTCTCTAGGGAGAACGAGGTCGATATGTACCCGATACGGACGTTGGACGCTTTTGGCCTCTTCCGGTCATATTCTTTTCTGATGCATGGAGAATCGAGAGAATCGACCTTTGATGGTGATGTTCAAACAGTCGGCACTGCCAAGTGGATCAAAGTGGAGGCTGCCCCGGAGGCCCCCTGCGAAAGCCACGGGATCCCTTACACAGTTCCGGCCGACCTCTCCGGGTCCCGATGCACCAGCCAATTTTTCTTCCCCCTGAAGCGCCACACAGACACAAAACTCTGGTCGCCATAAATCCAAATGGTGAAAACAGATTGAACTAAAAAAGACTGTGCTGGATGCACTGTGGTGTCAATCCTTTTTTTTTCTGCGAGGGCGCCGCTTGTGCACTGTGGCATGGCAGCGGTCACAAATCTAAACAACGGAAAACTCAAAGATCCCAGTCAATGAGAGTGCATTAAGAAGTCTACCGTGAGACCAAAGAGAACTGTACAAAGGGCAGACGACTTAAATTGCGATCACGAAAACAAAGCCAGCGATGAAGCTATGTGCAAAAGCCAGAAAATTCGTGAAATTCGAAAGATAGCCACTAACCCGACAAAAGGAAGCCAATCGTCCACAGTGCTTCGAAAGTAGAAAAAGCAGCAGCCGAGCCACGTAATGCGCCATTCGAATTGTCATCAATCAAAGCTCGCACTGTGGTGTCAATCCAACCAGACAACGCCGACGAAGACCCAAACCAACAACCAAAGAGCTACCAAACCAAGCAAAAGAACAAGAACCAACAACCAAACACCAATCCAATGCACAGCAAAGACAACAACTGTTGAGTTATCCAAAAACTCAATGAAACTCCGCACTCACCCTCTCAATAGATAATGAACCGGGCATCATCACATTCCGTGTGGCCCCTGTGCAGTCTTCCTTGATCAGTTTTTTTTCCTCTAGGGCGCGCTCTGGCACTGTGGCCGCGGTCACAAGTCAAAACAACAAGAGACTCAAAGATCCCAATCTAAGAGTGTGCATTAACACATCTGCAGTGAGACGTAGCTGTACAAAAACCGGGCGGCTCAGAGAGAAGTGATACAAGTCGGTACAAATCCAGCAATCGAATCGATAAAATACTCGAAGTCAGTAAATCACCAGAAATTCCACTGCAGAAAAGAAAAGCCACTTACTTCGAAGGTAAAATTCATTTCGTCGCCTCTGCAAGTTGTACCATTCCACAATGAGCGTTCCATTGAACTTCGCATTGAACATCGCATGCGTCACCGCATCCATAAAAACATATTGTGTACGACCTGCCAATGCGTTTCGATCCAAAGAGTGACAATGCAAACACCACTGCGAGGGGTCGTTGTAGCACCCAAATCAATCACAAAACTTGAAATTGGCAAGTGAAGAAAACACAAATGAGATAGGGAGAAATACACTGGTCAAGGGAGCAGAAGGACGAAGGGCAAACGCAGAGCGGAAGCCAGTCGTCCTTCAGGGCACTGCTTGTCAAGCCACCGCTCTCGCACCACCGTAGCACTGCCGCCTCCAAGAGTAGTACTGGCAGAAGGCAATACATCGACTGGCAGAGAGTGAGTAGTCGGAAAGACATCTGGTATCCCACAATGCCCCACTATACTACCGTAGCGTGGTAAGTCAGAGTGGCTACGTAGGTGCAGCTGAAGCTGAGAGAAGCATACATTGCATCACTGGTTTATAGCGCAATCCGCTGCGAGGTCATAGCAAAGTGAGTAGGCAAGATCCGCTGGATCATCGCCATCGGAGTTTGTGCTGCAAGCCAGTAATGTCTGAAGCAGAATCATTTAAACTGCAAGAAAAGTGGCACCATCAATCTGTGCCAGAAGAAATAGGAAGCCGCCAGGCAGCACCGCAACGCCATGTGCCCCCGTAGCCCGAAGGGCTAGGTAAACAGCTGTGGAAAAGCTGCGGAGAAGGAAGGAGGCAGACAGGGTGCAACCAAACGTTCATCGGCCGGAGGCCTTTGAACGGAGGAAGCAGGAGCGACTGAGAGGGGGTGTACAATGAAACAGTGGCAAGTGCCATTCCCTCTACGGCGTCCCTTAGCTCTTTGCCCCCAGAGTGGCCAATGACCAGGATGGTTTTAAAAATCCCGTGTGCCTCTACCATGTACAAGCAAACAATGGTTAGGAGCACGTTGGAAAGGCGGCTGAATAACCACCGAGCTGTCCTTCTTAAAGCTGATGTCATCATGGGGCTGAGTGATAGCTTGTCACCGATTGCAGAGTTCATCGCCTCCCTGTTTCAAGGAGTACAACAAGTCGACTTTGTCCAACAATTTACTGAATGGGAGTTGCTTGCTGACCCGGAATTCTGGTACAAGAGCCTGATCATCGAACTGGCAGGGGCTGTTCAGGCGCTCAGACAGACCTTTTTTTTTTGCCATGTGGCGCCTATTGCACGCGGAATGCAGGTCACCGAGCGTCCCAGAAGCTACAAAGGGATCTGACGATCACCAATTTCATCCAAATGACCAATAAACCAAAACCAAACCAGCAAACCAACACACCAAACAACCCACCAAGCAAAAACCAACACAACCCCCAACCAAGCAAAACCACACTCCGGTCATCTGGATTAAGTGAGAAAACAAACTCTAACTCAACCTATCTGTGCAAAGGTGAAACAGGTGACGGTCCGCACTCACGCTTCTCAGTAGTGCAAGAGCCAGGCATCAGCATCTGAATCGTCTGACAATGGTTCTCCTTCCACCACCCATCCACGTTGGACAGTGAAAACAGCCTGGTGTCGACCACAAAATTTACCAGTACATTTTCCGCTCCAGCAGCTTCGTACCAGAATAATATACATGATCCAATTTGCGGCCCAATAGTGCGAAGCAAAGTGCGAAAGCAAGTCACCAAAAGAAAATATCGTCCAATGAAAGGAGGGAGGCCCCAGCCTCCCCCCCACCTGTAGTGAGCGAATCGATCATCATCGGCCATGCTCCATGGGAAAAAGCGGGGCAGACTGGCACCAGTCTCACCAGTGTTAAGCATTGGTACAGGATCAAAGACAGGGATCACCAGCTACGAATGGGCCAGAGGCAAACCAGGGTTCACATTCATCAAGAGTGCAAAGGTATGCAGTACCGTCAAGCGAACTGCACCAGGAACCGCCAGCAAAGGCCAGGCCAAGGCTAGGTATTCCCGGAGCAGCAGGCTTGTCAAGGCACCGCACTCCTCAACGATGCACCGCAGTGTGCCCTGCTTGAGAATGACGAAAATCACCGTTGAGACTCAACGATCTGGCAAAGAAGAGGCTGCCGAGGCAAAACTCCTCGCCAGACAAGATACTTCTGTAGGCAAAAGTCCGTCCAAGTGTAGCGAGAGACAAATACCTCTGCAGGCAAATATCTCCTCACTGTCCCAGTACCACCGGAGAGCACCCACGAGGCTAACCAGCTAGTACCCCACTCCTCCAGCGCTGACAAAAGTTCCACCACTTCCAAGCGGCCACTCCAAGAGGTGTAGCCTTCCACATACGAAGTAGCAACCACTAGCGAGAATCACAAGCCAGGATACGCACCCTCACTTCTCAAAAGAAGGCGTGATTGTGATGTCTCATCATCCAGAGGTGAAGGCAACAGCATCCGCGCCATGGCATCGGCCGTGCAGGAATACTCCTGTGAGCAAACCTGCGTCCCACCCCGCCCCGGGATAGCCATTTAGGCTAGGTGAAATGGCTGGGGAAGGCTGCCCGAAGGCAGCTCAACGTCCACTTGACCTGGCGCTGCTAGAAGCAGCAGACGAACGCCCACTGGCACCACCGCGACGGGGATTCCACACCCACGGCACTGGATCTTGGGCAGCAAGAAACCGATTGTTTCGTAAGGCTCCGATGCGCGACCAAGCCTCATTGACCGGGTCCCAGCTTTTTCTGGCAATAGTGGGAAACCACTTTTTGTGAAACTCATGGTTATTCTGGTCCTGGGGTGACCACATGGGTGTGTCAAAGGCAGCAAGAATTTGCACCGGAGCAGTAAAGGTTCCATCAGTTGTGAACAGTCGTTCCAAATTACTTTGCAAAGCTGCTTCACAGTTCAACCCTTCTAACAGGTAATTCCCATACCTAGCAAGAACATCCAGAGGCGTTTCTGATCCGATATGGGCTCCAATGGACATTAACTTCCCCGGACTCACAGACATAAGGTCCCAATTACTCGGCACATAGTGGTCGATACAATCCTCATCAAACAGGGGAAGTTGGGCGTCCTGGCTCAGCAAGTCAAGGGTCGGCACGCGAACCTCAATATGCAGGCTGGTAGGGTTCAGGCGGCAGGTGAGGAGTTCCACGGTTTTGCTGGCGAGCAGCCCTGTGCCTACTAGTGCCCGCGTCAAGGAAAAGCGGGTGGCACCGCTCACATGTTCCTTGATTTTGGGGACTTCCGCTTTGCCTTGCTCAATAGACAGCAATCCAAAAGGGTCAGCGTCATGCGGATGAGTCTTTACCACAATGCCTTTTTCGGAGAAGACAGAGTCCTGCCACGACCCCTGGAAGGTATGATGCTTGGCATTCTTGAGGACAATGTTCAGAAAGGCAACAGGGAAGTAAATCTTAGTGTTCCGGAACGGAAGATTGCCTTTGGAGATCACTGATTCTACGTCATGCAACATCACAAAAGAGAGCATAGTGGACTGGTTTCTATTTTGAGGAGCAATGACCATTCCGTTCGGAGTCTGTCTTAGCGCCTGGACAGCCCCTGCCAGCTCGATGATCAGGCTCTTGTACCAGAATTCCGAGTCAGCAAGAAGCTCCCATTCAGTGAAATGTCGGACAAAGTCGACTTGTTGCACACCTTGAAACAGGGAGGCGATAAACTCTGCTATCGGAGACAAGCTATCACTTAACCCCATGATACATCAGATTTAAAAAGGACAGCTCGGTGGTCATTCAGCCGCCTTTCCAATGTGCTCCTAACCATTGTCTGCTTATACATGTTAGAGGCACATGGGATTTTTAAGACCATCCTGGCCATGGGCCACTCTGGGGGCAAAGAGCTAAGGGAGGCCGGAGATGGAATAGCACTTGCAACTGTTTCATTGTACACCCCTTGCGCCAAAGAGATCTTTGCGAAACTGGCAAAGTGACGGGCCGCCTCTAGCCACCGCTGTCGCTCTGTATCATCCACCGAGTCACCGGTAGGATAGCCTACTTCCGTATCAAGCTCCATGATCGTGGGGGGAAGCGCACGGATTTGAGTCAGCTGAATGTGTCGAGACTTGGCTTTCCTAGTTCGCTTCCTCTTCTTGCTACTCGATGCTTCAGTCTCTGTGCACTCAGACACGGAGGCGTCGGAGGCCAAGGCAGAGGAGGAGACACTGTAGGTCGAAACTGCAACTTCTGGATCACGTGGGCGGGCTACCGACAGTAGTGGGGGTTTGATCGCACAAAATTTCTGCCTCCGTGGTCGCAGAGGGGTCAATGGCCCAAGAGTCATAAAAATGGCCTCGGTGAAGGGGCCACATGACATGGGCAGTGTTCTGCGGGTAGAGTACTCGATTCGGCAAAGTGCGATCCACATGCAACAAGGAACAACCAACGCCATGTGGGTGAGGGCGCACTTCCCAAAGTGCGCGACGCTGATTGTCCAACCCATAGCCCCACAGGAGCCCCATGAACCTTCCTCCGGGGAAACACCAGCGTACCTTGACAGAGGGCTGATAGTTGCGAGCTTCGACTAGCATCAAGTGCAATCGAAGAACTTGCCGCCCATCGGGAGAATTGCTGGCCCATCCCAACGCCAGTGGGAGAGGTTCTTCACAAATTCGGTTGCCGCACAACCTGTGGTGCATATCACTATCAGATACAATTTGGCGATCAAAGTGATCTTCACTGTGCTGCACTCCTACAGAGTTAGTGTCAATTCTGCCGACCCCAGCCTGCAGGACAGCAATAACCTGTGCCATTCCAATCAATCCTCGCATGTCTACCGGCGAAAGAATGATAGTCGCGCCGATTGCTCGGGAGAGACCAACATTGGCACGGGCATACCAGGGCGGCGTGATGGCAGCTAAAAACGGAATGGCAGCTTAAAATTGACCAGGGGCGCCATTGCATACTTAAAATTTCATGTTCTGAAGCCAAAGCTCTTTTGAAGCCATTTTGAAAGAGAGAGGGCCAAAGTTGAAGCCACGTTGCGTCTCTTTTGAGCAGAACTGTATGTACATGCAGCTTTTTGCAAGCAAATGTTGCACTGCTTCAAGATGAAACCGTAACTGTCGTGGACACCCCTGGCGGGACACTTTTGTGAGACACTCTTGTGGGACAAGTTTAAAGGTAAATGAATATAAATATAAATATATATATATATACATATTGATTTTTTATCCATACATATGTATACACACACGCATATATATATATATATATATAGTTTTTGTTCAGCGCATCAAACATGTATATGATGCACGTGTTTGCAATCATCTCTTTGGCCGTTTGAGGCCTGGCGGGTGTTTATGATTTGCGATATTCCGTTGGATTCATGTGCGTCCAGCTTTTGTGTTTTTGTTTCCTTGACTTCCAGATCCCAACCTGGCATATCTAGGAACCCCAGGGGCACATAGAATTAACATGGATCATCAGAACCCGACTATTTCTCCAATGTTTTTTAGTTGATCGTTCATGGTTTCACTTCTGGCCCCCCATTCGGTGATCGCAATTCCCAGCCATTTTTTTCATCGACGATCGCTGGCTCCATAGATCACATCAAGCTCTCCTGAGCGGTCGTGGCTCAAATGGCAGCTGCAGCAAGGGAGGAGCAGCGGCTGCTAAGAAGCGAAGCCCTTAAAGAAAAACTGTGGGAAGCCCTTGTTAAGCCAGATGGGGGGTTGTACCTGGCTAGGACCGGCAGTTTGTTGAAGAGTCGAAATCTGCGAGTGAAATCAACCAGAAAAATTTTTGACCACATCCGAACAGCTTTCCCGAGCCTGGAGAATGATAGTTCTCGTTTTTGGACCAAACGCCTTCTTTCAGACAGCATTCAAGCTCTGGTCAAAGATTACAATCTGGTTTTACCGCAGTTGCCTGGTTTCAAGTTTGAGACCTGGCTTAGGGACCAAGCACTGTTGTTTCAAGACCTTACCAAGAAATCTCGTAGAAACTCTTCTCGACCGAGCAGCAGCGGATCGATTGCCGAATCGGTGACCATGGACACAGGGCCCACGTTGGGCTACGATGCTGAGGACCCTTGGGTTGGTAATGATATTCGGTTGGAAATTTGAACTTTAGAATTCGAACTCTTTACCAATGAACCAATCATATAGTTTTCCATTGTTCTAATGCATATGTTTGGAATGGCCTTGCCCAAATCAATCCATTGAAGCTATTTGCGTTCGACCCTTCAAATTCTTATCCCTGAACAGTTCCAAGCATCGTTCCAGTCCAAACGTCGCCCACGATTGCAGGATGCCGCTGCAGCTGCAACCTTGGAAGAAGAGCCGGAGGCCCACGTTGATACCATGACTCCAGAACCTGGCTTAAATTCATTGATTTTCCCAATACTCTGACAAGTTAGGCGAACATTGACAACTGTGACCAAAGAACATTGACGGTACATCCATTGAGGCCTGTTTTCAACTTTCTTTGAATGGTTGTCACCTGTGAGCTACATAAGGAAGAAACTGTTTTCAACTTTCTTTGATGTCACCCCTGAGCTACATAAGGAAGAAGCTCGGTTGAGTTATCAAGGACCACCTGGATCTACGCACTTTGGTTTGCGTTCAATTGCTGTTGCATCCGCTTGCTTTCTTTGCTGTGGGTGCAAATCGCTCATAGCCACCTTTCAAATCTGTTGGAGCCCTTGATATTAACAATGTACTGTTTGGACTTCGATGGAAACCAAGGCTGAGGCTGGATCAATTTTCAAAGGCATCTTGGAAACAATTAGGATTGTCACTTTCGGGCAAGTGATTTAACAACATGACATGTGGGGACCAGTTCCATCGATTGTTTGACTTCATTTTTGAAATTTGTAAACAGAGTTCACACCAGCCAGTTGGATCAACCCCAATTGGCTGCTTCAACTGGAGGCAAATTCGGAGCATCGTGATCCTGCTCCAAATGCGGACCATGGTGCTGGCAATGCTGGCGCTGCAGCTCGTCGAGAATCCAAGTAGTTGGCGTCAGTCCTGCCGTGCTCAGGAATAACAATGTTTGACTGCATCAGCTAGGTTTCAAAGTTTCAATGGTACCATCTTTCAAGGATTGTGAACGGTTCATTTTCCCAACATCAATTCAAAACGTGTTTGGTTTTATGTGGGATTTGCTCAGGAGCCTATGGAGGTTGAGTCCCAATGGCGCCTTCATCAACCCCATGAAGGTGATCAAGAGTTAGATGGTGAAGCCCTTGATGAGAGCGATGTTGCTTCAACAGCGACTTTGGGGCCGATCTGGGATGATCCTATCACTTGGCGCTCCAACGGAGATGGGAGTTGGCGATTTGAAGTGAACAACAATTGGGTTATGGGTGAGAATGGTTTTTTTTGGAAGCTCCAAAAAACCAAGAAAGGATCCGTAGATCCCAACAAGACCAAGGAGTCCCAGGGTGAGCCCGCAAAGAATCCCGAGGAGTCCCAGGGTGAGCCCGCAAAGAATCCCGAGGAGTGCCAGGTTGAGCCCACCAAGAATCCCGAGGAGTGCCAGGTTGAGCCCACCGAGAAGCCTCAGCAGTCCCAGGTTGAGTCCACCGAGAAGACTCAGCAGTCCCAGGTTGAGTCCACCGAGAAGCCTGCGCTGTCCGAGGTTGAGTCCACCGAGAAGCCTGAGCTGTCCCAGGGTGAGTCCACCGAAAAACCTGAGCAGTCCCAGGTTGTTGAAAAACCTCAGGGGTCCCAGGATGAATTCATCGAGCCCACCCAGCTTGAGCCCACCGAGCCCAACGATTCCCAGGTTGATGCGCCCAGGCTTGATTTGGAGGCCGAGTTGGAAAAGCAGATGGATGAAATCGTTGGGGAGGAGAGCCGGAAAACCAATTCGGCGCAGAAGCACCAACCTTTGTACTACGGAAAGTGTGGAACCTTGCTCCCAAGGAAACTGTGTGAGCTGCCTGAGTTCTTGAAACAGCGAGGATGGGTTACCTACGAGGACGTCGAATCCTTCTTCGGAGCGTGGGTGCTGGACATGACTTACCTGCACAGTTTTGTGGATCAGTGCGAGTGCCATCCACGCCTTCAGGAGTTCAACGCCTACATCATGCAGACGTGTGGTATGACAAGTTATCACTTTGGAATGGATGAGAACATGGTGGGTGAGGATGTGGTGAGTTTTGTTCACTTCTTGATCGAGGTTCCGTTGGAGAAAGAGACCCCGTCGCCGCCAACAAAACGGCTTCGGACAAAGACGCCTGATCAATGAAAATCTGGTTTCCCACTTCGGTTTCGATGGTGCTGTTTTACCTGGGACCGTGGACGACCTGGTAACCTGGCTGATTGAGAAGAACTGGCATTCCTGGGACGATGTCAAGCAGTTCTTGGTGGAGTGGGTCGATGCCTCCTACATTCAGATGATGTTGCAACTGGCATTGAAGGACCCGCTCCTTGATACGATTACGAAGAAGGTGAGGGAGTATCATTGCATGCCTCGAGACTGGGAGTTGACGAGGCTTTCGAACTTGGATGACATCACCAACTTCCTGTATTACCAGATCTGTGACCGCTTCGATTTTGATCCTCGTGAGGATTGCCCTGAAGAACAGCCCCGGAGAAAAGCTGAGAAGAAGGGTGAGGCCTGGGGTGTGCAATGGCAACCTTTGACAAAATCAGGGTACCTAGATTTTATCGGATGTTGCAGTGGTCAAGCAGTGTCCTTGCCCAAGAACCCACCAACACTGCCCCTTCCAGTTGCACAGCCGAGCTTTGAACCCAAAGGAAACATCATTAAGTGGCGACCAATTAAGCCTGGAGAGACCAAGAAGTTGTTCGATGTATTTTTCTGCGGCCAGGCCAGGCCTGAATGGATGAGTTTGGAAGAGTTGGTGGCGTACACCAAGAGGATCGACCATGAGAACCCCCCTTTGCCTCACAACTCGCCAAAGCACGTTGTCGAGACCATCCGGGCCATTGGCAAGATGATCCAGGAGTGGGGTGTTGATCAACCCGAGGATTTCCGATGGTGGCTTGAACAGTCGCTGGGGTTCCCAGTCAATGTTGTGCTGCCTCGATTCGGAACTTTTGAACAATCAAAATCAAAACATTAAAAACTGAGTCTGGATCGCAGTGTATGTCCCATAGTCTTGAGACGACCAACACACAAACACACACACACACATATATGATATGTATTTACACCACTTGATAAAAGGAAGAAAAAGATATATCATATATGCTTCTTCATCTAACTTTGTTTTTATGACACATGTGCCTTTTCGATTGAGATCTGTTCAGACTGACTCGCACATCAACCAATCGACGTTTGTTTCCAAATGTTTGCCATCGTTCAGGTCAAATTGGATTCCTGATCGCACCGCTGGAGCTGGTGGAGTTGGTGATCCAATGGAGGCCTGAATCTGGGAAACTTGTGTTGGTCAGGATGACCCACATGCCCGGTCCTGCTACTGCAATAGATGTAGACCATTCAGCATTGCCAGGATGAGGATGTTTGCGCCGGAGAAATTCCTGCCAGATTAATTCAAACACCTGTGACTCAGCTAAAATCATCTAAATTTAGTTTTCCTGCAACATATGTGGCAAACATGTAGCTGGGTATTCATTGGTGTCAATACTCTGGAGGGGGTGATGTTGCCTAGGTCCGCTGTGCTGTGTATATGCTTTGTGTCAGGTTCATGATGGTCGCACTGACACATATCTATCCAAGGCTGCCTATTCCATTGATGTCCCCAACTCCAACCAATCGTGTGGACATCTACTTGACTTCAAGGCTGCTCACGAAGTCCTTTCCAAGCCAGCCAAGCCCATCAACCCCCATTCTCAGCGCCTGCTTGCAGCGCAGGCTCGGGCAGCAAATCCTGCAGCCAAGCCAACTGCCAAGGCAAGTGCTAAGGGAAAGGCAAAGGCGAAAGCCAAGACGAAGTCCAAGGGGGGAACCGAGGAGAAAAAGGTTGATCAACCAGTGGCGAAGAAAGCTCCTAAGAAACCTCAAGATGGTGGCAATGAACCCTCACCAACACGAACAGAGTATAGCCAAGCCAAGAAGCGTTTTATCCTGACGAATCTTGAATGCATGTTTGTGCAACATCACTGTGATAGTGGCGCATGTGCACATTTACATGTGACCCATCCGCAATATACAAGCTATCGACCAAGGACCAAGCAGGACGAGGGCAATGTGAAAGCTGCTGACATCGAGAAGAGGCCGTAGCTTGTTGATGTAAATACACATGTATGTATCAGTTTGCGTCCCTGGACATGGGCCTAAGTAAGTTGCTCCGAACTTGTAGTTTGTGCGTGAATGCATTTCAGACATGTTCACAAGTAACACCCGTTGTTCATGCAGGTGGAAGAAAACGAAGATCTTCTGGGACATGATCTATGAGATGGGCTTCCCAGAAGCCAAGCGTCGCCGCTACGTCACCGATGATGACATTGCCGAGATGGGCAAATGAGTGTCAACCTGTGCTATCCCAATTTAATTACCATGATGTTGATACATGTTCATACCATCATACCCAAGATGCAGCTGGTTTTTAGTCGATCTTTCAATGAGCAATAACATCGAATGTTCACAGCTGGTTTGTAGTGTGGGATAGCGCTTTGTGCTGGCTACGTTGGCAACAGACGTTGGATTGACATCTTCCAGTCTGTCAATCTTTTCTGGGGATTTTCCGGGGGAAGCTGATCAGAATGCTTAGCTTCGCAGCAGGGATTGAACCCTGCTTCCAGTCCTTTTGCGATCTCGAGGAGAAATGCGCCAGTGCAGCGCAAAGCAATGCAAAGCATCTAGAGCATCGATCCTCAGTTCATCATCACGTGATGAAGGAAACGAAGTCATCAGTGTGGGATCTTAAGTTCATTATCATGGTGTGATCATCATCGTGTAGCCATGATGTAGAGGATATAGAGTGCATAGAGTATGATATGACAATCAGTTTGCGAGCTGCATGACGGCTGTCACTGACTAGCGGTGGCTCAAGCTTTGAGGACTTCGGTTTGGTAGTGTACCAGACATCCATTTGGGAATGAAATATTCCAACCTTGCTCTTGCTTTGACCTGCCTTGCGGCCAGCCGGGGGCTCAACTAGTGCACATGGTCAATGAGCAATCCTACTCAAAACATGAAGAGTTTCTGCCATTTGTATGCTGAATATGTCGGATGGATCTAATCTACATAAAGGATTCAATCTTGTATGATCCCGATGGTTTCAACTGTTCCTCATAGAGCGATTGTTCAGATTACTTGCCAGTTGCTGCTTGAATCAGGCCTTCCACCACCTTCATCGACAGAACCGTTGCACCTTTTGGAGATCTTTTGCGGAGCGGGCGGGTATCGGTGGGGCCATGGCTGAATGTGACATCAGACATGATGCGATTAATGTGACAGCTCTTGTGACTCTACTCCTTCAAACGGTAGAATTTAATTACGCAACTTTGATACGTTGTCATGTCCTCGAATCGGCCATGTCTTTTCAACCTCAATCCCAGCTGCCCCAGCCGCTTTGGTGCAAGAGGCTTTTGGGCATAGCGCGTGTCGTATCTCATATAAATATATGCGATCCTGAGCTGGCATGTCCCCAGTGAGATGTCCGTTCAATGTGAATTTTAACAGGAACAATTATGTCCCCTTTTTTAATTGGCTTTGGACCAATACGATTGATGATGTTCACCATCATTTAGTGGGATTACACAAGAACCATAGAGTCGACAGAATCAGCTCAAGAAACGCCGTTTATTTCATTGGCAGTGTGGCAGGAGAAGCAATCATCGCTAGTGGCTGCCGTCGATATGGCCTGAATGCTGCTGAAATCGATGCTTCGCACTCAGGGCTGTACTGGTTGTTGAACTTGACATTGGAAACCTTTCACATCACCCATGATGGTATTGGGGGAAAACAACTGCGGTTTTCTGGACTACTGCATGATGAGGCTTTCAACTTTTGACAGCTGTCATCGCTGCTATCTCAGGTGTCGTTGCACGACCGGATGAACCTCTTGCGAGGCATTGGATTTTTGATATCGCTTCAAATGGTGCCTGTCTCAGAATTGTTCAGCACATGCGATGCAGAACATATTTGGGGTGCTGCGTTCAATACTTCAACTAGCTTCTTTCTTACTCACTGAGATCCGTCGTGTTGTATCCCATGCTGGCGTTGTTTGGATGGGAGTCCCCTGCAGCTCGTGGGTCTTTATGCCTGGTCCTCAACGATGCTGCGTTGAAACATCAAATGGCAAGAGCTATATGTTTTATTGTATTCATCAAGCGAATCGGGTCAAGTTGCTTATCAAAACATATCATGGCAACAACAACTTCAATTGCACCATCATGGTTCGATGAGACAACCATCACTACAACATGACTGCCAGTTTCTGATCTCAAGCATCTAGTAGTCTAGGGGATTACTTTTGCCCAGGACACCAGGGATTTCAGGGAGATTTCGACATCCGACTCGACACCTAGACCCCCCAAAAAAGCAAGAACGTTGCCCATTGAGGTCACGAGGGAGTACACACCGTGGATGGTTTCGGAGCCAAGGCCCGATGCCCGATCTGTGATTTGTCCTCGATACATTGCAAATCCTTGCATGGCGAGCGCCAGGAAACTTGACATATGCGAGTGTCAGAACAGCCAACCGGATAGCAAGACGTGTGGCCTACCTGTTGGGGTCTCAATCCTTCATCGTGGCCAATTCTATTTGCGTGACAAATGAGTTTCAGTGATAGACATGGTAATGATTGTCATATTGTCTAATTACATGACTGATCGAGGCTGCACTTTTGCTGGGTCAAGGACGTCAAGTACGTGCTGGAGAACCCCCTGTCGAGTTTGTTGTGGCGGTATCCCTGCATCAAAGAATCTCAGGCTGAATGAAAGAAGAAGCAATCAACTGTCCAATCCTTCCATTTGTGAACCTGAGCAATTTTTTCCTAGATCAACATGGTCATCCCAAGAATGCTAAACAATGTGTTTGTTAAACCAGTGATCAGCAGCAAGCAACATTCATTGTGCTTTCAACCTTTCTTGGAATGGTGCCTCCCCCACTACTTCCGCTGAGAAACTCCTGAAGAAACATTGCGCGGTGAGAGTATGCGTCTCCTTGGGCGCATACGGAGGCTCAACACCAAAGCAGGTGCCTGTGCTGTATACAATGCCATTGTCGAAATTGAATATTGCTTGGTGGCATGTGATTGTCAACTGCAACCATGCGCCAGTGAATTCACTATGCAGTGATTGAGCTCATCGATTTGGGAAACTTGAATCATAAATAAATATATAGATATTTATATATATATATATCATCTTCATTCGCTTCTAGCCTTTGTTTGATTTGGACACGCACCCTCGTTGGAAACCAGGTGGTGCTGATGGGGACGGCTCCATGGCTCAGTGAAGTGGGTCGCCCATTGACAAGTTTTCGAAGGTGGCAGCTGAAGCGCATGAAATCTTTCTTGAAGCTGGAAGTTGCCCGCACCTACCAATCATCTTCGGGTGAGAAACGTTGTGTGGGGGCCTCGTGAAATCAACAACAATACTGTTTCTTCTTTCATTTCAGCCAGTGTTAGATTTGTTGCCACTGAGCCCCCCTCAGGCAGGAGGCAAAGACTTGAAAGGCACACAAGTATATCCAGGAGAACTGGGTTTGACTGCCAGCGCCTCAATTCATTGCAAACATTCAGCCTGTCAGTTTCTCGGTACTAATGGATGGTCAACGATTCACTCTAGGTGGTCAATTGCGACCAACACATGTAGAATGAACACAAGTAATTTTCAGACTTTTGTTGGAATCAATCAAAAGGTCTAAAAATGCCATTTTGTGTATCAGAGATTGAGCTATTGACTTGGCTAACAACCTCCCATACTTAGAGAGACATGCATGACGATTTCTCTCTTGTTTGAACCCTTTGATCCAAATGATTCTTGCTTTATTTGCTCCCTATTGATCCACTTGCCGCCGCCCCCCCCCCCTTGATCTCCTTCAACAAGCAGCCATGTTGGATTGCTCGAGGTCGGACGCCTTCTTGAGAACCAAGTGGCCCTTGTCGGGACGAAGGCAAGGGTCACTGATGAGCAGGGGCTGCTTTTTGAAGATGACTCGGCTTACGATTCCGATGATAGTGGGCTGAACAGCCTGTTGAATGGCACTAAAGGTGCCAAGTGATCAAGCAACGATCCTGTGCTCAGAAAACAATGCATTCTTGATGGGTTCATGATCGATCTTGGTCATGGTGCATGTTTGTGTGCATACTTCACATGCTCAAACAGCCATGATAGCTGTGTCATCAAAAAACATGCATCCGTGACAAACCGAGACAAAGCGTGACATGGCATACTTAAAATTAAAGAGAGACCGTGACAGGGCGTGACACTAGGGGTGCCCAAAATTGATATCACCATACCCTGGAAAGCCGCGATGCATTCCTTTGACCCATGATACAAGTGGCCATCAATCTATGCTCAAACTGAGTCTTTTCACCCCCTCCTATCGCCCAGTGCGATCTTTTTACATAGATTGGGGGGTCATGCCTACCGCCGACCAGATGGTTGAATCCGCAAAAGGCGTGAAGGGCAAGGGCAAAGGCGCAAAAACTCAGTCTTCGAGTCCAAGTCTGGACGCTACCTGGGGTTCAAGTCCAACAAGTTCCTTTGGGGGCGATAGTGGCAAAGGCAAACATGTCGCCAAGGGCAAGTTCAAGGGCACACCAATTGATCATCGTGATGATCGCGGCAGCATGGTCAAGGGCAAGGGCAAGAATGACGCTGATCAGAATGCCACACCGGCTGATCACAACAACAAGGGTAAGGCCAAGGGCAAGTTCAAGAACAAGATGGCTGAGGAGCAGGAAGGAACGCCAGCTGATCACAACACCAAGGGCAAGGGCAAGAACAAGATGGATGATGAGCACATGGGGTCAGCAGCTGATCGCAGCACCAAGGGCAACCACAAGAGCAAGATGGCTGATGAGCAGGGAACGCCAACTGATCACAACACCAAGGGCAAGGGCAAGAACAAGATGGATGATGAGCACATGGGGTCAGCAGCTGATCGCAGCACCAAGGGCAAGCACAAGGGAAAGAACGATGATGAGCAAAAGGGATCACCAGCTGATCGCAGCGCCAAGGGCAAGGGCAAGGGCAAGAACGCTGATGAGCCCATGGGATCAACAGCTGATCGCAGCACCAAGGGCAAGGGCAAGGGCAAGAACGTGGATGAGCAACCGGGATCATCAACTGATCGCAGCACCAAGGGCAAGGGCAAGAACAAGAACGTTGATGAGCCCATGGGATCACCAGCCGATCGCAGAGCCAAGGGCAAGGACAAGGGTGATGCCGGTGATGGAACTCCTTCATCACAGGTGACTTGGTCACATCGTTCATTTCGTGTTAGCCATCCTGAAGTGATTGCTTACTGGACCTCTGAAACTTTGGGGGGTGTGTGGGTTCCGCCGCCTGATGACAATGAGGCCAGCGACACTACAGGCCCGGATGGAGCGACTAATGATGATGATGATGATGATGACTGGTGGGGCCAATGGGATGAACACGGGTACCATGGAAAGACTGAACCTGTGAATCAACCCGTGGCTGAAGTCATCGAAATCGTTGATAGCGACGATGATCCAAATGATGGAAGCTACTGGGGTGCTCATGAGGAATGGTGGGGGCGCTCATCTTGGGACCACTCATCTTGGGCCCGCTCATCTTGGGACCATTCATCTTGGGACCATGCATCATCGTGGGCTGGCTGGCAATGGAATTCTCGAGGACCCATGTAGATTAGGGTGCCACATGTCAAGCATGTGTCGACAGGCCCGTCCGATCCTGCGAGCAAAACAGATGCGTGCTGACCCTAGCAACATTCCATATCACCTGTTGAAGCTGACTCAAGATTGGTTGATCAAAACCAATGGTTTCTATTTTCATCAAGATTGGATCCAATTCGATGGCCATGTCAGGCCAGCCCCTGCGACCGATGCAGCTGAGAGGCCATCTGCAATGCGTTGATGGCGCAACCAGCAACGTTGATGATGTTCTGATCCTTACAAAGCTGTTTGTGAGATTGACTTTACATCATTTGAATCAAGATTCAATCCATCGACATCGAAACCTGGATGTATGTTGTCATCAAATTAGAATCTAAATCGATTGCCCTTCGTCAGGACACCCGCTGAAAACAGTGCAAATGAGAGGCCATCTGAAAAGCTGACCACACAGCAGTGGTTCCGAAGATATATCACGAACCTTACACCGTGTCATTCAAATTGATTCTACATCATCTGAATCAAGATTGACTCTAAATCATCTAAATCAAGATTGATTCCCATCAGAAAGAAGTTTGAATATATGTTCTCATCACGGGTGAATCAAAATTGAGCGACCTTTGTCAGGCCACCCAATGCGAGCGCTGGAAGTGAGAGGCCATCTGCAACGCATTGACCCCACAGCAAATGTTCCGATGATTACCTTCTGATCTTTATTATCATGATCTATCATGTCATCGGGATTGACTTTACATGGTGTGAATTTTGATTGAATCAATCACCAGTGAAGCTTGGATACATGTTTTCATCAAGATTGGATCCAATTCGATTGCCCTGTCAGGCCAGCCCCTGCGACCGCTGAGAGGCCATCTGCATTGCGTCGTCCACACAGCAGTGTTTCCATTGATGGCATTATGATCCTTGCAAGCATGTCGATCATTGACAGGGGTGGCATGATTTAGCAAGATCGAGGTTATCTTTGATTACCAATCGGAGTCTTCATTGATAGCGTTCTGTAAATCATGAACATGTCGAAGCGGAACAGGTCAAATTTTGGAATCAGTTTAGTGACTGTGTGATTCAACCTTCTTAGGACTGATGACCAGGGCCAAAAGCGGGTCAAGATCTTATCAGAAGCGCAGCGAACGGCCATATCCAACTTGACTGACCCAGCGCAGATCCCCATAGAGGAGCGGAGGCGTCAGTACAATGCGATCAATCGGCGCATGAATGGGCCCAGTGCAAAGAATTTTCCACCGGGGTTGGTGGAGAAATGGAGAGACGCCAGTGATTCCTACAAAAAGTTTCTTGATCAAAACCAATCCATCAATGATCATGGTAGACCGCTGTTTGAAACTTGCAAGTAGTTTTGATCAGTCTTTTAGATTGAGGTTCGAGTTTTTGAAATGCTTCCTCGTGGACCCCAGCTTTCAGTCGATGCACATCGAGACTTGGTACAAAGAGCCTTTGCCTCAGTTATGGTGTTCGCATATATGGTTCATACGACGGATCTGAATGATCAATATCATTTTTGTATTAGCCATTTAGGCAACATGTGCGCAAAGAGACTGCGCGCTACGTCGAGCTACCGTTGGATGAGCTGGAGCTCAAGTATGACAAAGAATGGCTGGAGAAATTTGTGGTTTCTCGCGTTGGCCTAAGCCTTTATAGTTGTGAGAACACAGCATCATATTTCAAAACATGTGTCCTTCTTATCAAACTCATTCCTTCATATGAGGCCAGACTGGAAGGCCGCATCCCCAGGATCCTGAGAATCCCCGCAAACGATGCTACAAAGTCTTCAAGTGCATCGATGATTCACGTTCTGACCAGGTAAGTGTTGGAACAGGAATTCATGGCTCAGCGGACTTGAGTGAGAACAAAGCTGAACGCCAAGCTTTGTCGGAACACTTGAATGCCAAGATGACAACTGCGGCGAACACAGGTCTTGAAGGTTTATGGTCAAACAACGGTGGCGGCAAGAAACCGAAGGCAAAGGTTCCAAAGATCTTGACAAAAGAAGAGCAAGATAAGAAAGATTTTGACAAGGATTTGGAACAGAATCTCGTCTTATACATGTAAAACAGTGTGTGTTCACTCACGGAATCTCAGCAGCTTTGAAATGTACGACATGTTTAGAACCTTTGTTACATCATCTCTGCTTAGGATCCTGAAGTTAGCCAACAAGGCACGTGACACAGCCACCAAGCTGACAGAAACTGGACTCGCAGACCAGCAGGCTGGGCTCTGAACTTCTTATAGGGTCATGACTTTGGATTGAGCGTGGTGCAACAATCAGGCGGTGAAATCTCGTTTGGGCGCTTACCACAAAAGATTGGTCGCCATTTCAGAACAGTGCAGCCCTCAAACCTTCTTCCAAAATGGACCCACACTTTGCGCAATGATTGGGCTCAGGATGAACCAGCACATCTTCAAAGGTATGAAATTGGCGGAGTTGATTGGAAAGATGGAAGCATTTGATTCTGAATTGAAGGAGCAGTTTTCCAACCCTTTTTCACGCTCTCGTTGAAGCCAAGCATCAATTCAAAAGATGCCAAGTGCCAAAGTCTGCCTGCGCCAAGCATGCAGGAGGCCGACGGGTGCATCAAAGACGTGGAGATGATTGTCCAATCCCATGACCGTCGTGCTGCCCTAAGTGTTAGACTGATTAGTTGATTGATTGATCGATTGACAAATGAATTGATTTAGCAATTCAGGGTCGAAGGGAACACACATGCTTGTTACACTGCATGGATTGAGATTCCTTGATCCCTCAATTGTGCAAGGTGTGAGAGCGGAGAAACGCAAGGCACAGAAAGCATCTGACCCAACCGCTAAAGTGAAAGCGAAGGCGAAGGCCAGGATCAGCAGAGCTGATAGCGTCAAGTCTGAAGCTCCCACCATTTTTTACAATCCAGTATGATGCGCAAATCAAACATGTTGGAAAGGAAACCTATCCAACTGTGGTATGGGGGTGAATGAGGTAGATATTGCTGGAATGTACAGGTGCAATACTGTATGCGTGAGCATGCCGTATACTTTTGCAATGCCATTCTGACGTTGCGTGGGGAATGTTTGGGAAACATCACTGATTTCCTCAATATCTGAAACTTATAAACCTGTTTTGCTTGATGCTGAAAAAACAAACTGAACCGCATGTCAGTTGGGATATGGCTTCTATGGACCACCTGCTTCCAACTCTATCGACCAAAACTGCGCCTTGCTGCGTCAATCAAGTGGCTTCGAATCCAAATCCTGAGTTTTCCAGTCGCTGCTGCAATGTTAGAGAACTTCTAAACGCTGCAACGTCATCGCTTGTTCAAGGACCCATGAGCAAAGACCATGGGATAATGCCAACACAGGCCTGAAACTACATTTGACTTTAGAACTTTATGTCCTGGATGTGATTCAATCCCTATTTGTCCGAGAAACATTTTTCCAAGCCCAATTGATCATATGTAAACGTCATGCATCTATACTTGAACAAAGCAAACGTCAGTCACCTTATCCTTGGATTGATGTCGCTTGCGCGATGTCTACCGATGCGCCCTCGGCTTGGGTTAACGCGCTGCAATCTACAGTGGAAGAGCTTACTACAGAGCTTTTCACCCTTCTTGCTGCTGGGCAGGTTCCTTGACCTCTGGGGTAAAAAGTCTTTCCAAAGCATCCAAAATTCATTCGAAGTCGATTAGTTTTGAGTAAGGCTTTTCCAAACATTCATGGTGAACTGGAGTTCGAACCCTTGTGAGGCTACATTCACAGCCGTCCGGAGTTTGCTTGGCGCAAGCCTCAAATGATCATTTTCAATTTTTGCGCAGAGCTTTGCATGCTACAGAAGCACTGATTTCGAGTTGGGCGCGCAATCATTTTTTGAGGCAAAATTCAAAATCTTCCACATGCCCTGATTCCGTTCCTCAATTCAATGTATGTTTCAGCACCCTATTGGCTTTTTTGTTTTTGAATTTTTTCGAGTGCCTGTTGGACCTGCCAACCTAGGAGACCGATATTGGATTTGGGAGAGAGATTGGGGAGCTCTTCGTCCCAAAGGGGCTGTGCAAGAGTTTTCGAGAAATGGGCGGCTGATCAACCATGGAGCCTCTTGGCTTGCCAATGTTGTTGGGCCTTCCTTCGCACTTATTTTCCAGCGCTGCCACACTCACGCCAGCTCAGGAAGGAAATTGCCAACCCCTATGGAGTTCTATGTGGATTCGGTGGGGGTTTTGGTTTCTTCTGTCGTTCTTAGCTTCCTTCCCAGCAATGTTGTTGTTTTCTTGCCATTGCCTGTGGGAAGCCTGGGGTTCGTTTGCCTGCAGGATTGGGATGACGAACATGGACAACGAAAGCAGGTTCAGATTAACGTCCTGCTTCCTCATGAAATAGTTGGCAACTTCTTGCAGGAAGGTGAAGCTGTTCGAATGTTAGGTCATGGAACTGAAACTGGACTGAGCTTATGCCATGTGATGGATGTTTGATTGTTTGGGAAAACAAACAAAAAGCCAAACCTCACTGATCCTACTTCTCAGGACTTGGTCGATTTTTGGCACCGAGAATCTGGAACCACTTGGTTTAAAGAACATCCGGCGCTGGCAGAGACTTGAATGCAAAGCCAAGTTTCGCTAGAGCCCAGAGCAATCCAAATCAGTTCAGCCACTGCCGCAGCCCAGAGCCATCCAATCCTTGCGTGTGAAGTTTCGAAACCAACTCAGGACCCGACTACGAACTTGCAAACGTGTATCCCCATTAGGCTCTATGGGGATGGAGCAGAAGCCCAAAGACACTTGGGCGAACTTGTGTTTGATTTCGTTTGTATGCGTGTGTGTGTGTGTATAGGTGTGTATGTACACATATTCATTTTCGTACTCAAATTCATTTACAGATACATTTACACAGTTGTGCACATGTACATATACATAAAGATGCGCATCTACATTTACATAAACATGTACATATACACATACATACATACATACATACCTACCTACCTACCTACCTACCTACCTACATAACCTCCTACCTACCTACCTACCTACCTACCTACCTACCTACCTACATACATACATACATACATACATACATACATACATACATACATGCATACACTGGGCATCGCTGGGCCCTTCCAAAAACCTGCAGCTGCGCACTGGGCACGGAAGGAAAGCAGAAGTTCGAGATGCTGACAATTCAATTTCCAATGTGCCCAAGTTCGGCGACTTTGCAGAACCGGATTACGCGACTTAGCTGCATTGTGTTCGACCCTGCTTTGCATCATGACCAACGACTGTTCTTTGCTTTTTCCAGGTGCGCCATCATCAACACCAACTATTCAAAGACGGAAGCTAGGACAAAGGTCCTTCAAATCTTGGCTTGGTCATTCAATGCATTGAGCTTCTCAGCTGGTTTGATTAGTCGGGGTGCAAAAAGATTCATTCACTTTCAAAACCATAAGCCAATTATGTTGGCTATCATCGAGTCTTGTTTGCGCTAAGGTGATGGGTTCTATCCGCGTCAGGACCCATGGGGTGCTGACTACAGCCTCGAAAACGATCCTGCTCGCTACGCATTATCTGGCAAACCTTTCACCGATCTTGGTGGGCAAACATGTTACAAAGGGATCATGGAAGGCATCATGTGTGACCAGGACTTTTTGAGAGTGCTTTTCAACCTTCAGACTGGACCATCAAGGCAGCAATGCTGCCACTTCTGTAATCGGGTTCAGTGGGTGAGCAACAGAGCGCCCATCTCTGGCATCAATCAACCGGATAATCTGTATTCGATTTTTGGAAACGAAGGTGCGACTCCGTTACTTGGTTTTAACACTCAGTCCAATGTTGGGGTGGTTTCGTAAGAGTACAAGAATAGTATTCACCAACAAATGATTTTGCGAAGTCCACGACGGCCTCAGGATTGTTTCTCCAAGCGACTGGCTGACAACGCATGGCCGCACACCGCTGTGCGACATTGCAGGGTTTGCGCCAGAACGTGCTTTGATCTCATCTTAGGTGCACTTCATTTTTCTGGCTAGATTTACTAGATGGATATTTCTCAGCCCCCCAGGTCCCCTAAATGAGTCTGAGTTCTTGATCTGCTAAATGTTTTTTTAGAGCAAATTCAAACCTCCAATGGCCTTGTGGTTCCCCAGGTATGTATCCTGACTACATGCACATCGTCCACCTGGCGTTGGGCATGGATGCTATGTCAAGCATTTTGCTGGACTTGACCGATGACAATGCGGGCTTGGTTGCTGGAAACACGAGAGACCGCCGATTGCATGAGCTGTGGGTCAGCTACCGGGACTACTGTGAACAAAGCAGACCCTTGTTCTCACAATCAAACCATTTGGTGAAAACGCTGCGCTAAGAAATCATTCTGTATTTAACAAACAGATTCATCAAAATCATATATGCATACATGCGCAATTTTTGGCTATCGATGCAAACCATGGAAACATTTCCACTTAAACGGTTTTGGGGTTGATGCTTCCATCTCCCGGATGGTTGGGGGTTCCAGCTACTCAGGAGTACCGGACCGCGCAAGCCGGAGGATGTTCAGTGCATCGATTCTTAGGCCCAACAATGGCACCAAATTTTGTGAAGTGTCGCAGAAAATTTGCAGCGCAACAGCTTGTCGCTACATGATATTTTGGCTGAACAGTCTCTTGAAGAGCACCAACTCCAACGATGAGTGTGGGAAGTGCCTCGTATCAATTCGATTTTTGATTGGGCTGCCAAACAATGGCAATGATTTTTTGATGGTTGTTGTCTAACCGCGTGTTTCAAAGAAACATTGTTCTTGCGGCGCTTCTTTGAGGCGTGCTGTTGGACAACAGTCTCTGAAATTCACGGTGCTCTCAGGTTGCGCTGTGCTTGCATGGGTGCTCTAGCAGGTATGGAGTACTTGATGGTGTCGCATGGGCGCTACTTCTCTGATTCCATTGCTGAAGAATTCAAATTCTGTTACTTGGTCTATCGGCAATCGTTCAACGAACTTGCAATCAATGCGTTGCAACATGGAGAAATGCGATACCATTTGAGACCCAAAATACACCAGTTGGGCCATCTGGTGTTTCATTTCTTGCCTCGGAACGGTCGCTACTTTCATCTGTACCAAGATGAAGATTTCATTGCAAGGGCAAAGCGGGTTGCTGAAATAAGCGATCCAGTGTTCTGTTCTCGATTGGCCCTTTTTAGGTACATAGTTCAAGCTTGCATGCTGTGGAGCCAACCCTGAGGAAAAAAAACCGAACTGGACTTGGCTGAACCGGCTTGTGGCGGTGGGGTTTGTGTTTACTGTTTTGTTGTGTCTTCGTTGTTTTAGTGTTGGCGTTTAAGTTGTTTTGGTTTTGGTTTTTGGTCTTTGGTCTTTGGTTTTTGGTTGTTGGTTGTTGGTTGTTGGTTGTTGGTTGTTGGTTGTTGGTGTTGTTGTTGTTGTTGTTGCTGTTGCTGTTGCTGTTGCTGTTGCTGTTGCTGTTGCTGTTGTTGTTGTTGTTGTCGCTGTCGCTGTTGTTGTTGTTGTTGTTGTTGTTGTTGTTGTTGTTGTTGTTGTTGTTGTTGTTGTTGTTGTTGTTGTTGTTGTT
>VSDK01018565.1:16652-42112 GCA_009767595.1 Symbiodinium kawagutii | reverse complement strand
CGCCTCAACCAAAAAAGAGTGTCCAACAGATAAAGATCCCTCAAAGAGAGTCCGATGATCGACACGCACTCCCTCACACCGTGCATCCAACTCTTTATCCGTGCATGATGCTCCTCCACTCTCAAGCTCAGCCGAGGCACTGACTACAATGGCTAAGGCGCCAGATGCTTTGATCTGCCCTTGCCGGATCAGCAAGTTCAGAAAAACGCGGGCAGGACTGAACAAGGTGGACTACTTTACGTGCATCCACAAAAACAGCAGTATCTGCACTGTCAATGTGACGTGCACATCTGCACAGAGTTAACTTATGAAACGGACCGACACCCGAGCGTTTCATATGGTGACAGTGGCTCCGGTGAATCTTTTTGCCATTACCGCACCTATATACAGTAGGCTCACTGCTTCGCTCAGGGGCGGTCTCGGAAGGAGAGGACGGTGCTGGGAATGAGGGACCGGCGTCATCTTGAGGTTGATTGGAGGACCGTGCCCTAGGACGAACAGGCCGCTGCGGGTGGGAGCTGGTCAAAGTGCGTCCATTGCCCATGTCAGTAGCACTATCGACAGAGTCCTCGTCACTCGACCACGATTCAACGGGAAAGTCATAGATGTGGACAAAGGAAGGGTCCAAGTGACCATGGGCTGCGAGAATGCGCACAGTATCAGCATGTAGATTGTGCGTTGCTGCAAATGATCGTAGTTGGTCCAGCGACTCTGAAGGGACTTGTCCCCCTGGCGACCTGCACGCTGCCAGGCGCTGTCCAGCGAAGATCGTCGCATGGCAGAGGGCGCCCGAGCAGCAACACTTCTGTAAGCGAAGCTGGAAACTAGATGCTAGCCCAAGTTCGACAATGGAAGGAAAAGCCCATGCATTGTCAAGCCCAAAATACACAGCAATTATATGTTTGCACGTACCTGGTCCTCCTAGCTATGCTGTTCTCACTAGCAGCACGCAGGTCCTTTTGCACTGTGCTGTTGGCCAAGATGCTAAATCAGCTCCCATCAGCTACATCACCTGGGGCCGGGACAGCTGCATGGACGTGATGTAGTCATACGGAAAGACCTACATACAAGTTGCTGCAGCACAGCCATCCCCTACCCTTCTGATAAGTCAGTCTGCAGCAATTGTTTTCCACCAACCTCCATTGCGTCCAGAATTGTCCAGTGACCCAAAGCGCTAGCTAAACCATTATACCTGATGAACAGCCGAGCCCAGAAGGTTCGTAAGGAAGGTGCAGGTAGAGTTAGAAACCAAATCAAGGGAGAGGAAGGCCCCCGGCGACCATTCGTACGGAGAACCACCCAGAATATGACCTGCATATCGCAAAATGGTTGGCACTGACTCATACGTCCAAAAGGGCGGGTTGGAGAGTGTTGCCTGGAGTTGACTTGCATAGCACCTTCGCGGAATCATCTTGGCAAGAGACTGAGAAATCGGTCTTTCAGCATCGACACACCAGTATGACTGCTGGATTATCACCGGTACATGTTCACGCAAGGTGCAGTAGGACACGATGACGTGAAGGGAGAGGACCTCGGAGGCAATTGCATGAGCATCCCGTGGTACTAGAGCGTACGTCACCGTAGCATCTACCTCTTCAAAGGCCCAGCGTTGCTGGGCCTGGAGGATCCACTCATCTTGCCTGAGCGCCTCTTCAGTGACAAAAAGATCGGAGCTGCCCAAGGGTTCATTGAGAGGGGACACACCATGGAGGACCACCCGAATCACGTCTGAGGGCATCGACAGTGTGGAAACAAGATGTGCTTGCAGGGAGATATGTAAGTCCTCAGCATTGGCCACCAAGGAGGCTTGCCTAGCAATGTAAGCTGGGTAGGTACCCACATATATTTCACACAGATGCCCTGGTTCAACATACCGTAAATCTTCAGTGGAAATAGCGTCACCTCCACACGCTACCAAACAGCGCCTAGGTCCCTCGGGAGCACACTTGTCAAGCCACCCGCCTGGTAACAAAAGCGTGGCCCGGGTGATGGGAGACTGAATCCATTGTGCGATGGGCCGACGAGGACCAGTTGGCACTTCCATGTACTACTCCCGGGACAAGTCCAGAGGGCCCACCCCCAGTATCCATTAGGACCAAGACCGCTAGAGAAGGTCGAGGAAGTGGCTCTTGGGGTTGGGGTAAGATGACGAAGACTCGGAGTACACTCTATTGTGCATGATCTGCCCACATTTCTTGGATCATCTGCAACAAATGATCTTGGTCCTGCAGGCGGAGGGAACGGTAACGTCGCCCCAAGTCCACCAGTCCCAGCCCATACGTGACCACCAAGACATGCTGTTCCTCATGAATGCCTTCCGAGCGAAAGGACTGGAAAGCTTCTTCAAACATGCCCCATTGGATAGCTAGGATATCTGCATCATCCATATCCTCATCCGACGACGACACAACCGAAATTCCCGTTGGTACTGCTCCTGGTAACAAAGCTCCCGGGGCCATAAGGGAAGTCTCATCAGGCACGTCAGCGTCGAAGTGGAAACTATCCACCACATCATTCGTCAGCCAACCCAGAAGCAGGAGAAGGAAGCAGTCTGTACCGCAACCAACTCTCGGCATGATGTACACACACAGCTATGAACAGGGGTAAGAATCACTAAGTAGCTATAGACTTGAGCCCCCCCGTCAACAACAAGAGCAGTGACGACCATGCATACTACAAGCGATGGCAAGCACTGTGACATATGCTCCTGAGGGTCGGGCGACTGCAGGTGCCTTCTCGTCCAAACTTAGTCCAGTTCATCCATTAAATTCAACTCTCCAACATACAGACAGTGTCCAGGACACAAACAGCTTGCTCTCCTATGCGCCCAGGTTTTTCCACATGGTTCTCCACAAAGAACACAAGGTTGCTGGCAACAGGTCCTGGCCGGTTCTGCAGTTCTCGTTCGCTGTCCTGATCTGAACCTGCTTCGGCAGGCCCTTGGGCGGTCAGGGTGATCATACCACGACTCATGTTCCCCTTTAGCCTGGGCTCCACACTTGCTGCGTTCCGCCCTGAGCCTTAGTTGTTCCTTGGCAATGAAACGCACAGCTTCCTCACATTTTCTGAGTCCTTCGCATGACATCATGACCAACAATCTGAGGATGGTAACAAGCCGTTGCGGCCATTCCGGCATCGGAGAATCCATGACGAATGACAGCTAGGGGAAGAGGGAAGCCCTGTACGTCAACCCGTAGGTAAGGGGGAAGGCGCCTGTGCGTCAACCCGTGGACTAAGCCCGAACCTAAAGACAGGGAATATGGCATGGAAGAGGCCTAAGAAATCAGTGCCACATGATCCGTTCATAGTCAGTAGGCCTGGGGAAAACAAGGGAAAGACAAGGGAAGTGACTATGCCTCTTAAGTAGTCTAGAGCCAAACTGCAGTATATCCACATGACCAACATGCCAAGAATGCGGGCAGAACAACAATGGTCAAAGGGAAAGGAACCGAACACTGGGCTTTTGAAAATGTAGCTCTGAACAGATAGCTCTTTTGCCTTCCCAAACTTCGCTAGGTGACTACTGCTGTTCTCTGGGGAGCTCCGCCGCTTGGCCGCCATAGCAGCACTAGACATCGACTGGATAGTTGGCTTCCGCCACATCTTCACCCCGCATTGATGCTACCAATCGCAACTGCTGGAGGGAAACCACTATGTCAACATGGTCTTGAAGGACCGATAACATGCTTCCAATCTGCATCGTATCCTGCATATTCAGCTGCAGGTGGGCACATTCTTGGACAAGAGCTCTGCAGTGGAGATGGAAACGCCGTAAGGCTACCAAACTTTCCTCCCGCTTGGTGGCTGGCAGGCGCGTATTAGAGGATTGGCCTGCTTCCGGAACCACGTGGACTCGTTCTTGGGGAGGAGGTAGATTTGTATCTGATTGATCAGGTTCACTCGGGCCTAAGATGCCTCGGCCTTTGCGGAGCACCTCCTTGGAGTTGACCAAGGTGCCATGGAACACATCCAAATCGCCAGCCTCATGGTGATTAACATGATAGGCCAGACGATAGGCCTGTCGTTTGGTAGGGGCAGACAAAGTAGCACCACGTACATGGACCATAACATGTCCTGAAGTCCATGGAAAGACTCGCTTGGTCCCCAACTGAACATACACTCTTTACAATGCGGGGGGGCAAGAAGCAGAAGCATAGTCACCCCAGCTGTCAGGACAGTCTTTGCACTCGTTAGTAGATTGAAGCCAAAAATAGTGACGCACATAGAGCGAATGAGTGGAGCCGGCAGCGCTCCACCTCAACACCATTCTCAACGAAGCATAACATACATCCAAATGATTGTTGTGGAGGGATACCAGGCGAGAGACATCATGCTCCCTGGAAATGTCAGCATCTCCCAGAATCACTTCCAGATCATGGAGAGGTTCCCATTGACGACAGCGGGCAACTGTGGAGGGGCGGGCCACGGCAGCACCTACGAAAGAGGCAACACCTAATACCAGCCCGTACACTTCTGCAACCCAGAGGTGGACCAAAGCCCAGGCAATACTTCTATAAGCAAAGCCTAGGCAGCACTCTCGAGCCAAATGAGCACTACGGCAAAGCGCACAGGTAGAGTGCCTTAGTGTCAAGAAAAGGGTCAGCATGGCAAGCCAATTTGCACGCCTTCGAGTATGGAAAAGAAGAACAGAAGGCTGCTCCACTACACCACCAGAGCCCTTTTGAGTACTTATCCGTGATTACCTTGCTCAGATCAATTACTGCTGTCGGTCCGCCTTTTGCCAGCCTGCGAGGCACTCTTTGCTCTTACTCGGAGCTTCTATCTTGCTTGTCCCATGGAGGTGTCAACAGGTGAGGTAGTAGAGCCTGCCGCAGTCGCTGAGGACACATCAGTAACTGGGGCAGTATCATCATCCAGGGTATCCAAGATCTTGCCCATAGCGTCAAGTCGTCGCATAGCAGCTGTTCTAGAGTCTCCTTCGCCAGCCACGCTCACTGCCGTCCGGAGGTCTTCAACTTCTTGTCGCATCTGCGTCAGCATCGCTTCACTCATATTCCTCAGCCAATCACTAGGCGCGCTAGCTCCTGGAGGGACAACATAGTCCCGGAGGGCTCCTCGCAATGGTGGCACAAAAGGGTCATCCGGGGACTCTTGATGCCCACGCGGAGTAGGGACTGGGGTAGCAAGCGGGGCGGTATTGGCTAGCGGCGTATGGTTGAACCACCCATCAGCGAAAGTAAGGATAGGTGGCCATGTATATGCAGCCAGGTCAAGCTCGCCCGTTGCTGTGAACCACCGTTCTTCAAAGTGGATCTTGCACTTGGGGAGTCTACTTGCGACCGCTTCACTCAATTTCTTCCGGAAGCGCTTGTTGTTGGCCGAGAGGAGGAGACCTGTTTGATGCATCCACAAGTTGCCGACATCCATGAGCTTATACAATTGGTCTTGGATTTCAAACTGCAACGCTTCAAAGGCAGTGGGGAGGCTAGCTATCACATGACATTCAGCTGGCACACCCGGTGCTTTCTTTCCAGGGTCTTGAGTCAAGGGGTCAAAGGCTGCCAGCACCGCAGACATTTGATCAACTTCCACCCAAAAGATATAGACACTCTGCTGATCCATCTCGAAGACGTAACACGGGCGCAGTGGGGGAGTCACAGGTTCGGTCCTCTCCGGCTCTTGTTCCATGGGTGTGCTAGAACCTGCGACAGGGTCCCCCTGACCAGCATTGCTGTCCTCCCACCAGCCATGCCGTTCGGCATTGTTCTTCCATGCGCGCGCGGTCCACTCAGTACTGGTGGAATCCCAGGAGCGCCACGAATCCCAGGTGTTCCAATTCCAGTCCGCCATGAGACACACGAGGTGGAAATTCCAAGTCGTCAGGCCTATGCCCGAGTGACAAGGATGTGCGAAGATCTATGCTGCCAACAAGGGAGGGGCCTGGAAAATGCAATACTAGGCAAGAACCCGTCAGGAAAAAACATTGAAACAAGACCATGAATGAGGTAAGACCAAGAAAGAGTTGCGATCATGAAACTGGAGCTATCCTTATTACCCCAAGAGCAACAGGACTGTTCCCGAAGCTTCTGAACCAAATGGCTGCATAATGGCAGGAGTGATACCAAAGAAATTGATGACAAATTGGCATCAGCATTGGTCAAACTGATAAACAGGAAAAGCCGCTGGCAACGATCCCCGGAATGAGATGCTGGTGCTAAGTTAGTATGGCACTAAACAAATTAATTGGCAATCTGATGGTAGAGTGCAACTGTCTCTTTGCGTTCAGCAGTCCGCTACTGCGTGCCTTTTTGGGCACCTCTTCTCGAGACTGCAGTGTCGCGGGAAAACCACACCTCAGAGTTCACCCATGTGCAAACTGGTGTAGCACTACCCGCCAGCACCAGGCAGTGGGGAACATGAGCCTAGCCCAGGACCATATTCGCCGCTGCCTTCGGCAGGACGCAGGAGAGCAGCGGAAACAATCCGATCAGTGCGCTCTGGTGCAGGTAATGTCTGACCAATTGACAGTGGCAATCTACGCAGCAGAGAGTTGTCTTCGTCGACGGCGTGCTGCCCGGCTACGCAATCGTTGACGTCGCCGTCGGCGAGCAATGCGTTTCTTCTGTTTTCGAGTAACTCTCCCAGGTGCTGGGAGAGTTCTGCCCGACACTAGGGCTTTTCTCGTGGTCTTGATCCATCGCAAAAATGCTTTCCAGGCCCCATGAGAGTCTCTTTGTCGATGAAACCGCAGCCACCAATGGTAGTTCCCATAAGATTGCCTAGTCCACCTTTTCCACATTGCTTTAGAGGCCCAAGCCAGATGTTGCCATGGGTGGAACCAGAGCATCGCACCCGAATACAGTAGGCGTGGCAGTGTTGCCCGGGTCCAAGAGTCTAGTGGCAAGTACGGATCCCCTAACTCGGCTCAAAACCCTCCATGGAGCAGCCCTCCGACCGACGTGGAAGAGGGACAGCGTGGGATCACCGTGGGAGCAACAGGACTGTTCCCGAAGCTCCTGAACCAAAGGGCTGCAGACCAAGGAGAATGGCAATCATGAGATGTTGACAACAATGTATGATGCGTAACATCAGGCAACGCTCTCTTCCCAGCTGAAGGCTGCTCGCTGAGCGTGGTAACTGGTGAGTGAGCCATTTTTTTTTCACAGGAATGCACTCCTCCGCAACCCAGGGCTAGTCACTATTCTCAGGCAGCACCTTCACACCTCAATGGCACTTTGTCGGTGAATCCTAAATACACAAGAGAGACCCACAACAAGGCTCATGCCACATAGCGGTGGTAGTGATGCTGCTTACCAAGAGAAGGATCACGCTAGACTGAGCTCAGAGCATCACTTGCCAAAGAGCTTGCGCCGGGCACGTCTTTGCCGACGACACTGCTGGAGCTTGTGCTTCAAAATCCTTCTGTGTACTGCACGTTTCCTTTTCATCAGCATAATATCCAGAAGCAGTGGGACATTGGGGACAGCTGGCAAGGTATCTCCAATTAGCAATGCTTGCCTAGTGAGCTGACACCATAACAGAAAATGGGGCCACGTAATATCTACCGGTTCATCCTGGTCTTCTTGGGGGTATTGATCAATGAACCAAGCCAGGTTGAGATTGTCATCGTATTTTGTCCATTGCCACCACAGCTTCTTTGTGGCCGCTTCGTGCTGAGCCCAGGGCCTGCACTCCATGAGGAATCCACGCGGAGAACTCTATACCCGCTATAATTGAAAGCCTGCTGAGGGTAAGCGGCACCAATCCGCGCCGAACTACTCCCCAACAGGGCAGTCCCCGAAGAGGCGCTGAAGCCAAAACTGCTGATGATGGTTGAACGTCAGAATCCACGGCAAGACCCCTTGAAGAGTAAGTGGTCCCCAATCGATTGTTTCAGTTACTGAACTACATTCGTAAGGAGAATGGTGACGTTCGTGAGCCCAGAACGAAATCAAACAAAACAAAAAGGCACTATCAGCATGCTACAGCCTAATCACAGCACCCCTCCACGAGGAAAACACAGTCTCGCTGAACCAGTGCTTCGATGAACACTAGCTCGCCAATCAGCGAGAAAACAAATAACAAAAAAAACCGCACTTGCTAGAAAGCAGATGGGGGACTTTTCACCCTCTAAGGCAACCCGCCAGTTTCCAAAACATCTAGATAAAGGGCGACGCAGATTGTTCTACGGAAGCTTCACATCGCCCACCATGCACGCTTGAGTGTGTGAGGGCCTTGGGTCTTCTTAGCGCGTTTGGCAAGGCGCTCTTGCTGCTTTTGAAGGTCGCGTTCGGCTGTATGAGGTAGGACTCTCTTTTTACAGAATTTGTATGTGAAGAAATCTCGCAAATCAGGTTGCGTGAGCTTAAGTGTAGCAGGAATAGTGTGTTGGAACTGGGATGACAAGGCATCAAATTTGGGTTTCAGCGGATCACACCGGAACAACGGATAATCGGGGACGCCGACAGGAGCAAGAGCAGGGTAAGACACTCGTAATTGTTGTTCGACGATCGACAGGTGTTCCGGGGCAGGGCTGGGAGAAATCCAAGCACCATCTTGCAAGAGGATAACCGAATGCAAGGGGCCCAAGGAGTGAAGAGCTGACAAGGCTGTTTTGACAATGCTTCTTTCTATAACTTCAAAGAACAAAAAGGACGCATTGCGCCCTGTGGTAATGGGTCTGTATTTGGCCCACTCAGGCGGGGATGCTAGCAAGCTGCGGCACGCCAGGAACAGATCCATTGCAAACTCATAAAGCGCAAGAGGTAAGTGGGGGTAGCCATGATCTTTAAGCGATGTATCCACTTCCTCTGGAGAAGTCATATTAATAATGTGAGTGGGCCATCGTTTGACAAAGTCTGGGAAGTCATGGATTTGCAGTCGGGTCTGTAGTCGTTCCAGCCAGACTCTGAGAGCACCGGTCGGAGGTAGCCGAGACTGTGGGTGTAGTCGGCGAAGAATTTCATAGTGGGCGTGAACCAAATCAAATTCCCAATGGGTCCCTCCAAAAAGTGCCAATCGGAGGTCTGAGGGGAAAAGCTGCGCACTAGGAGAAATTGCATACAGCCGACCCAGGTCGTCATATGATGTGGGGCGATAGACTATAGGCCGGTGAGCAGAGCGATTGCGGTGGAGGGCCAAATAGTCTTGAAGCCTGGCCGTCCATTGGGGGTAAGATCGAACAACTTTGGCTGCCAGTGGTGACGGGAGCACCGGGATTTCCATATAACACACGGTGTCTCGCTGAGGGTCATAGATATTATCCAGTGGGGCAATGCCAAAACCCAACTCCTGTAAAAGATGGAATGGGGGAGGATGAGGAATTTCTCGTGCTCCACTACCTTGGAGGGATTTAGCGTAAGCTGCAGCCTGACCTGCCACCCAATCTGCCAGTTTATTACACTCCCTTGGCAAATAGATTTTATGCACATTGGGGAGATATGACAGAATACGTTGGCATTTTTGCATGATAGGAATAATATCGACCTTACGCAGTCTACTCCTAAATTGTAGAAAGGTAAGCAGTGGCAGGATGTCCCCTTGCAGATAGAGGGCGGGGACCCGTTTGTTTTGTTGTCGGAGAGTATCCACTAACCGCTGTAATTCCAGGCATGCAGAGAGACATGCTTCCGCTTCTGCCACTAGATTGTCAGCACACTTCGGAAGCGCCACTGCCACTAGATTACGGAAATGGATGCCAGTGGAAGACCCCTGTAGGACAACCACACCTGCACCTCCCTTCTGCTGTGCCTTGAACGCTGAGCCATCAAACTGCACGATCAGGGCATCCGTTGATTCAGGAGCTTGCAGAGTCAGCAATGAGCGCGCGTGGAGATCTTCGTTAGCAATGATTTGGATATGACTTTCCCCGCAGTCGCATTGCTGGATCTGCAGCCTAATTGCAGCAGTGGGAAACGGGAATTGCGCTGGAGGAGCGAAAAGGTGTTTTAGCAAAGGGCTGTTTTTAGGAAGCGTGGCAACCACATCTCCTCTGGCCAACGGAGCTGTAACCATCAACCCTTTTTTGGGTAGAAGTGCAGAATCAATGTGCAAGTGCGACAAACGATACTCTTCAATCAAATGACTATCACAACAGCGTAAAGGCATGGATATTGGAGGGCGACGCAAGTTGGCAGCCATGCTTCTCGGCAAGGATTGCCACACTTCATGTGCGATGGCCTTTACTGCCGCGAGAGTTTCCATAGGAGGTTCCGGTGCCGGGTCTTTGTCTAGTGCTTTGCGTTGCTGCAGCAGACGCCGCATATGGAAAAGTGTATGTACTAGGATAACACCTTGTTGTGGTTGGGGCGCAGTCCCTAAGTGGCAATGGACCCACGAGGCCGCTGAGGGGTAGAAGGCGTTGAGTACCAGGGGCACTACTGGACAAAACTGGCACCAGTGATCCACCGAGTTGGAGCCGCTCCCACAGAGTGTACACGGAGGCACGGGCACTGGGAATTCCCGGGAAACAGCCTCAGCACGCTGCATAAGAAAATTAACATCCGTGGGCACACTTGGCACGGACCGGGACGCCCACTCATAGTAGTTGCGCTTATCATGGGCAGCAAGGTTGTATAGGGCCCACCTGCTGTCATTGGGGCAACAGTCCAGGCAGAGGCATCCACCCTCTGGTCCACAGGGGAATTTGTTGCCTTCTTGCCCGCAATGGAGGCACAATCACGCCTGTGCACTTCTCCCCGTAGGGGCAACCAGAGGTCACTGTCCTCCGAAATGGACCATCTAAGAATAGTGTAGCGCGGGATCGCCCCAATCATCGAGAGGGGTTGCTCTGCGACCCATTCACAAAAAGCAAAAGACGGCGCCTGCGGCCAAGAAGAGGAGCCTCGTCTAAGTTGTAGGTGCTTCTTGGCTTTTGCTACCAACGATTGAACAACTTCTTTTTTGAGGTAGTTGTTGAATTTGACCGCTTTGGCAACCGCCGGCAAGTGAGTCCTTTCAATGGAATACAGGTGGTCAATTTGCATTTGGGAAAGATGTGAGCGAACTCCTTTCCAGGCCTCTAGTGCATTCTGTTCCAGCCGGAGTAGCGGACCTTGTTTAACTTCTGCATTGCCCAACTGGTAGCCCTGCCTGTGAAACAACCCCAAAAGGGATACGATTTGCATGAGAAAGGGGTCAAGCAAGGGGCCTATCTTCATCCACCTGAGAATGCCTACCAAATGTCGGTTCATGAACCATTTTCTTCTGAGGAGAAATGACGACATGAGTGTGTAAACAGGGTTCAGCTCCTTATCAGGAAAGTACTGCACCGACTGCGAGTAGTAAAACAAACTGAGGCAATAAGTATTGAAGTACAATATTCTGACTTTAATACTATGCGAACTAGGCGGCAAGAGTTGCAGTCTGGTACTCATTTTGGTGAGTTGTTTTTGAAATCGAACATGAAAGGGGTCCGGCTCTGATCCTTGTCGCAGTCGAGGGCGCGTGATGAGGTGTCCTGAAGTGTATACAGGCAGACCAAGGCTGACAGTTTGATCCTGCACACAATGCATTCCATATCCAGATCTATCAAAAGCTGCCGCTTCGGCTCCTTCGACCACATAATTAGGAAGTAGGACAGTTTTAGCCCGACACCGACAACCCTTTGTCGCTAATGTAACAACAAGCTCGTGGCCATTGCGAATCATGCTGTGTACATCGCTTCTCTGGCAGATAAAGCCTTGCTCTTCCCGGCAGACGAGGACAGGGTCATTGCCACGAATGGACAGGGCCGCGGCCATAAACGAGGCAAAGCCCTGTACAGAGCGAACTCGGTCCCACAGTTGAGGTGCGGCCGTAGGGAGATGAAGGGCCGTGAGGACTGGAACATTGATATGTTGGAGGCCGATTGCTTTCCAGCAGCTGTGTTTGTCCATCTGGATTCCTGCAGTGTGCCACCTGGAGACTTTGCCCATCAAGCTGGCAAGCCAATTGTCCTCTGCAATATCTCCTTCTCCAACAAGCGTGGTGTCATCAATGTACCCAGATACCACCGAGATCCTAGGAATCATATTGAGCGAAGTAAATATCGGATCCATGGCAAAGCAAAAAAGGAAGACAGACGACGATCGGCCCATATCAACCCCGGAGAGAATTTGCCGAGGCGGTAGGAGTTTCCCCTGCACTTTGTGTCTAATAAATCGTCCGAAGAAGAGCCGTCGAAACGTGTTAATAATCCAAAGGGGGGCACGAGAGAGAAAAAGAATGCACAGTATCCAATGGGGATTGATTCTTTCGAAGGCTTTCGAGAGATCGAGGAAGACACCAATTTGTCTGCTTGGTTGGTCAAGGATCTCCTGAATATGTTGCACAGCGGCCTGCGGTTCCCTAAAGTGGTTAAGTAATGTTTGCGCCGGATGGAACCAATCTCTTGTATGCTCAAACATTACCCTGCGATGGTACCGTCTTCCAATCTGTCAAAGGTATCAGCCATTCCAAGCGGTCGAAAGTAGTCTGCAGTATCCCCAAGCTGTGCTTTTGGAATCCAAACGCCTAGCTGAGTAGGTGGTGGAGCACTATCCGTCATGTGCCAGAAGTGGTTCTGCTGCAGTAATTTGGCAGTAAACCGGGAGCTGACCCGCCATGCTGCATAAGGGATTCCATCTGGCCCGGGGGCAGAGTCCTTGGTGCCCAGGATATGTTGTTCGAAGTTATCCAAGGTAGGGAGAGGGATAGACGGCCATGGCTGCTTGACCTGCTTATATTCTTGCAGGGACTCTTGCCACAACGGGTCGAATTGAACTTGGGGCTCTGTCCAAAATGCACGGGTGGCCAACATAGCATCATCGTATTCTTCTGCAGTGGTGCACACCCGCCCATCAGCTCCTTTTATGGGTCCCGTGTGGAATACCCCTTTCGGGCAAATGCATCGCAACCGATCCCAAAGCGCTCTTTGCGTGATAGCCGACAGTATGGGGGAAGGGTTGTCCTTAGTATGCGGGAGCGCAAGATAGTTGTTGTGAGCGTGTTCTAGTGAATCCAGGGCTTCTCGGACAAAGGAGTCAGGGACGAGGAGCAAGCCCCCATTGAGTCCAGGAGTAAAATTGAGGTCAGGGTTACCCAGATAAGCACAGAGTTGCCGAAAGGTAGCTGTTGTAACCGCAATGGAGGCAGTACCTTTGTTGAGCTGCTTGTGCAATCTCATAATCATGGTTTCTGGGCGAAACTTATTCTTTACCGTTCTCCACCAACTCCATATGTGGGCCTTAGCTTGCACCAGGACAGAGGGGGCACAAGGCTGCCCTTGTTGTCGGACGGTACACTCCTGTGAGCGATCGTCGTGACGGGATTGGGTGCTGATGTGACCTACCGGTTCCCTCCCTAGCTCATCCATAGGAGTTGGGAGTAGTGTTGCTACTCGGTCACAGATTCTCAACAATCCATTGAGGTTAGTTTGATGTTCTGTTTTCTTGGTATCATCCATTGTGACCGGGCCTAGGAAGGCAGTGGTGGGAATCGTATCGTGTGGGACCGACAAGGGGTGTGGTTCCAGCTTGGGAATATGCTTAAAGAGACAGCGAACAGGCCAGTGCCCGAACCCTGCCAACGCCTTGGTGGCCTTAACCTGACATTCCAGATAATTATTGTCAATGAGTTCGGCCGAAATGAGGAAGCGGTCCAAAGCTGACATTCCGCCAGGGAACTCATACCTGAGTAAATCAGGGTCAAGGTCTTTCAGTTTGTGCGACATAAGCATGGCGTTCCAGGCACCTGAGTGTCGACTGTCAGCTCTATTGAAATCAGCCCCTATCACAATCGGGTGCGAGGAGAGTGTGGAAAGTGTGCAGGCAAAGGCTTCCAGGTCCTGAGTTCTCGCGTCGGGGCGGTGGTAATATGAGGTTAGCCAAATGGATGCGTTAGAATACTGAACTGAAACGGCAATGGCATAATGCGGCACCAGTGGGCGTGTTTCCTGAACGACGTAACCTGGCGGCAGCAGGATGGCAACCCCTCCCCTAGCGTTTGTGCCTTCACCTTCAGCCGCCAAGGCAACAACTTGCACTCCGGGCCATTTGGTTCTGACTGCTGTGATGTCTGAGTTGCTCCACTTGGTCTCTTGCAGGAGAACAGGGCCGCTACGCAGTGCTCGAGCAATAACAAAGTTTTTTTCCTGCTGACGGTCGACTCCCGATGGAGACACGTGAGATTCCAACAGGTAAGGCGTCGAAGTTTAAAGGGGAACTGACAGGAGGTGGCCAGACGATATCTCACCAATGTGCGACACGACTCTCTGAAAAGCGAGGGCCACTCTGCCCCGTCAGCGCAGTGTCGGACTATATCCAAAATCTCTTGGAGTGCTGTTTCTACGGGTCCTGAGTGCTCCAACCACTCAAGAATATGAGTCTCGGTGATCGACTGAAAGCTAGGTTGAGCCGGAAGCATGTACGCCAACACATGTAACGACCGCACGGTGCTCACTCCCTTCGGGCACATAGATTGGTACAAGTCCTGATACGTACTGACTAAGCCTTTGTGTAGGAGGAGAAGGAGTTGGCGACTGAGTGAGCGCGGCCATTCTCGGATATGAGTCATTAAAACAACTTAGAAATCACAAAGAATTTGTGAGGCAAGGGAGCAGTCAACTAGCCCAACGTAAGCACCTCGAGATTGGTAACCGCATTGATTAGCTGCAGTTGCACCCGAAATCCACGACTGATATTCATCGACCCTTGTTGAGTAGTCTCCTTCTTCAAACTCAATCCCGGCAGGGAGGGTCAGGAGCTGAATAGGACATCTCTCAACTGTAGGGAGCATGACAATAGTCAAGTGGGTGACCAAACCTTGCTGGATTTTCTGTTTGATGTGGGCATCACCGACCACCTTGATAGCTTGTGAGATGTATAGCATGTTATCGCTAATATTGGCCCACACAACAGCACAGTGCATGCTTTCCTGATGACAGACATGGTCGCACCGTCCCTGAGAAGGTGTAGCTGTTTTACCACGGAGCCACTTCTGAACAAAATGCAAAGGGCAGGTCTTATGAAAGAAACCACGGGCCCATGGTTGGCAAGCAAGATAACTTTTGTTGCCTTGCAAGAGCGCAATGGCAGCAAATCCTCGGGTCACTGACACCGGTGGTGGTCTGAGCTCAACTTGACTAACGATTTCGTCCTGGTTGCTCTGTTCATTCACCACCAGGGGGAGGTCAGAGTAACCATAGATCATTTGTGCGGCCATGCCAAAGCCCTCCTTGAGCGAGACCACGATCAAACTAGTGTTCCGAGCGTTGGGAAAGAGAACCACGGACGTGGGCCGAAGGAATTGCTCGTCGACGATGAGGAAGGCAGTATTGGTTTGATCTGGTTTGATGCTGCTTAAAATAGTCAGCACAAGCATTTCCGTCATCGATGAATGCGGCTGTCCGCAAACAAAGTTGACCAACCCTCCCCACCCCAGGGACGCAAAGGTCCGAGGCAGGCATCGCTGCAGGATAATGCCGGCTGGAATAAACTGGTAAGCATGGTTCCATTCAACCGCCCTGCCCAAGCCAATAAGGTCCAAAGCTTTGCAGATCCCGGAGCCAAGAAAGTCTAGGCGCTTTTGTTTCCTCTGAGTGAACCGAGCCTGCTGTTCCCGACTGGAAAATGCCACAGGGATTTGACACGGCAACCCCCTAGGAAGCACCCTGGGTGGGAGAGTAAGATCATGGATTGCAGCGCCGCAAAGGCCATACGGAATTTCTCGATAAGCCGACAAAACTGGCGTTTTTCGAATGTCTTTTCCTTGGATATTCTGCATGATTTTTCTTCGATAATCTGCAAATCTGGTATCAACAGTGTCTGGACTGAGAGGAGAACAATCCGTGCACACTTCCCCCTTCAACCATTTGAGATTCTCGGCTTTAGTGCCTAAGGCAGCCGAGATCAAAGTAGGATGAAATGAGTTACCGACGATTGACAAGGAGGTCCTTTGATCAAGCAAATGTTTCACCGTTTGGCATTTATCCAAGCAGGCAGCAACACCTGCTGCCTTGGTGCTTTCCAAGGTTGTCATGAGTCGGAACGGCACGATGATGTTGCCGGGATTGTGGAAAAGAGGAAGAACTCCGTTGATGACTCTGTCCCTGTCTTTGTTTCTAGCAGATGGGTTACAAATGACTTGTAGAAATTCCATCCATGCAGGTAGAAGCGTAAATGGGATAAGTCGTACCCATGGCAATTGCGGGATAGGTGAGCTTCCTGACACGGCAGCTACCTTAGCAAATTCCTCATGGAACCAATACATCTATAATGCCAGATGAGCGAGTGGGGATGGTAGCTGGTCCAACTGCGTCTCACTTCTGATTTCGAAATATCATCCAAAGGTCGCATAAATACCAGCGCTCGTACAAGAGAGAGCGAGGAGTCTTTTCCAATCATTGGGATAAGTCCCGCTTCGTCCTCTTCAGTAAAGGTGACTTCTGGCAGCAACGAAGGACGAGGGAAGACGCAATTCTGAAAGAAGAAACGCCTACGAGTGGCTAGGCCAAGGATGCCAGCATCCCATGCATATTGGTCTGTCGGTTGACCTTCCAGACCAAGCGAGGCAAGGAGCATTTCCTTATGGTTGGGGTGCATAGAGCCTGCATTTTCACACAGAAAGCGAATGCGTTCCCGAGGAACTCGCTTGCTCACAAGAAAAATTGCTAGCTGCATACTGAAGAAGAGACAACTTGCCGGCCCAATGAGCCCCAACAGACCCTGATCATTGCCACTCACAGTGAGTTCAGTGCAAGGGCTGCCTCCAAGAATGTAGAGCCTACACTCCGGTGGCATAAGTGCAAGGAATTCTCTCAGAATTTTGCCATTATGATGGAAAAGATGGTCAACATCTTGAATGTACATGGACGGTCTTCCTTCCTTGTTCACTCGCCATTGCTGACTGAGATCAAGTCCAATAATATCTGCAACTATGACCCTAAGCCTGAGGTCCCACTCAGCAGCAAGAAACACCGACGGTGGGTATCCCAGTTTGTCCCGAAGGATAAAGTACGCGGATCCACAGCCATCGAAAAGGCTGATGAGAGCGTATGGGGGTTGATCGGGCTGTTCCGGTACATTCAGTGCTTGACCAGCCTCTTCACTCGATTCTAGTTCAAATCGAAGTTCCTGAGTGGTAAGCACAGCACGGTGTTCCTGAGTGTACGGGGGTACCGGGCCCGTTCTTTGCTCAGCTGTTTCTGGAGGGACCGGCAGATCTGCTTGATTGCTGTCTAGTTCTATGTGTGGACTCCCTGGCGGCAACACAAGGTGGACCTCAGGGGGCGCTTCCTCTCTCGAGGGAAGGTGAGGGGGCAAGTTGTCACCCACAACCACAGCAGCTTCCTGTGCATGCTGGGGCGAATACGCCTGTGCGCAAACGCTACCCTCTTGATCAGTATGCAGGGAGAGGGGTACCTGAGGCAATAGATTGGTCTCCGGTGGTGGTGCATACAATTGCTGGTTGGCCGGAGGGACGGGTTCCTCTTGACTGAAGTCTTGTTGAACGGAGGGGGCTTCCAGTTCATGCGCAATTGGGCTCAATACAGGAGATGGTGATTCCAGTGGTTGATCATATTGTGGGGGACAGTCAGCACCACTATCTACAGTTTGCTCCGCAGCTGTCAGGCTTCGGAACGAAGTGTCCTGGAACATTGGGTGGCCTGTTGCATCCTCTATGACCTCGGTTTCAGCCTGCGACGGATGCGTGGGTGAGTTATCATCCGGCTGCCCATCAGGTTTGGGCACCCCTAGCTCCTCGGCTTCTTGAAGTTGCATATGATCCCTACTTGGGACTGCTTGATCAGCTAGACCCGGAGGGCAACCAGGCTGACTAGCGACAGGGACAGGAGCATTGTCATCCGGGTAAAGCTCTGAGAATGCTTCATGATCCGACGGCGGGGCTCTGTCTTGATCACTGCAATCTTCAACTGGATCCTCAGGGTCCTCAAAGGCATTCCGTGCCTCATCATCTTCTTCAGAGCTAGGAACCGGTATTGCAGCAGCGTTAGGCTCTTGATGCGGTGTACTATGGGGACCCCCAGGCGGACACCCTGAAAAGTATTTCCGAAGGACCCCGCCTGAACCACGGTCATCTCCTTCAGCCTGAACTGAGTGCGACCTAGTTGCCTTCCGGGTTCCTTTTCCCGATGATTTGCCAGAAGGCATTTGAGGGTTACGTTTCCCAAGTCGACTCGACAGTTCCTTGGGGCCATTGTGTCCTCCCCCTCGCGAGACAGTTTTCTTGATCTGGAGGTTGTTCCACAAGGTTTTTATTTCATATTTCCTGAATACCAGGCCCACAACCCGATCCATGGGTTTAGCAATATAGCCCGTGATGTCAATTCTTTTAGTGCCTACAAGATTGTCGTAAATGACAACTTGCGGTGGGTCTGCGGTCTTTTCAACTCTTTCCACAGTGTGCACAGAGTTAATGTCTGGTGAGGATGAGACAATAACCAGAACCACATGCCAATTGTGGCCATGATGGCAGAAAGGCTCACTGGTAATATAATATGGGACACTTCCGCTGGACGGCAGCAATCCCCAGTTTTCTTGACGGAAAAACACAACTCGGAAGCCTCCTTCCGGATCAAGACTCACTGTGGTATTGTGCTGGCAGCAAGGATTGACACCTTGATGTGGTTGGGAGCATGGTATGGCATCGGCAAGAATTTCTCCAACTGCACTTGTTGCTATCTCTTGGTGTGAAAACTCCAAAAAGGAGAGTTGGCATTCTGATTGATGATTGCAAGCACTACAAACTGCAAAAGCGTGAGTAGTAAAAATGGGGATCAGGTCGCGAGGAGCTGCTTTGCGAATATTGCTGAGCACCAATGGAAGGGAGACCTTACCTTGGGGGTCTAATTCGGTGTAAGCACCTAGCAGGATGCACAACATGTCGGAGGTGAAGGCAGAACCTTTTCTTCCTTTTTGTAACGTGAATCCCTGTGCAGCTTCAGTGAGAGCGTCCTGAACAAGATGTCTTTCTGGTGGTGCATGAGCGGCTGTCCAGGCAGCTTTAGAAAGGATTCTCTGTGCAGTAAGGTAAAGCGAACCAAACACCTCAATGGCGACTGCAAATTCAGCTGCTCGTTGAAGTTCTTCTTCTTTAACCTCCTGTGTAGACAGGAAGGCATCCTGTCTAACCAGTTGCGTAAGTCTGAAAAAATGATTTTGAATTTGACGCTGTCTGTTGGTAGCTCTACGCGCTTTTTCTTGCGTAGGCACCTCAGTTTCCATGACTTTTCTCTTACTTCTGCCGTTAGTGTCACTTAAAGTGTTACTAGCATACCGATCCAAGGCTCGTCGCAGCGACCCTTCCTCAGGCGCTCCGGGCTTGGTTGTGTCGCTGGTGGTTGTAACTCGCCTGCTATTGTCTGCCTGATCGGTTTGCCCTTGCTGAGGCCCGTGCGACGCCATCGCTGTCGGTTCAGGAAGATCAACCTGTTCCGGTGGAGTCTGTTGTGTCCATGGGGCAGTTGGAGGGAATCTATGTTGCCCGAGGAGCATAGCGTTAAGGCATGACTGGGAGTTCATTGGAATCAGGGGAAGTGGTGATCTTGACAGGGACGGATTAGGCGTGACCGGGGTATATGCAACCCTGTCCTGGCTACTGCGAGCCTCTTGCATTCTGGAATCATCACTAGCCGCTGGAGGGTTGGCTGGAGGAGAGGAACTAACTCCTCCACCAGGATGTCCACCATCAGCAGGGGCAGGATCACGAGCTTCTGTGCTGAGTAACGCCTGCGCTTGTCTGGGCACAAGGTTGCCGGGGTCAGTGGGCGGTGAAAGACCCCCCGTAACTCTCTGAGCTTGATCGATGCTGTGATCAGGGAACTGGGGAGACCTTTGATTATCAGCGACTGCATTGGCATTGGGCAGACCATTCACTCGGTGCATACTAGCCTGACCTGCTTGAAACTCCGGGCCACTAGGAAGATCACTTTCATTGTTGCCTCCACTGTGCCTGTGACTTGATCTCCTTTGATCTGAACGGCCATTCCCAGTAGATGGCGGTGCGTGAACCGCCCCTCCCAACTGCCCAACCAGCGCTGAAGTGGCGCTATCGGCAGCATTAGCGTTATTAACCTTGTTAGTCGTACGGGGGGGAGTAGGTGGCGCACTCAGAGCCGGAGACACCGGGTGCACAGGAGAGATATGAGTGGACACAGGCGCCGGGGCAGGGATAGGAGGTGGGGGTGGAGGAGGAGGCGGAGTAGCTAGATCAGGACCCCCACTATGGCCTTGGTGTGGAGGCAGACCCGGAGTAGTGCCAGCATGTCCTGGCGAAATTTTGGCCTGTGATGACGTGCCTTGAACTCGAATGTGTTCTGCTGCCGGCATCTCGACATCCTCACTTTCTCGCTGTGCATTCATAGCAGCAAAGGGGTTGCTAAATGCCTGGTAACTAGGGCGATACCTGGCTTCGTCGCCAATGTTCTTCGTGATGGCACGCAACACAGTATATTTATGAGCATCGGGAAGAATAAAGCTAATGGGGCAGTGTGCTGGAAGGAAAAGGACAAGGTCGGCATCATCGTATACGAGAACCTGCACTTGGTTTGACACTCCCGAGACAACTCTGCCAGCTTCTTTGCGCGGCTGTTGGACCTCAACCGTAGATCGAGAGTTGAGCCGGACCTGAACAATGCCATACTGATCCCTTGAAAGCTTCGTACAGGACTCTGTTGGCTGTTGGAGCACAGGGCCAATCCAGCGGTGTTGGTCAACTAAATCCAGCTGGTCCACGAGGGCCTCGACTAGATCTTTGAACACCTGCGCTGGGACTTGCGTAGGGATCATTACCCATGGAGCAAACTCATCAAAGACAATGCAGTGATAAGGTGACACATAGCCTGATTCCATGTGAAGGTAGGTGGTGCTAGCCCTTATCCTGTCATAGGAGCCCTTGTTGCCATCGGCAGGTGCAACCGTGCTGGTGCGAGATGCTGTTGCTTTATGGTGTTTGATGGTGTTAACGAAAGCATCATATTTATCTTCGACAAGTTGCACGACTGATGACGGCTTATCTCTGACTGCGACCGGCAACTGAAAAGCGATGTCATAAAAGTGGCCTGGTTTGTATTCCCATCGGATAGGCAAATGCGTGACAAACGATTGGGGAATGTCAAAAGCCGCCACCGTGAATATTCTATTTTCAGAGTCCGTGACTTGCAGCTCCCTAAGATTAGTCGCACCGAACTTCTGTCTCAATGCAGTAGCAATAGAGGCAGTGATGTTGCCTTCGACATCAAGTAGGCAACCATCATTGGCAATTTGCACAGGTTCAACTGAAAGAAGGCCGATGTGTTCATGCGTGATAAACCCACTGTTGGAGTCATCCTGTGGTAGGGCAAGGACTTTAAGCTGCAGGCCTCCTTGTTTTCTTCCAAAGGGGAGGTCAAGGCCAGCTTCAGCGCACTTCATACGCAAAGCTTCCATGATTGCTCCAGCCTCGTAGACAAAAAGGATTCTTCTAGTGAGGATGTAAAAGGTAAGGTTCAGGCCAGTCATCACAGTGAGAAGGGCGTCGAGTTGATCTTCTCGGAGCGCCTTGAGGTCCAGAGCACACACAAGTTGGTGAGAATCAAAATCTACTGGCGCCTGATCAACAAATGAAGCAACCAAAGGAACTTGAATCGGCTTACGTTGGAACTCCACTGGAGGGTCAGCTTTGCTCGCTTTTTTGCGGGCTTCCTCAGCCCAGTCGTTGAGGTCAGAGATAATCCCTCCAACTTTACTCATGTCAGTTCTGTTGAATGGTTTCAAAGTGATGATGAAATCCATGCGATCTTGTTTCGAAAGAGTGCTAATGAAAGGTGTTTTCTTCCTTGTTTGAACATCCTTCACAAAGGGGAGTCTGCCCAATCTCTTCCTCAGTTCTTCAATCAGGATACTCCAATGACTCGTCCATTGCTCAACCATATGAGTAGCTTCGACATTTAGAGGAATGTTATAACTAATGAAATTGTGGTGGGCATCTCGTTGGAGTTTGATGGCATATAGACGGCTGCTGTTAGCATACTGACCGCCTTTGCTGTTATGGTCAATATATACCAAGGTTTCCATCCTTTTGAAGAATCGTTGATACTGAGGGTAGCGAAAAGCAAAGCTACTAATCATCTCATGCAAGTGAGAGTCAGTATGTCCCTCCTCGATCAGAAGCAACGTGGAGCTAGCTTCCGTGGTCTGTTCAAAGAGACATTCACTGACTGCAGCTACCATTCCAGGATGATATTTGTACAGGATGAAGACAAACTTTTCAATGCCACTTGCAGGCACAAGCACTTCTTCTAACATGTCTCTGCTCAGGACAGTGACCGTGTCACTGCGATCACACTTCACAAGGCTAGGGTATGGAACAACAAGTTTGATGCCGATGGCCGACGTCGGGATAAGAGATTCATCAGGTTTCCGAAGATCGATTCGCTCACAAAAAATTTGATATAAAAGATCAGAAACAGCACCCTCGTGTTTTTTCTGAGAAGAACCAAACGGCTTCATGCTGGACTACGAACTGAAACTTCGAGCAAGAAGTCAAAGACTGTCAGACAATTCTGCTACTGCTTTGACGATGCAAGACAAAACTCAGCAAGACTAAAGACACAAAGAGAGGAAGAAGAACTTACTCAAAGGAGTACCCACTCTTCTGCCAACTCACTCACCAGCAAAAGGAAGCGACTCAAGACAAATACCTCTGTAGGCAAATATCAAGAGTCAAGTCAAAACAGACGCACCAAAACACGAGAAAAATCAACTAGACTCGAACAACCTAATTAACCAGAGAAGATCGAAGTGAGCTCAAGACAAATACCTCTGTAGGCAAATATCAAGAGTCAGCACCAAGATCCCCGGAAAGAAGATCTACACAAGCCAGTCGAAATAATCAAGGAAAGACTAATACCTCTGTAGGCAAAAGTCAATCCCAGAGTGACAAGAGACAAATACCTCTGAAGGCAAATATCTCTGTTCCGTCCCAGAACAACGGAGAGCACCGACTAGACTACCCGGCTAGTACCCCACTCCTCCTAGTCTCTTTCAGTAGTTCCACCACTTCCCGACAGTCACTCCAAGAGGAGTAACTAGCCAGTACTAAGCAGCAACCACCAGCGAGACTTGAACCGAGACAGCTTGAGCCAAAGGGGCTACGGACTCAGGCGCTCAGACAGACCCCGCAAGGGATGGTCATTGCTCCTCAAAAGAGAAACCAGTCCACTATGCTCTCTTTTGTAATGTTGCATGACGTGGAATCAGTGATCTCCAAAGGCAACTTGCCGTTCTGGAACACGAAGATCTACTTCCCGGTCGCCTTTCTGGACATTGTCCTCAAGAACGCCAAACTTCATACCTTCCAGGGGTCGTGGCAGGACTCTGTGTTCTCGGCAAAAGGTATTGTTGTGAAGACTCACCAGCATGACACGGACCCCTTTGGATTGCTGTCTATTGAGCAAGGCAAAGCGGAAGTCCCTAAGATCAAGGACCATGTGAGTGGCGCCGCCCGATTTTCTCTGACGCGTGCACTAGTAGGCACAGGGTTGCTCGCTAGCAAAACTGTGGAACTTCTCACGTGCCGTCTGAATCCTACCAGCCTGCATATTGAGGTTAGAGTGCCGACTCTTGACCTGCTGGGCCATGCAGTACAGCTTCCTGAGTTTGATGATGATTGCACCGACCACTATGTGCCGAGTAATTGGGATCTCATGTCAAGATCCGGTGCAAACTCTTGCTGCCTTTGACACACCCATGTGGTCGCCTCAGGACCAGAATAACCATGAATTTCACAAATTGTGGTTTCCCACTATTGCCAGGAAAAGCTGGGATCCGGTCAATGAGGCCTGGTTGCGCATCGGAGCCTTACGAAACAACCGGTTCTTTGCTAACCAAGATCCAGTGCCTTGGGTGAGGAATCCCCGTCGCGGTGCTGCCAGTGGGCGTTCGTCTGCTGCTTCTAGCAGCGCCAGGTCAAGTGGACAGCCTAAATGGCTATCCCGAGTGTTCAATTTTCTCTGCATATGACTCGTTGCGCGATCTCTGGACAGACGTATCACATGGTTAATCAGGAACAGACGCGATTAACCGCAAAATTGACAACAGCATCTCAATTTTTCCGCCGAATTGGTCGATGCACACAGTGAGGAGCCATACATTAGCTAGCTTTGCTAGCTATTGCAGAACCTACGGCAACGCTTCTTGCTTCACGTGATGGGATATGCAGAGAACTTGCGAGGCGGGGAATTCATTGCATGTACATGATTTTCGCAGTTTACTGCCGGCTTCGTTTGCTTCTATGCTTCAATGCTTCGAAGTTCTCGTTTCACTTTGTTTCACTTTGTTTCACCTGATTTCACTGCTTCTTATCGACCTTAGCTTAGTGCTACCAAGGCGATTCAGACGAGCAAAAAAAATAGCCTAAATGGCTATCCCGGGGCGATGGGGGGATGCAGGTTTGCTCACAATAGTATTCCTAGCACGGCCGATGCCATGGCGCGTACGGTGTTGCCTTCGTTTGTGGATGATGAGATATCACTATCTAGATTTCGTTCTCGGGAAACGAGGGAGTTTTTTCCTGGCTTGCGATTCTTGCTGGTGGTTGCTACTTAGTATGTGGAAGGCTACACCTCTTGGAGTGGCCGTTGGGAAGTAGTGGAACTTCTATAAGCACTGGAGGAGTGGGGTACAAGCTGGCCAGTCTTTTTGGTGCTCTTCGGTGGTACAGGGACAGTGAGGAGATATTTGCCTGTAGAGGTATTTGTCTCATGTTATTCTTGGACTGACTTTTGCCTATAGAGGTATCTTGTCTGGCGAGAAAATGTGCCTCGGCAGCCTCTTTACTCCCCAGGCCGCTGAATCCTCAACGGTGATTTTCGTCATCTCAAGCTGAACACACTGTGGTACATCGTTACGGAGCGCGGTGCCGACAAGCCTGCTGCTCCGGGAACACCCAGTCTTGGCCTGGCCTTTGCTGACTGTTCCTGCTGCAGTTCGCTTGACGGTACTGCATACCTGTGCACTGGCACATGGGCGTGAATCCGAGTTTTGAACAGACCAGGTGCAGCTGGCGCAGCGGGTGATCCCTGTCATCGTGTCTGTACACAAGTCCTCATCATCTGTGAGACTGGGGCTGGGCTGTCGTGCTTGCTCCTCTGGAGCATGGCCGATGTTGATCGATTCGCTCTACAACCGGGGGAGGCTGGGGCCTCCCTCCTTTTTTGGTTGATTTGACGTTGTGAAAAGAAATCTCTTTTGGTGACTTTGGCGCTCTTTCGCACTATGCCGGCTACAAGATTGCCTAGTTTTTTCTTTCTGTACGAAGTTGCAGATTTTTTTTCTCGCATACATCGCCTCGGTAGCACTAAGCTAAGGTCGATAAGAAGCAGGTGAAACAAGTGAAACCAAGTGAAACAAGTGAAACAGACGAATTTTTTTTTGGCCAGGTGGTGCCTATTGCACGCGGAATGCAGGTCACCGTGTGTCCCATAAGCTGCAAAAGGGATCAGAAGATCACCAACTGGATCCAGATGACCAAGCCACGAACCA